>OZ035998.1:10266820-10511820 GCA_964035015.1 Corallium rubrum
CACAACGTGAAGATATCATTTTTTCCTGAATAAGAGAAGTTGTGGTATATATTAACATGTTTCTCGAATAGGAGAAGGCGTCGGGGCGGATACTCTATCGACCACCCTCTATATTATAAGCTCACTTCAAAGCGTGAAGATGAAGGAACTGAAACAGGTGGCGTAGTTATATTTTATCCACGGATCGATCAACAATTAATAACGCAGTTTTTCGCATGAAAATCTCGTAATAAATTAAATCAGTCAGCGATGTTTCCCCTTGCCGTGTTTTGAATTTACGCACGGCAAACTTGTTTAATTTCTTCAAGTTTCTTCTTCGAACTGAGTATTGAACTGAATGTCAAGAAGAAAGCTTGCCAAGGTACCTTGATTTTTATATATAGTAATAAATAATGCAGGTATTTTATGAGCATTTCATTATTATCTTCACTAAAAAATATCGAAACAAACTCAGTGAACGCTTGCGAATCATTTAACCATCTACAAGTTTGTTTTCCCTAGGGAAAAATATCAAAACCGGAAGTAGATGGTCAGGTTCGGTTTGTCTTTGTTTTCTCCAATTTTCTTTCATTTAAAAACAATGTCTGAAGATTTTACTCCACATTTTTGTTGTCATTTGACATTTGATATATAACAAAACACTTATTTACTGATACCTCGAGAAAACAGTGTGTTTTGTGGCCCCTCGACTGCTCGTTGCCCTCGGCTTCGCCTGGGGAAACAACGGCAGTCTCAGTAAATAAAACAAGGTGTGCAATTTATTCGACCACCAACATTGAGCGACGCCGATGCAACATTAATTTCTTATCTTTTGCATGACTCGCAGCTCGAAAGATATTTCATCACAATCATGGGACACAATTTACGTGAATTTTTTCCCGGTTCTAGTTCTTTCTTCTCAACTTGCAACATATGACAGGGCATTTTTTCTGGTTGGCTGAGGCTGGACAATTTTACTTGTCAGCAAAAGGAGATGACCAGGCAAGGATAATTTTTCCGAGACATATTTGTTCTGAGACTTATATTTGTTTGGTTGAAGTGTAATTACGGAACCAGGCGAAATGCCGTTTTGGTAAGTCTTAGCGTTTGTCTTTTGTGTACTTTCCCTTGATAAACGTCGAGTCTCGATGTTTCCCCCTCGACTTCGTCTCGGGAAATATCAAGACTCTCGGGAAAGCAAAACTAACTGTTTTTATTTCCTTCAACGTGTCAAGGCGTATCTAAATAAAACAAGGTGTGCAATTTATTCGACCACCAACATTGAGCGACGCCGACGCAACATTAATTTCTTATCTTTTGCATGACTCGCAGCTCGAAAGATATTTCATCGCAATCATCGGGCACAATTTACGTCAATTTTTGAAGAGGATTTTTAACCAGAATAATATTCGGGGTTTTCAGCGTAGCTATTTTATTGTATTTGCGACAATTGCTTTTTACTCGGGCTACCTGTACGGCTCGGTTGGGTTTTTTTTGGGTGTCACGATTTTGGTGAGTTGTTACTAACTTAGCCATGTGACGGAGTGAGGCCGTGAGGCAAGTTGTAAGTTCTTTGCTCCTTTAGCTTTTTGGAGTTGGATAAGAAAGTGAAACAGCTTTGCCTTTTGATCAAGGTATTCTTGCACGTTGTTTGGCCTTTGTAGTTTAATTAATTATTAACAGTGATGTGACTGACAACCACTGACCTATACTGTAACTTGCCAAAAATGTGACCCCCACTGACCTGGTGTCCCCATTCTCACTTTCAAAATGGCGGTATTTATGGGTCCTTCTAATGGTAGCGACCACTGACATGTACTTATCGTAGGAAAAAAATAATATTCATGTCAATATGCAAAGCGATGTTCTTACTTTACTGTATTACTCGTTCCTGTCCGCAGGCTTCCCCAGACGTAAATAAAATCGTCTGCGTTAGCTAGAATAAAATACTTAAGACAAATTTGGACAGGAAAGAGTTAATGCATGCACGGTTGGTCATTGTTAATTTATTGTGGAACGACTCAAGAGGCCTACTGAATTATTTGTCTGACCAAACAGAAATATCAGTAGAACGTGTAAACAAAATATTTCGGTGGTTTTCCATGTATATTCTTTATGTTTGTTGCTGAGCGGTCCGGGACGTTTTCATGATAAGAGATTTATTGTAGTTCTGAACTACAAAATAATTCCTAGACAATTAGTGTTGTGGCTTTCTAGCAGTCGGAATAGGGGAGTTCAAGGTTTTTCCCACCATATTGCAAGGGGTGCAAAACCATTGGGGCGAGCGCGCAGCCATGCCTATTTATAACAATCGAATATGGTATAGTAGGTTAATACTGCCGAAACAGAGAACGTAAGTGGTCTAACGTTTCGAGCGAAGGCCCTTCGAATTCGTCTTTAATCGTCGTTTGGATAGCTTTTCTGTGGTCTGGTCTGGTCTGGTCTGTTGTGTTCGTTCTTTGATTTCAGACCATTATCGCTGATAACCAACGCGTAGAAATGCTATAATACGAAAGTTTCCTCAACCGAGGAGTGGCTGGGCCATTGTGGCAGACATGGGACGCAACTGTTTGTCGATTTTAGCGGCCCGGCGTACGGCACGAACACTAAGAAGACTGGCAATACACATGGTCGTGGAAATCTACAAACATTTTTTTCTACAAACAATTTACTTGAACATTTTCCCGTAGTGATTTTGAGATTTTGTTTTGTTAATATCCTCCAAGTATAGAATCTCCGACTATTACTGTATGGCCATACTCCTTTCTATTCGGGTCTTTAAGTCCAGGTGTTTTCTGTTTGGATCTTTGTCTTTGAGTCATTCTTCGTGATATGCAACTTGGTCTTCAAGAATTTCGTATCTATTCTGTGCTTTTAGAGGCCGGGAATTTTCGTTATCCCTTACAGTACTTTTATTCGCCGTCTTTGGTTTTGTAAGTTGTTGTCGAGAATACATGGGCGTGATTATTTGCATTTCCATTCATATATAACTCAGCGAAAAAGCTAATTTGAGTGAATCTCTTTCGTTTTAGCACTAATTACACGCTCCTCAAGGGAATCTCTCTCAGTTTTCGCCTTTGTAGCTTGGAACACAAGGGAGTGCATGGTATTAAATAAATACCAAATGGTTTTCCGTGTTTGGATACTCTGCTCTGGATCTACCCTGCGAGTCAGAGCCCCTTTCCGACCTACGCAAGCTTCGGGGGAAAGTTAGGTCGGAAAGGGGCTCTGACTCACAGGGTAACTCTGATCCAAACGCGGGAAATTGCGAGACTGGAGAAAAGCGTAACAAAACACGAGCCGTAGGCGAGTGTTTTTAGCTTTTCGAAAGTCGAATATAGAGTCTCGAAACACGGAAAAAAACATTTGGTATTTCTTTTATAAAATAATCACAAGTGAGTATGATATACTACTGTCCGACATTTTCAAAAAATCGTTTTGGCGGGAATTTTCCGTGTTTGGATACTCTGATCCAAACACGGCAATTGACCAATCAGGGCCCAATCAGGGCCCTTGACGAGTAAAATCGTCTGGCGTTAGACAGAGTAAAAAGATAAAGTTGTTCCACAACAACAGTGCACATGAAAGGGTTAAAGATCGTATGTTGCCATCATCCGACGTGTAGTGCATGACTGCAAAAGAACCACAATAATGCAATTTGTACGAGTATTGACCAAAGCCGATAGCTATATAGGCTGATTTAAACAAATAGGAAACTAGACAACTTGAAAATTGCTAATTAATTGTATATAAAAATTGTTAAAAAGATAGATACACTTAAGTTTTTAAATTACACCTGTCATCGGCTAACATGAATAAGAAGTTCCTCAGTAAATTTAAACTATAAAATTAAACTCAAAATTCTTTATGTGGAACCTTCAATCTATAGTCAATGCACGTGCAATAATTGCAAGTAGTTAATTTAACTACAAAAGTAGTTATTCTGAACCAAATTTAACTACTTTTTATAGGTTCAGAATAACTATTTTGTAGTTAAAATAACTACTAGAAATTAACAGTGAGCTAGACATTTATTTCTTTACATTAATGGTTTTTTTTGTTTCTACAAAATTGTCTATACGTAATTAGAAATTTAATTTCTTTTCAGCAGTCAATCGACAGATGGCCTGAAAGCTCGGCAAACTTCAAAGCTTGATGCTGTGATTTTTAATATATTGAGATGGTCCTCACCGTGCACAAACCCTTTGTTTTTCGCCTATTATTATTTCAAAAACAGGACTGAGTGATGAAACCCAAGGTCCCAAACGCTGCTATTGGGTGATGCTTCATTATACTAAAATGCATTGTCCTTACCGTGCACAAGTTTGGATAAACGTGATAGAACAAAGACTTTCGCTGCATGAGCTTCCAGACCATCTTTGGATTAACTAATATCAGCGACATTCAAATGTGCAATTCTATTGCAAGTATTCACATGCATTTTGCAAAAAAAGACACATTTATATATTGTTTTATAGTATAGTATAGTATAGTATAGTATAGTATAGTATAGTATAGTATAGTATAGTATAGTATAGTATAGTATAGTATAGTATAGTATAGTATAGTATAGTATAGTATAGTATAGTATAGTATAGTATAGTATAGTATAGTATAGTATAGTATAGTATAGTATAGTATAGTATAGTATAGTATTATAGTATATAGGCACTTTCATTGTTTATAAATTTTCATATCTTCCAAATTCCAATATCATTTATATAATAACTAACCCTTATCAAATCCCATTGTTCTCTGTCTGCATTATATATCAACGATTTCATCCTGTTGTAGGATTTCAGCAAAAATATTGCAGCCAGCTCGTTTACAAGCCTTTCGTTTTTTAAAATCAGCGTTTCAGTTTAATATTTTATTGATGACATTTCAGATTTAATTAATTTTACCAAACGGAAACTCTGATAAGGTCAGTAATTATAATAGATAAGGCCAACGGCATTATTGAAAATACTGCAGCCAGCTTCGGGCTACGTCCTCAGGTAGCGGAAATATATTCAATAATGCTTATCTATTAAGTAATGTTCGTAGTATAAGTTAGATTAGTTGCATGCATGCCCATATAACATTCATTTGAGTTTTGTTTTTGGACTTGGACAGAGTCATCAATCATCGCATGCATTAATAGAGTGAAATGGTTGGCAGGCGCATGCGCGTTGCGCAACACGCGCGTCCTTCCCATATTCTGATCCATGTTCATTCAAGTAAAATCACAAACATTTTTCATCGTCAGAATGTATCACTGCATACATACCATATATAACTGATGGTACAGCAAAATTACCCCAATCTTGGTCGAGAAATTCGTGCGCATTTGAAAATCATGAAATTAAGTTGATTGGAGGAGGAGGTCTCATTTTAGCATCACGCGGTGAAGCCTTAAAATATTTTAATAGTCAAAAAAGTACGAGCATAAGTTCTATGTTATCCCAAGATGGTCCATATAATGGGCAATGTTACCAATGAAGTTTACTGAAAGGTCTTGGTTCTTTTCTGAATTTCTGCTTCCAAATGCCACCCCATCTGTATTTTCCTCATCAGTAGTGGGAGGATTGTTAATATTTTGATGCGCCTCAAAATGGCGGCCGTTCCTAAAAAATAGCAATGAATTAAGAATTTAAACGAGATTGTACAACCCGATATAGCATGACGTATATTTCTCTATCTGAATCACAGCACTGTACGATACACTATAGAGGGCCACTTTAAATTTCGACCATGTATATACCCGTGGTTATCTAAAAAGAAAACGAGTAACGTGTTGCAACATGCGTACTACATATATGTCATGCGATTTTTTGGCAATCGCGATCGTCCACCTAGAATCAAACTGATCTGTTTGGAAGATCGGTACCGTGTCCGTGACCATGTCCGTGTTCAAAATTTTTATAAACTATAGCTGAAACATGCTGAGGTTATACTATGGGTTATATGAAGCGATCGAAGATATCCTGTGCAACTGTCGACTTTCCAGAAAGCATTGTATATCAGTAGAGCAATTGCATAAATCTCACAATGCATCATTATACACGCAGCCTATATAAACTTCATTCTTTTGAATTCTATTCAGTTTTCTCCATTGTTCTAAGCTTTTGTCTATTTTCAATAGAATTCAAAAGAATGAATTCGAAGTTGTGTATATAATTATGTATTGAGGTATTTATCGGTCTATAGCATGTACTTTTTATTGCAAATGGTATACTGTTTGACTATTAACATTCTGGCTTGCCAGGATTAGCAACCGCGGACTTTAGCACTGGGCGATTGGAATGATTATGCCGCCAGGATCGTTCTGATTTGATTATAGTGATTACAGCAAGTCGGGACAATCTTGAGAAAACCATGTAGCGGCTAGCTTTAGGATTTATCTTGTTTTCGTAAAATTATCTGTCTCTCATGCGAGCCGAGAGCAACCTCAACTTAAAAAAATAGGTACGCAATGCGTACATGTGACTACCGCTATTAAGCACAGAGAGATATAGATTTAAGAAGCAATGCATGAAAATGTGTGAAAAGCACACAGAAAACACAAAAAATGAGTTATTTTCAATCATTTTATATATGTGTTGCTAATTTGAACATGGCACATACTATACATACATCTTTACTGACTGTTTCCATATATTAATATATGGCATAGCATATATTAGCATTATAAACATACCCCAAAGTTTTACATGAAGTGAACTTGTAAAATTCAAATTTTTGTACGAAGCCCCGTTAGCTTATCTGGTGGATAAATCCTAGCTAGAGATCCACTCTAGTGGTGCTTTGAACAACCCAATTTAACTTTTATCCACTGAACAGCACTATCACATGCATAACTGCATGTATTTAGTGGATACAATTTTATATTAGGTTGTTCAAAGCATGATTAGTACTGTTCTTTATCTTGGCTTTGTGCAACTCAACCTAGATCATATAGATTATTTTTGTGGAAACACCACATAAAATATTTATTTGCTAAGCTTTTGGCCTGTTGACTCAGGTCTAAGCTTTGCAAATAAATATTTTACTTGGTGTTTCCACAAAAATAATGAATCTATATTGGATTATCACCATGAAAACTTTCAAAGAATTAATCACCCCAGATCATCAACATTGTGTTCAAAAACAACATTTTACCTGTCATAAATATGCTGTCAGTGGCATTCAAGTGTTAGGCATATCACTATAAATATTTTGTGATTCTGCTAGTATTTTAAATAATTAGACAGTATAATACTCAGTATTGTAGTTTCAACAGATATATTTCTTCATTTCAAGGCTTTCAACATATTCAAGGCTTTAAGTTTCCCAACAGCTCACAATAGCTTTTCAACAATTTATCAAAAGGTACAATCGAGTAACACTTATAGACACCGGATTATAGAATATTTTAGTACTTTCACAAGAGTCAGACTTCTGGTGTATCTACTATTCTGCGGTCAGACCGCTGTAGCAGCTCTGGTGTGCAAACTTTGGTTTCTTAATTTCATTATACAAGATATTGAACAACACCTAAAACAAGTAAACAAAGCACCGAGTCAAGGTTTTGTAATGTCGATATAACAGCCAAGATCTTTTGTCAGCATAAATTTCTTATATACATGTTACATCTCCAAATCATTAATAATTTATAAACCAAACACATAGGAAAATCATAAGCGAGACAAAGGTTTGATATGTGATAAACACTTGGATAGATTAAGCCAACTCTTACCTCAAACTTATCTTAAAATACTGATTTATTTGGCAAGTGATTCATTTCCTGATTTGTTTGATCTTGAAACACTCGAAAGTTGTGTTTGATCTAAGTTTAATATTAATAAAACAGCAAGCGGCTAGCTCGAAGTTGGTTAAAACACACTTCTCACATGCAGTAACACGAGTCACTGACCAGTGAGCACAACACACAATTCAACCAAAATTAAACTTAAACTCAAAAAGCGATTTTATCATTATAAATAATTTCTATCAAAGACTGGTGTATATTGACAATTTCTTCGATAAAAGAAGAAGAGTTTTAAAACAGGACACAGTTTTTGTATATAGTATATAAGATAAACAACGTCACAGTTTTGAAACTATTTCTTACCTTGTATAAGCTGATCAATGACAGAAACCGTTCCAAGAAGAAAAGATTTGCAAAGTAATAATTAACACTTTTCAAAAATCAAAACCGTCCAAAATGCAAAGATGAGATTCACTTTAGGCCACGTCCACACGTATACGTCGGTTTTCCTAGCGTTTTCATATTGTTTCCGGTAATGAGACCATTGTTTTTTGCTCCCCTGAGGACCGAGAACAATATAAAAACGCTATGAAAACGCATACGTGTGGACGTGGTCTTAGTTCATTCCCCACGAAAACGACTCACGTACTTCTCGAATGCTGTCGAGTAAGCGCGCAAGCATGTTGCTGACATAGTGGCTCCCGCTGACAGGTCAGCGGTAGTCACAAAAACTGAAGAGATTGACTAGAAGAATCATTTTGAAAATTTAATTATGTCCAAATTAAAAGAGCTTTCAGCACTCCAGTAACAAGCTCCTGGGTGTCCAAAGATTATGCTATAGAAATCCTCCTTTGCGCAGTGTGGTTTTTGTCTCAAGTGGTCAACAAACATGAAACAAAGCGATTCAGAATTTGTTAAATAATTTCTACACAAAGGAAAATATATATAATAATATAGTACCTTTTTTCTATAGAACCCCTGAGCCTAAGGGCAAAACTCAAATGCTGCTAGCTTGATCTCTAATCTCTAGTCTACGCTATCTGTTTCCCATAAAACAGACCTACGGAAATGAAATCGCTGCCTGGGACATTTATTTGAAAACGTGCATGGGGGTCGACTTTGCAGCAATGCATGTCAAGGACGACAAGTGACGCTATAAAACGCAAGCAAAACATAGTGTGCCCAAAACTATCGCGACAAAAACTCTCTTTTGGGGGCCAAACGCAACGCAATACCACTCAGATCATTATAGTGCTTCAAAAGCTGATCATATATTTTAAAATGACAGATCAATGCAATGGTATCCTATTCTATGATGTTACTGAATTTGTTTGTGAATGGTATGGACGCAGATATATAATAAATGTCAGAGAATAATTTAGCTTTACATTCGTACCCGTTTACAATGCCATGCATTACAGCACCGTGTCCATACATGTATAGTCATTGATTAAAGTTCAGTACTATAATTTGTGAAGTATTTTTTGAAATTATTAGTTTACAAAGTATAATATGAACAAGCTTAAATGACCTCACGAACATTGCTCTATACATTTGGTGAGAATAAACAGATTGAAGTTTTCTGTTTTCATGCGATAAAACACACTGGCAAGGGATATTAACCGCTATTTATCGTTGCCCGTATTGCCATTGAGTAATCAAGCGCTTTCGCACTATTCAAAGAATGACCTCAATGCACTTTCGGAAGATCAATGAATTAAAATGATGAATATTGGCTTACGAGGATAGTTTTTATTAATTGTATTTCGCCATTGATTATGCGACCAGCACGGTAAATCCAGCACCGGGAGCTGGAACACGTCCATCAAAACCCTCATTTGTACATCTACACTGTGTTTGCCTAATAGGATTATGAAGTTTATTTTAGTTTAGTGTTGATAGTGACGAGAGCGTTTCGGAATGCTATACAACGTGGTTTTAACCCCAATATTACTTTGATCTCTCCAGAAAAGGTCATCGCGAGAAACAGGTGCCGACCAGATGATTCCGACGAGGCGTGCGATTGCGCCGCCCTCACACACTTTGTATAGTTCAACTCCATATATGTTTAAGTATTTTGCTTTTATTGTGTAACATATTTCTGTGAACAGCAGGAACACGAAATCGCTACTCGACGAGCCGGGAATTCTACTAGGCCTTGTAAACACAGGAGTTTAAAAAAATCACACTTACATAAACACAATCACACATAAGCGCATTAATCAGACTATCAATTATCGCAATCTTGCGCGAAGGGATTATACTTACCCCATGATATGATATCACTTGCCATCATCTCATCGCTTCATAAACACCTGGTACCTCTTGTTTATAGAAATTATATTTCTTGTTTATTCACTTAATAACACAGTTAGAAAGTTTAGAGCGAGGTGTCCCTCTAAGAAACGCAATGTAAAATTTCGCATGAGTCGCACAACTATAAAACGCAACTTTTACAGAAGGCCTGGTTGTCAGCCGCGAAGTGCGAATGTTGGTGTTAAGAGATAACGCAATGTAATTGAATAAATAAATAGCGCGCTCCTCCCGATACCTGACGCAGATAATAAAAAATGTCGCTATTTATTGGGTTTTTAAAAGAACAGCCATGCAAGGCCATGAGAACCCCCTACTACATGCCCCAAGATAACTTATAACTTACCGATTTAAGAAGACTCAAACAAAATGTACAAATCCTTCCTGTTGATGGTGAAACTGGTACTGAAACGTCGTCTTTGATATCAGGCGGGCCAGTATTGACGCACTGTGAACCACTCACTAACAGAGTTCCCAAGTGTGAAATGTAACTTGTGGCCAAGCGTAAGGTTTCGATCTTTGAAAGTTTTCTGTCTGAAGGCTCAGTTGGGATTAATACTCGCAGCGTACTGAACGCGGCATTGACGCTGTGCGTTCTGCTGCGTTCTCTTGCGTTGGCAGCTTGACGTTGTTTGCTCAGACCAGTCAGTCTTGATCTTCTCTTCTTGCGTTTGCCAATTCGCTGCTCTTCGAAATCGTTAAGTCGAACTTCTCCAATTTCTGGCGAAGTAGTGTTCTCTCGGAGTGTTTTATGATTGTTTCTCAGTTGAATTTCCATCTGACCGCTGGCAATATATCATCCCAACGTTCGACACTTTCTAACTAATTTATTAATATTCCTAACTGTATAAAAATAGCAGCGTTACTCCCCTCTGAGCTTTATTATTCTCCTTTTGCTCGAAACTCCGCAAACGGATTAGGGTTTATGCTAGGCTCGCTGATTTTTGTGCTTTATTATACGCACTATTCGGCGGCCACCATGGACCAATCAAATGTCAAGTTAAAACGAGTGAATTATCAGTTCCATCCAAGTCGCTGTCATTTTTCGACGTCTTGCCTGTTTCCATAAGTTGATCGCTTACATCTGGATCGTTCAACAAGTTGACGCAACTTGTACTATTATTAAATTCTTAGCGTGGTGTTCTGGGCTTGTGAAAATAACGCGTGAGCTATAAGTGGTGGTTGGCATTGGGTGCGAAATACCTCATCGCTCTTTGTCAACTTATTTGTTCCTCTGCAAGCGATGAGTAGCGCGGTTTGGGCCATTCAAGGCGCAATACGATACAACATCATTCGGAAATACAAATTTTGATCACAGCATTTTCTGCTACCACAGGTGGAACCAATTACATTGTCTATGCACGTTCGAGACAACATGTCGGCGTTTGTCGGTCAAATCGTTTGAGGATTAAAGCCATTGAAGCCGAAATGAAGGAAATTATTGTGTTTTTACGACTTGAATTTATTTGCATTTAAGGTTTCAATTTATAGGGATAAAATATAAAAAAAAAATCGTTCTGGTGTTTTGTATAGTCACACAAAATCGTCAACACTAATTTAAACGTCTGACATTTTAACTCGTGCCAATAAACAAAACTATTACGATTCGACGTGCAACCGTTAACATAAGGTCCAGACGCTGACCAAATCTATAAAACTCCCAATATGCTTATGGGCGTTAGAACATTTTCCCAAAAACTCGAAGGAAAATAAAACTATGATATTATGATATATATTATGTGTATTCAAAATTTAAAAGTTATAACTATAGCACTAATTCTGCATGTTTATCAGACATTAGTGTGATTGCCAGCGTTTGTTAGAACGTGCAATGGCAGCAATGCAGTTGGTAATGAGTTTTGACGTTAATGATTCAGAGCTGTTCTATTTCAATTGAGCAAACCGCTTGCCTTAAAGCATTCAGTCATTCAACTGCCTGGACTAGGAGTGTTGACTACTTAAACTCTTTACTTACAGTATATTACGTCCAAACAAAGGTATACACCAAAATAATTTGACGGCAGGTGTAAAGGTGTAAAAAACACACAATCTTTATAATTAGTTGTTCCATGGTAAGTCAACCTCGAGAAAACCAGATTTTGGCTTTACCATTTTGCCAGTGAATACTTGATGCAATTTCCAAAATCATTGTCAATTAAAAGCACTTGATTCAACACTCATTATTTTTTACACATTTCCGCTTTCAATTCACCCTATAGCCGATCATCAAGTCAACCCATCTCCCATGCAGACTCCCATAAACTTTCAAGTATAATTCCAGAGTGATGTCTTTTATTAGAAATAGTTGTGCACACAATTTAAAAATTATAGAGACTTCTAGCTGTAGTAGGTAATAGCATACACTTTGTGCACTGAATATTGGGTATTGACTGTCATCGACATGCAGGCGTCAATTCTTAATTGCTTTTAACAATTTACGGTCATTACGACACACTTCATCAGTGGCCCGCGTCTTGTGCTTGAAGTGAACATTGAGAAACTATGTTACTCTAATAGAACGTAAAGGTACACATTATCATACGTATTACTCTTAGTACAATAGTCGTACTTGTTTAATATGATATTATAATGTTATCATTCTAGAGATTCATGTTGATTCAAACTTCCTAATAGCCATTTGGGCGCTATAGAAAGTAAGACCTCCCGAGTAGCAGAGGTATATAGCCAACGGGGTTTAACTCTTTCCTTTGGGTTGTTATTAGCCTTCTGTGATTGCTAATAATTTTTATTACAGTTTTTTTGTGCACCATTAGTGGGGTTTTTACAGACTTTGCGATGGATAAATGACCTTGTACACTGAGAAAATCAAATTATATAATATTTACAATCAAAATTACTTATAGGCAGTAATTGCTAACCCAAATGTATCCTGCTGAAATTTATCATACTATTTTTCAATTGTTTCTGTGCTTTTATATGGGACAATACCGCGTACATGGATGAACTCTCTCACCTTATTCCTGAGATATAAAGATTTGTTTGATATATGTAAATGATCATACTCATGACGTCACATTGCATGATGAAGTATTGAAAAAGCCGGTATATATTTTTGTCAATATTATATTTAAAGAAATCTCTTGAAATCACTGAACACACGTGTGCAATTACAGTTTCAAGTGGTTTTGTGAAATAGTGCGGTATAATACAAATTCCAATAAGTCATTATGCAATGTAACCTCATAAATATGGGCTGAATTTATATCTCGAGATTTGGATGAGTTGCATGTAAACACAAACTAGGTTTTCTCATTCAAGAGAATTTATATTTCTAACAGTTTAGTCGCATAAGCACTTGAGACCTGTTGATTTTATCTTTAGTTTTACAGGCTGGCGCCTATTTAACAATTAGTCACCTCAGTCTCGGTAACTATCGGTGTATTTACCTCGCCGCGAAAATTGTTTTAGTATAATTTCAGAGGTCGATAAAAAACCAATAACGTTGAAACAAAAACTTTTAAACAACGGCTTTCATTTTAACATTGGTGATTCTGTTTATTCACAGATGATGTTAAGACGATGTTAGCAAGCCACAGTCTTTGTCAGTAAATAATTTCAAAAAAAGAGTAAACAACATCCTACTTTGGAATTGAACTTGTACATACATTCAAATATATGCTAAAAAGACTTTTATTCTGGTGTTTTGGCTTCTGTGATACAGACTTTTTGCACTTAATTCATGTTTATTATGTTCTTCACTCATGACGAAGTTTTCGAAAACATCGCTACGACCAAAACCTAACCAAAACTTGCTAGAAAATACGAAGAATTACAGAAAATATACTTGCTTACCTTTACAAAGTTTTGTTTTTACGATATTTGATATGTACAACATCTCAGTGATAAATATTTTCAGTATTATGCTCTTTTGTTTGTTTCAAAAAGTACAGACACCATGTTGAAAAAAAAATCAACAGTTCAATGAATCGACAAATTCTAAAATTTCATACTTCAAAATGACAACTCCAAGGGGGAGACTGAAACGAGTAAAGTCAGTGCAGTGTTGAATAAGTACCAGTCTCTTTTCCAAAACTACTTTTGAAGAACAATTTCTTGTGATGCAATAGTCACCGCGCTAGGCGGTGACTATCACCTCAGATTCACCGCTGAGCGGACCAATCAGAAAGCTGGAAAGCCTCTTTTCCACTATGACATTATACTAAAACCGGGTTATAGGTATTAAAGTTGATACCCAGCCAAGCCTTGTCTTAGCTACAGAATAATTAATCTTTATTTGCAGTGTTAGCTAAGAAATGTAACTTGGGTGTCCAAAGTAACTTGGGACTTGGGTGGGCATACAGCAACACTTACGAACCCCTCTTAGCGGGTCTTGGGGCATGCTTCCAAATCAAAATGTTTAATTTCGTAAGCCCCACAAACGCATTCTTGGCCATGCCTAAGCGATAATGTCCCAGTGGTCAAACTGTGAGCAAATGCCGTATTCCGGGAGCAATAAACGACCGAGAATGAGGCGCTCTCTTCCGAGAACGGCGTCAAATGACGCAGTATTGAATATATTTGGGTCATCGCCTACCAATATTAAGACGGATTCTGATTGGTTTAGATAACCTAACCCAACACCTTCCCCCAACCCTAATCAATAAAGAGCATGGAAACGAATGGATAATCGACAAAGTGATTGGTTATTTATATAGCCAATCAGAAAACTCGTTCATATTTGGTAGGTCTTTACTGTTGAACTTTAATGCGCGCGCATCTCACAAGCTTCTCCAAAAATGTATGAAAAGTCGTGTACACTGTTCTGATTGAACCGAGTCAAAAAGCGTTAATCTCGTACCGACAGCCACCCAAAAGTCGTCTTTGTAAATGCATGGCCGTTTGTAAAAGACGTTTGTAAAAGACGGCTGGACAGATCGATCCATGTTTATCACCTCCTCCAGGCCAACTATATTCTTCATGTCTTCATGATTGAGTTTGCATGCTTGCCACCTTTGAGTAAGACAACGTCGTTCAATTGTTCTTTAATTTGTTACTATATATTGTCGTCCATATACTCACGAATACGGTTGTGGATCTTCTTACCTATATTTTTTCTGAATTGAAAGGCTAGCTTGATGCAGAAGCCGGACCATCTGCCATACGTGTTGAGCCTATTGAGCATTGGCCTAACATGTGGGTATATGTGGCTTAATTCAAAAAGAAAAAATGAGGCAATTTGGTGTAGACTCTGCTAGTTTGGAGGGTCGTGGGTTTTCTTTATGAAGACAACGCCTTGAACACTCACTCACTACAGCCAGGCTTGGACTGGCCAATGTGCCATTTTTCCTTGGAGCAATGGGCAGCCATTGTTCTACAATACTCAGCAACGTTGTTTTGGTAAAATGGCACAATACTAATCCGGACCTGACGACCCAGTTTCTTAAAAAAAGTGCCAACGTATTAAAGAGACTTGAAATTTGCAGAGCAGTTTTTTTTTGTAGTAGTGACAAACTTTTTTCTAAGTCAGTCCGAATGATGAATCCTAGGCTAAACAGGGAATCAACCAATTCACGCGTAAACTAGTCATGGTATAAGCATCACACCAAGATAGACTATCAGAGCTATTTTTCTCTATTGACTGTACTAGTGGTGATGTTCCAGAGGCCTCTTTTTGTCTGCCTATACATGCATGCATTATATACTGTTAAACATGTCGATATGGGTATGGTGATATACCCCGATATGGGCCGACAGGCAATGATGAGTTTTGAATTGGGGGTGTGGGGGTGAGGGGGGGGGGGGGGGGGGGATGCAGTTCAATCAAATTTATGTACATAAAAATTTTCCATTCAAAACATGTGATTTCCATACACTCTTCCCCTATAGATATATATCGCTTTATGAATATTTAAGAAATAGAAAATGGCCGACCATATTTATATAGTCTGATGCAAACACGAGAGTGAGTTGGGGACTTGGGCGAATTCGAAAGTTTGCATAGCCTGACATAAAACGGTAACTTATTTTATAAAACCCTTTATTGATGTCATGACGTTTTTCTAGTTAACTTTAGTGTAATATTTCTGGGTTTTGCATATAGCAGGCAAAACTTGATTAACGTGGTGGAGGCGCGTCGTGTTTGTTTTTATCAGTAGTGCATGGTCGTCAACGCAACACGGCTGTCAAAATATATCCAGAGTGGTTGCGCTTAAACATCGCAGTTAATATCTTCGTCCGCCATTTACTTATCCATTTGGTTGGTTAGGTGTAAGCTGTAGCCGACAGAGGGAAGATAGGAACGTACGAACAGTTGGTTAAGGGGGGTAGTTAAGATCCGAGCAGGTGACCGGTGATATCTTGAACTGACCACCCCACTCGGCATAGCTTGCACATTACGCCAATTAATAAATAAATTGGTGGAAAAAACCTACCATTTGCGCTATTGATTGAAGAGAGGAATGGTGGGTGAAGAGATTGTTTCCGAACAACGGAATGCGCGTTCGATTGCTTCTCGTACGCATGTACTAACGATGTACTACTACTATTCACTATTGTGCCGCACCAGGGTGTGAACCGAAAAATTTCGGCTGACTCGAGCGGGATTTGAACTCACACCTTCTGTAATAGTTGTTTCAGAATTCATCAACAATATCACCAACGACTTGCATGCCCTTTATAACTTCATTATTGAAGTTTTGGTTATGATAATCAAGAAATAATCAGAATTCTTAAGCAGGGTGTATCAAGATAAGTCTTCTTAATCCACTTGACCTTTTCTAAACAAAACATCTAGAACAATCTAGCTACAAGCACCAACAAGTGTTATGCAACCACGATAAATAAAAACAAATCAAATTTAAAACTCCGTAATTTTAGAAAGAATAGTTGTATGAACCGCAATTTTCAACGAAAACTACAACAACGATCTGAAAAATTTAATTTAATTATTACCTACACATAGGCTGTCCACGCCCCATCATCGAGGGTGCTTCAGAAAATAAAAATTTTGCGTGTCAGGAGACGATTAATAAGACACTTATATATAAACAATCATAAATACTTTAAATAATTGTTTTTCTTTGTCTTACAGGTTGATTCCAAACGAGATGTATTTTTCTGTTTTATTAAACTCACATTTCATTTGAATAATCTGAAGACAAGCAACAATTAAATTTCTGTCGTTAAAAGTTATTGGATAAAGTTATTAAAGTGCTTCATACCGTGGCTTAGAAAACTTGTCAACGACTCAGCATGAAGCTTGTCGCGACAAACGTTTTTCCTCTTTTACGTATACGATGGTAATCCTATCCGACTGATTGCACGCAAATCTGAATTTCTGATTTGGTCGAGAGATTTCAATACTACGCAAAGAATTGCCAGAAGTGACAATGGATGCTCAACATCGAGCCTTTTCTTTCAATTTCTACGCCATTTTAGTTCTTCTCATCGCTGGACTCTTCCACACAGGGTTTCCATGCTCTCCCGATCCCAACAAGCCACAACGTAGTCTGACAGAACTAACTATACTTGCTCCCGTTGTGATAGTAGCCAATGTAACCAACATCTCTGTTTCTTCAGTCATGCAAATGTTCTCTCAATACTCCGCTTGCCTTGATGTTAAAGAAGTAATCAAAGGACCTGAATCATTTACCATTCCACAGACATTTTGTACGGGAGACTTTGGTACGGATGCTATGTGTTTGACTCATGTCACGCCAGGTAGTTCTTATCTGATTTACCTAAACACGGATCTGAGAGCAAGATATGATTCACATTTTTCTGCCGCGAGTCCAGCCAACGATGTGACCATTAGACTTGCTCGAGAAGGTTTCTGTAACAGCAGTAGTGAAGTCAATGACTCCAGTTGTGGTAGGTTTGAAAAAGTAAATACGTATTTACTGGCCAGTAAGTTGGTTAATTGCGCAATCTACGAATGGCGAGGGCTTCTTCAATTTGTTTTGTATTCTTCGGGAAGAGTGAGTGCGCAGCTATAGTACGCCAACGTATAACGGTGACGGCTGCTAAGGAGACTAAGGGCTCTAGGAGAACACTATTGGGGGAATAAATTAGCGACTTTTGTGTACATGCGTCTAATAACATAAGGTAATCGGATAATGGTGAACAGCGATACGGTTAACGTTAAATACAGCTAATTACATGAAAGACGCGTTCGGGCGGGAAGGTTGTGCAAATGCAGAGAGAAAAAAGGAGAGAAAGAGGCTGAGCAGAAAGGGGTGGGGCACATTCAGTTATTAGGAAAACAAGTAAACACATTTTTCTCCAAATCTCGAGGTGGGACCTCTATATAACTGGACTGCGGGTCCACGATACTTTTGTTTAAATGTTTTACATGAAGTGGCCCCAATTGAACGGCACCATCTTGTTAGGTCTTCCGACGGCGTAAAGTAGCACGAAAAGTTGACAACTTGACGACTCAGGCCGATAACTCTTTTGAAGCAAAAAAATGCTTTGAGAAAGACGTTTACACAGAATTTTAATTCTTTTTTAAAGTAAAAAGTTCAGAGACGTTGGAATACATGTAAATTATGGCGTGAAACGAAGGTTCCGTGGAAAATTCAAGCTTTTTTCTTCGCCGTGTTGTCGAATAAAGCAAGCTCAAAACGGACAGTTAAAACATCTTCCCGAACACGAAGAAACTCAAGAAACATTCAAATACAACATAAAACTATCCAGAACTATCCTTTTATTTAAAAAGAAACCTGTAAATATATTTGGTTTAGTTGCACTTTTTCAGTGCTTACCGACAAGGGTTTTTGGCTTTCAAAATGTTTGTCAACTCTCAGCTCGTTTTTTTTTGTTAATTTGGTCTCATATGCCCTCTTTACTCTCATATTAAAGATACGGTTAGCCAAAAGCTGGCCTGTGATTGGTCAATTTCGCGGCTTAGACCTAACAAGATGGCGTGTATTGGGGCCATTTTTTCGTGGGGCACCCACAGTCCAGTTACATAGAGAGTCAGTGATCAAACCGGACGGAAACGCCATTTTAGCAATTTCATACCCAGGTTCCTTACTCGACGCTACTCCAATAACGAACCTGGGTACGAAGTTGCCGTTTTAGATCTTTTCAGTATAGTATGGGTTATCTGCTTCTTTTGTAGTATCAGCTATCTTTCAGATTATCCAGAGACATTGTCCCCGAGTTGCTTCTTCGATGTATCTTCCTTCCAGTGTTTGCGTATAGTACGTACGTTTCCTGGGACTGGGTGACATAAATTGTCCTAATTCATATTATACACTTAAAGGTGATCACAGTGCGAACTGCACATGCATGGTCACGAGTTTGTTTACATAATATTTATTTATTTATTTTTTCACAAAGGCTATTATATGAAGTACCGTGACTGACTTCTTTGTTCTCCTTTCTTTACAAACTTTCCCGTGACTCCACCATTTCGCTATAAACAATAATCTTGAGAAACATCACCAAATATATTGATATGGGTCTATTTTCTGTTCCTGCGCACATCGCACTACAGATCACTACAGATCTCATTTACATATTAAACAAATTGAAATATATTGAAAACGAAGAAAGATACGAAAAAGTTGTAAAAGATCTTCTATTACAATTTTACGAGTTCTTTCAAATTAAACAAACTTAATTTTTATTGCCAATACCCTTTAAATGTCTGATGCCGAGTGAAACATGGATCCGATTTGGCTAGATTTTCGGAGAACTGAGGCCATAAGAGTCTCAACCTCCTCCGATTTTTCTGATTCAGGAACTCTATGGTCAGGAGGCAGAAGCTACAACATGCAAATAATGCGGAGCATACTTTAGAGCGAGTCATATAATTTCTCAGATCCAAATCGATGTGGTCTAATTCCATAACACCAGGCGGACCATGAAAGGGGTGCCCAGCTCTTGAACAGCGATAGTTTCCGAAGGTCTTTTAGGAGGGGGGCAAGGGGGGTTGTCGCGAGTTCGCAATACGTTTTTGGCATTTCACGCGAATCACAAAAAGTAAAATAGCATTTTCACGACTTTTTCAACAGTTCAATCACGATTCACGGGACAATATTGCTCTAAATCACGATTCACAAAGCTCAACAATAGCCAATCACGGGTTCACAAAAATACCCTTCCGCTACCCCTTTTTTTTTAGAAAAAATGCAGAACAAGAAGCTGTGTCGTAGGGAAAGCCATTCGATTCCTTATGTCAGTTTGCTTTAGATAGAAACAATAGATACTTGTAATGTCAAACTATTAATTTAAACTCGGATCATGACATTTCGTAAAAACTATACTTTGAACAGATGGTACAGTGCACGTGATAAAATGATTGGTTATATACGTCATTCCTCTTCCCCGCAATTTTCGTGCACGATCTTGGTCAGTAAGTGCACACGGATTTGGCAGGCAAAAAGGTAGCATTTAGTTTATTTAGCACAGTTTTCTTTCCGGGCAACACGCTTTCGTTCCGGCAATCAATGTGAACGTCACACTTAAGTTTTCTGCCGTTGTTACAGCGTATTTGCTTAGCAAACACGCTGCAAAATTGCTCGTCCTAGCGAAGGCACCTTTTATAGGGCGCCTTCATGCGTGTTTAAGCGCTCTGGTCTAGCAATCGAGATTGTATTTGACAGAGGTATCTGGTAGTACTACTAACAAATACAATAACTTTAAGAACAGGGCGTAGTGTGTGTGTAGGGAAAACTGGTTGGTAAACTGACAGAGATTTTGTTGGGAAAAAGCGTGATTAGTCGGTAAATTGACGAGAAATTGGTCGATAAATTAATCGTAAAAATGTGTTGGTTGGTAATAAATGGAAATGGCAATAAAGGTACACCTCTACTCAGATTAATGGTCACGCTACACCAATTATTAAGAATACTTTTATAAATAAAACATTGCTGTATGTATTTCTTCAACTTTAGTTCCTCCATTCATAACTGATGTTTCCGACCAAACGATCCCCGTAGAAGAAGGAAAAAGCCTGTCGCTTACATGTCATGCTTCAGGCAACAGACCATACGTTGTTACCTGGTACTTTAAAAGACCAACACATACCATGCCTTTGTCAGCGTCTGTGCAATACGATGGATCCTTATTTCTTAGTGCGGTAACAGCAAGCTGCCAAGGAGTA
Organism: Corallium rubrum; assembly: GCA_964035015.1. NCBI lineage: Eukaryota > Metazoa > Cnidaria > Anthozoa > Scleralcyonacea > Coralliidae > Corallium > Corallium rubrum. The sequence continues at coordinate 10,287,913 of OZ035998.1, forward strand.
TATACTTGTGTTGTAAGAAACGCCGCTGGTATGGCATCTCAAGATAAAAGAGTAATTGTTGGTAAGTTGATTTAAATGCATTTGAAATATTAAAGGTTAGTTCTTACAGGCCTTCTCTGCAGACAACTTTGTCTTGCCAGCCACGTGGGCTGATTTTGCCGAGCATTGTTATTTATATGAATGGCGACTGTGTCCTCGGATCTGTGGGGTACGGTATGTTACCCAGTTTCCGGACAGTACGTATTTCTTACTCTATATCTCACCTTTAAAGATCATGTGCCACAATCATGTGCCACCTTATTTTAAAATGAAGACCGCTTCACCGCTATACTTTGTAATTTCTTTCATAATCTCTAAGACTAGCAGTTTGGTTGCATGCCCAGTTTTCGGACGGCTGGTCCAGTATCCGGACGCCATTAAAATGGTCGTATATTCCTCTCAGCTGGTAAGCTCTATTTTGCTAAATAATTTATTATTAAAGGCAAATAATACGACAAATGTTGTTTTAAATAATATTTATTATCAAAACGGATTTTTTGGCCATTTTCTCTATGGTACTTCTCACTTTGGAACTAAACACAGAACTTCCAGGCAAGTCATATATAACCCTCTTCTATGCGCCGTCTGCATGTATTTATCTTTAACTTGTGTCTGAAATACAATCAGTGGGCGTGGTGGCAGGGGGGGCTGGGGGGAGGGGGCGCCAAAACTTAACAAAATAAACCTCTTTGTATAGCTTTGTCTTCAATGGTGGGATATAAAGATCTGAAATCTGTAATTTTTGTGTTTTCCTCCAAAGTGCAGGAAATGGCATATCAGAGACTCTAGATTTCAAAATTTAAATCGTAATGTAAACCGTGACATATCGGGAAATCATCGGAAGCACTCGCATATGTTTAGAAGAAAAAGTGCACTTTGAAAATGAACTGTCCGGATACGGGTACAGTCCGGAAACTGGGCAACAAATTGTAGTTAGGATTTCCAATTTACGATCCTTTTTAGTCTTCTATTTATGTTCTTATATAGATCTAGCTCTACCATATAGTTCCAGCTTACTTCATGCATGCAACATGCCTATATCATCTTTTCCTGTGTCAGGGTTAGGGTTTGTGATGGGACAGGCTTTCGTGAAGTATATATAGATTATAGGTTTAGGCATACATGAAGTATCTGCTCAATTTGTTTGCTCGGAGAAATCAGCCCAGCTCAGCTGGGAAGGCGCAGTCAAAGAGGAATAACAAGTGTTAAAACTGAACACATCGTACTTCTCTGTCGCCTTTATATCAGCTCCCAGCTCCTCAGTAGAAATTCTACTAGCCGACTTTCATCTACCATTTTTTGTCTATTTTAGCTCGTGTTCAAAATGTAAATATTTCTCTATTATATAAGTAGTAAGATTTTCGTGCAATTAATAAGACAAATAAAACTCGTATGTTTAATGATCAAATTTCCGAGGCTCTCGATCGTTGCCATACGATAATACATATTTCTCCACTAGTGAGAAAGTATTTTTTCTGATTAGCCATACGATTTTTTCATTTGTGGAAAATATCGTACAAGCGTCTTTATTCGCTATCGGTTTACCGTCCGTCCGTCCGTCCGTCCGTCCGTCCGTCCGTCCGTCCGTCCGTCCGTCCGTCCGTCCGTCTGACTGTCTGTCTGCCTGTTTGTTTGTTTGTTTGTTTGTTTGTTTGTTTGTTTATTTGTTTGTTTGTTTGTTTGTTCGTTCGTTCGTTCGTTCGTTCGTTCGTTCGTTCGTTCGTTCGTTCGTTTGTTTGTTTGTTTGTTTGTTTGTTTGTTTGTTTGTTTGTTTAATTTTTGCGTGTTTTAAATTTTTAAAGCTCCAAATGTCAAACTGCACAGATTATGTTATACCGAGTTCTGAATTAAACATGGTCGGGTTCTTTAGGAGCAAATATATATAAACTGTTTCATTGATAAAAATTCGTGAAGCTTTTTTAATACAAATGAACAATCATCACTGTCACTTAATTAATGCTACTTAAATATCAGATTGTTTATTTTGTGATAGAATTAAAACCTTGTGGTGAATCTATGATGGTAAACAAACGAACCCACATCTACACTCCAAATTTTCCTGGTCAGTATCCTGCGGATAAATCATGCGCATGGAGATTCTGTCCGCCGACAGGAAAGCGGATAAAATTTCTCTTCAATGTATTTCACCTCGAAGAACATGATTCGATAACAATTATTAATGGTAAGAATGCAAGTTGCCGTTGGAAAAATTTTAAGAATTGATTAAGGTTATATTATCGAGTGGATATACGTAAGGAATAAAGATGGAACAGTAAAGAAACAATGGAAATAGAAAAAGGAACGAAGTAGAGAGGATTAAAGGATGAAAGGAAGGGAGATAGGAAGAAAAGAAAGAAAGGTAGGAAAGAAGGAAGAAGGGAAAGAAAGAATAAAGCGTGGAAAGGACGAAAAGGGGGAGGGAATTAGGAGGGAAAGAAAGGAAGAAAGGAAGGAAGGAAGGAAGGAAGGAAGGAAGGAAGGAAGGAAGGAAGGAAGGAAGGAAGGAAGGAAGGGAAGGAAGGAGGGAGGGAAAGAAGGAAGGAAATAAGGAAGGAAGGAAGGAAGGAAGGAAGGAAGGAAGGAAGGAAGGAAGGAAGGAAGGAAGGAAGGAAGGAAGGAAGGAAGGAAGGAAGGAAGGAGGGAGGGAGGGAGGGAGGGAGGGAAAGAAGGAAGGAAGGAAGGAAGGAAGGAAGGAAGGAAGGAAGGAAGGAAGGAAGGAAGGAGGGAAGGAAGGAAAGGAGGGAGGGAGGGAAGCAGGGAGGGAGGGAGGGAGGAAGGGAAGGAGGGAGGAAGGGAGGGAAGGAGGGAAGGAGGGAAGGCGGACTGGCGGGCGGGCGGGCCGGGCGTGCGGGAGGAAAATACAAACAAATAATTTTTATTTAATATATGCAGAATGCAAAATGTCCCAAGATCCTTGGAGGAAATACTGTGGAAAAACATCTCCTCGTGAATTTGTGTCTCGCTGCGCGTCAGGTTGTGTGCAGTTGAGGCTATTATCAAGCAATAAAATGCAGAATTGGGGAGATCCTTTTTTCGGAATGAACCTTACAGTAGAAGCGACCAGTGAAAGTAAGTTTCAACACATGTCTATGTCTACAGACGTAAAAATTTCACAGCTTGTTAACATGATGTGTTCGCAACAAGCTTGTAGTAATTACTAGTAAACCTGTTAACAAGTTGTTAACGAGTTGTGATTTTATCAAGCCGATACAAGTCAAGCCTGTTGTTGTCAACATTTTCCTTCAACTTGCAACGCAACAATGTTGCAGCAATTTCTTGCTCGTGTTACTTCACCTGCAGAACGGTGAGTTGTTGGAACAACTTGTCACAAGTCCATTAAAATCATTAACCTGTTGGTTATAATTTTATGTACTGATTATACCATTTCATATCTTAGGGTTAGGGCTTGTGTTGGGGTGGGGCCTACATGAAGTACCTGGGTTATGACTTGTTAAAAAACTGTGCCGCCTTCGCGTCGGCGTTTATTTCATTACATTAAATATTTACAAAACTCATAACTTACATGCCGCATTAAAACTTGGCAGAAAAACGCAACATTTGTCTTGACAATTATTGACAAGAAAAGTATACAATTCCGTAAACAACAAACCAATAGTGATTTAGAATTGTTAAAATTAAACTAATGATAGGCTCAGATTAGCAGGCTAAAATATATTTTAGCCCGCCCACTAAATTTTCCATTTTAACCTGCAAAATACACCACAATGCCCAATAAAATTATTATAATAATCTGTAGCTGATTTACAACTGCTAATTAGGAATCTGTGAATTATATTATCAGTTTATAACTGTTTAAAGCATTCGCATCCGATTTTTATCAGGTGTACAAAGGCTCGCCTCTTTCTTATAAAAACTGATTTACAAAACTCAGGGCGATTCTCTTATCGATTTACAGAAATCGGCACAGACCTACCTAATATGAACAAGTTTCCTGATTGGCTATAAGTAACCAATCACATTGTCAATTATCAATTCGTTCCCATGCTCCTTACTGATTAGGGTTAGGAGAACACCGCTGACAAACGTTTGAGCATGCGTGAATTCGCTAGAGTAAACATTGCAAGAGAAGTGGGAACTAGCCGTGGCGACAACAACCAGACAGTGAAGAATAAGTAAGACTCGACTATTCATTTGTGCTTTAAAAAAAGGGTAAAGAAAATTACGAAGGGGTAAATTCAGAATATGTTACAATATTGACAAGGAAGCCATGCACAAATTACCTACCTTAACGTTTTGGCAGTACGCTTATAATTTTAACTTTTGTGTCGGACTCTCGGACCAGTCCAAATATTTCAGTGTTTTCCCGCTCTTTTTTTGAGGACGAGCTCGGACGTCGCGCATGCGCTAAACGTTTGGCAGCGGTGTTGGTTAGGGGTTTTGGTTGGGTTAGGTTATCTAAACTAATCAGAATTCTTCTTAGTATAGGTAGGTGATGACCCAGAAATTGATTAAATATTAATTTCCTCTGAATTGCCCTTATATGGCTTATTAATTGTTGGTGTCTTATGTTTCTTTTTTAGAGCGCACACCAAGGTTTGGTTATTTAAAGCAGTACTGCAGCAGTGACTTCGGTAAATAAGAATTTTTTGATTTATTGTAAGAAATATTGCTATTATTATTTTAATTTTTTGTTGTGGTGATTTTTTGTTATCGTGTGCAAAGCAAGTAAAAAAACGTATTGCGTTGTCCTGACAAGTAGCCGCTGAGCGGCTCACGTTAGGTAGCTTTATATATTCTGGGTGTCACACTTTTTGGAATTCGTACGCTAGCCCGCGGAATACGTATGCCACGGACACAGAAACGTGGGCTCTGGGAACGAGAATGTAAGCGACGTATTTGACGTCAGAGACATTTTGGCGGCTTTTTGACGACATGTAAATAGAATTGAATTTGAATTTGAATTTATTGAATTTACCACACGTTTACAAGCAAAACCTAATAAGGGTGTTCAGACATATTTATTTTGACCCGTTGCTATGGAAAACTTGATTTGACCACAGAGCTTCTAGACCTTCCCAAATTTGAACCCCATGCTAGAAATGCTAGATATTCTGCACGTAGTATATATGAATGAAGGTCTTTCGTTTGATGACGTCATACAGTGACACCATTGTGAAGTCATTGAGATAAGAAAAAACCTATAATCGACCTGAGAGAAGCCTCAAGCATGTTATGTGGGGTTGGCTGGTTGGCACCATTGGGTAGTCTGGCTAAATAGTAAGAACACTGGCGGTTTGTTTATTAGGGTGGTAGGACCTGCTATAGTAGCTATACTCATAAGGCTGTTAGTTTACGGTAGATAGGGTCCTTTAACTTATCGTTTTATTTGTGTATTTGCTAATTTAAATATTGATATTAAATAGTATATGTTGGAATGTAGTATGTACTGTGCCTTTGAACATAATTTCTGATGCAATCCTTTCGCGAATAACACCCATTCTTAAATATTAAAGAAAAATTTATCACTGCACAAAATTGCACTTATCACTGCACAAATCTCATTTATCACTGCACAAATTGGTTATCACTGCACGTTAAAATAATCCCTGCGAGGAAGGCTAAAATGTAACCATAAAAAGCTTATAAAACGTTTAGTCTTCCTCCTAAAAATCTAAATTAAATTGAAGTATAAAAGAATAATATGGCGACAATCATTGAATATATCACAGTAATTGTAATTTTAATAATTTATGAATATAAACTTTTACTGAGATTTTCATTTATTTGATTGATACTTTTAGTTTGGACGTAAATAGTTTTAGCGAAACAGAATCAATAATTTCAACAGCAAGTGAGTTAAAGAATATTGGGCCTTGGTATCTTATTGAAAACTGACAGATATTTGTTCGACATAAAGGAATTTGGAAAGATCTAGCGTTTCTTGTTTCATAGCTATGAATTTGATTATTTAATTCGAATAAATTTTCATTATATTAAGCTCTTTAAAAATTGGATCAGTATGCGCATCAAATTTACTTTTATTTAAAATTCTTATAATGCGTTTTTGAAGCAAGACAATACGACGAAGGTTACTCGAATAAGTATAAGCCCAAACCATATTACAATAATGTAAATATGGATAAACCAAAGAAAAATACGAGGTACGCAAACTTGTCTTAAAAAGGTAAAAACTTGATTTGAAAATAATCCCCACTGATTTACATGTAAGGCCTGGCCAAACGCTTTGAACATTTCATTCAACATCGTTCAATATTGTTGAATTCAACCGTGATTCAACATGTTGAAAGCGTTGGCCACCCCTGTTGAATGTTGTTGAACGTTGTTGAATGGTAATGAATGATGTTGAACGAAATTTGAACATGTTCAAATTTTCGTCCAACACGCGTTCAACAATTTGAACGATGTTGAATGAAATGTTGAAAGCGTTTGGCCAGGAGCTTTATTAGCAACTTGTGCGATTTGCAGTTTCCATGATAAATGCTCGTCTAGAATAACTCCTAAAAATACAGTTTCACTTACTTGAATGATTTGCTTGTTATTTATAAATATATTTATGGCAAAACAGGTTTACTTTTTTCTTGGTTTAAATATCATAAATTTAGTTTTATCCAAATTGAGTGATAAGTTATTCGATATAAAGCATTCAGACAATTTATCAGTTTCTGTTTTCAGGACTCTTGTCAAGAAGGCTGGATCTTAATTCGAAATAAGTGCCGGTCACTGACCGGTAAAATTTTACAGTTTGACCGGCAAATACCATCGCTTGGCGGACATGCATGACCGGTGAATTTTTGAATCCAAGTGAGAGCGAATGTGTCAAATTGTAATACGATATGCTGGCGTTGTGCCTAAAGCGTGCTTAAACAATGTTCATATACAAATATAATTCATAATCTATATTATACCTTTATCTGTCTGTGTGTGCGTGTTTGTTTGTCTCACCGTCGTTACCTAAAAACTCGAAAACGGTTACGCCGTTGGCCCGTTATATATTATTGTTTCTAAACTCACGAGTCACGCGAACGACGAGCGCAAATAAGCATAACTAAAAATGACCGGTAAAAATTCCGCGGTGACCGGCAAATTTATTGAGCCGCCGGTCATAGTGACCGGTATACGTTTCAAACTTATTTCGAAGCCTGCTTTGTACAAACATTCGCGTTGATAAGTGGGATTGCGGATATATCAGTGTTTGTATAATAAATTTTTCTTTTTGATAGATTTTTATAATAGGCCTTTTGATAGCCATTGTTTGTTAATACTAGTGCAAAAATTGTCCGAGAAGCAAAGCATTCCGCAAGTAAATATGTTTTGGTCGCCATATTGGATTTTCTCGTGAAGGAAAAACCATCCTTCAAAGTCCGCATAGGCATTTCATTGGCTTTCCGGTTGTTTACTGTATTAGCCAATTAATACTCATTAAAATTCGCATTGTATTTTATATTTCACTGCTTATGTGAAATGTCGCTATGGAATTTGTTCTCGTTCTTTTCCTTCTCTTTTTGTTTTTTACAACCATTTTGCTTTTCGCAATTTTCCATCTTTGTATTGACCTACCTACGCAACTGCCTGATCGACGTCCTTAGTTAAGGACCAAATCAACATTTTGTGAGCCTCATTTTCTGACCCTGACGATTGGATTATTCGATCTAGTATTTTATTAGAGTTCAGTGTCCTGAAATGAATGACTTCGGCTTCTTGACCAATAATATGCACGCGGAGGATAAGTCCAACCATTTTAGTGACATGTTAATGGTAGTTAATGTTGGTAATGTAATTTTTTTCGATCAAGCAGACTTATAGCCTCCTAAAACAGACGTTGTGTGGCGATTCCGTAACAGACCTAGGGTGAAATAAAAACCGAGTCCACGCTTTATTATATTGTGAACTACTAATGTGAAGACTACATGTATAAACCAACAACGTATTTATCGTGGAGCATTTTGCGTCGTGGTCGCACAGTGGCGGACTAGCAGCTTCGGGGCCTGTAGGCTAAATAAAATTCATGGGCCTTTATGACGATATTTTCCGGAAACTTTTTTGAATTTAGAGTCTCGGAAACGCCTTTTCCTGCATTCCGAGGCAGTGTACGATACAGCCCCGATATTCGTATAACAACTAATCTTAATGAAAAACCCATTCTATGGAAATAATTACGGGCCTCTTGCAAGCCTGGGCCTGTAGGCTTCAGCCTACTCAGCCTACTGGATAATCCGCCAATGTGGTCGCTGTCCAAGCACTTTATGCTTCGACTTATCTACTTATTAAGAAATTCATGATACAGCTAGCTCTCAGCCTGGTTCCCAGGCCTCTCTTTATTAACGTCGGGTGGCAGGCTGAAATTGTGAGAGGCTTGGCCCAAAACTGGCCCCAAATTATCCAGGCGCCAGCCCGTCGTGTCAAGGAAAACCAGTGCCCTCGTCAATTCTTTTCTAATTTTGAGAAGAATTTGAGCTCCAGACGGATCATGATGGATGAAGAATAAAGATGAATCATTTTCCGCTAGTCCTCTCGCTCGATCCTTTGTGACGTCACCAAAATAAGTTATCGAGAGAAAAGAAGACTAGGAACTAGTCTGGCTTGCTCTAAGGGAACTTACGAAACCGGAAATGATGTTTGCACAACTTGTTATGGTAATTATACACTTACAAGGGGCTAATATGCACCTAATGGGTGGTCCCACATGGCTAAAATCAGACACTGCTGAACTTAAGTGATATTACACTATTGTTTAATTTCAGCAGTAGCGGATCCTGGCCATGTGGGACCATCTGTTTGGTGCATTAGCTGCTAATAAGTGCATCATTACCATAGCAAGTTGTGCAAACATCGTTTCCAGTTTCGTAACATCGTTTTAAGTTTCCTTATCCACTTCCCCTTCCATTTTCTATATGTCTGTTACGTTGCTATCGCTTTTGATTCGGTAGCCTTTAGATATGGCGTATGTAAACAAACATGACGTTTGTAAATACATGTATTTAGACAGTTATAAAAACGTCAGCAACGAACTTTTTAGAGAGATCCTAAAGTGTAAGTTACGACTAGTTAAGCTTGGGAATATCCGCTGTTAATAGTCATTTTTGACTTGTGTTGGACAATAATTATTAAACATATCTGTTGTTATCGTACCTGTTGTTATACGCTACATTTGGTGGCAGCGGTGGGATCGATATATTTCAAAGAAATGAATACGAGAAGCACCTCATCTCACTCATCGGAGGAGTCATCGGAAGATATGGCCCAAGAAGTTCCTGAACCAGCAAAGATTGCAAGACCTCTGGTTATGCCTGACCAATATACAGGAGAGGAAAATTGGTCGGACTGGCTAGCCAATTTCGAGCTGTGCGCGTCGATAAATGAATGGGATGACAAGACGAAGGCTTCGTTCTTGGCTGTACGATTGAAGAAAACAGCACAACAGGTTTATCGGGATATTCCAGCCGTTTCCAGGCAGGACTACAAGCAATTAAAAGAAGCAATGACAACTCGATTCGACACAACGAAATACACCGACCGTTACAAGTCAGAGTTCAAGTTCATCAAGCGAGCAAAGGACGAAGGACTCCATATCCTAGCAAACAAGATTCGTCGCCTGGCTGCTTTGGCGTACCCAACCATTGAAGGAGAGCTACGAGAAGAACTGGCCCGTGACCAGTTTTTAGATACACTAGATAACCGGGAATTTCGTCTGAAAGTACGTCAATTCCGACCAAAGAAACTCGATGAAGCTGTGGAAGTGGCCTGTGAGATTGAAGCAATGGAGCAAGCCGAGGATCGACGGGGAATTAAAGCAGTACATGCCACCGAGGTCAATGGAGAGACAAACCCAGAGGTATCGGCAACCATGAAAACCAACGGCGTAGAAAACGTCCTAAAAGAAAGCTTGAAAATCATCGAACAAAACACAGCTGCAATGAAGGAAATGATGGCGGTCATGAAACTAAACGAAGGTCGAGGGAGGTCTGGTAACAAGGGACAATCATGGGGCCAATACCGGAAGAGAGGAAACGGAAATGGTTGTTGGAACTGCGGAAAGAGCGGACACTACCAGGCAAGATGCCCAGAAACACAGGGAAACGACAGCCGACTGAGGTGAAGGGTCGCGCGTCAGTCGGAGAAGCTAAGACCCCGCAGCAAACAGTACTTGAAACAAGTAAGGATAGTGATTTGGTAAAGAGAAACGAAAGTGTGAGTCCTGAGTCAGTTATTTTTACGATGGGAGAGGTCGGAGGAGTGACCGTCAGTATGCTGGTGGATACTGGGTCGGCCGTAACACTAGTTCATAGGCGCGTATGGGAAAAAGTGGCATCACGCTATGGACCTCTTCAACAAGGGCCACCCGTGGTCGCAGCAAATGGTCATCCATTACAGATAATAGGTCAAACTGACTTGAACATTACCGTCGCAGGAATTAATGCACTTCACCCAGTCCTAGTAGCTGAAGATATAGCTCATGATTGTCTTTTAGGAGTAGATTTCCTCCGCAAACACGAATTCACAATCCAATTTGGCACTAACCACCTAGTGACAAATAGAGGAGGCCAGGCAACGCCTATATTCTCAAAAACGCAACAAAGCGTCCGTTACACTTGTCGAGTATCACTGGCAGAAACCGTCGTTATCCCTGGCAGACATGAAATGGTGCTACCGGCGAAAGTTACCCGTCCAAACAGCAAAGCATCTGTAAATTTTCCTGGCGTTGTTGAACCCAACATGACCTTCAAGAGACAACCAGAGGTGGCACTTGCTCGCATTGTCGTCCAACCACGAGGAAACAAAATAGCTGTACGGGTGATTAACATGGCACCAACGCCAGTTACATTGTACAAGAACTCGAAAGTAGGAACACTTATTCCACTGAAAGAATACGGACAAACGGATGAAAATGGAGCGGAGATGTACGAAGTCTTGGAAATACCTGCAGCAAACAATCCTCGGACTCAAACGAAAGACGACGTACCACAGACTAACGGACAGGTACAGAACGTAGTCAAGAAACTTCTAGCCCAATCAGAGATGTCCAAATTAACCGATGGGGAATCGTCAAAGTTCAAACAACTACTAGGAGAATTTCAAGATATTTTCTCCAAGGGTCCGGATGATTTTGGACGCACGAGCAAGATCACTCACAAGATCAACACTGAAAACAGAGCTCCAATTCGACAAGCTCCACGCCGATTACCAGGGCATCGTAGAGAAGAAGTCGAGAACATGCTTCAGACCATGGTTGACCAGAAGGTAATTCGTCCATCGTACAGCCCTTGGGCAGCCCCAATTGTCTTGGTAAAGAAGAAGGATGGAAGCACCCGTTTCTGTGTGGACTATCGGAAACTTAACGACATTACGAAGAAAGATGCTTATCCTCTTCCTCGTATCGATGATACTTTGGATGCTCTTGCTGGAGCCAAGATGTTTTCTACTCTTGATTTGGCTAGCGGCTACTGGCAAGTAGAGATGAACCCTGGCGACCGCGAGAAAACATCATTCACCACCTACCAAGGCCTATACGAATTTAACGTAATGCCGTTTGGTTTGTGCAACGCCCCAAGCACCTTCCAGCGTCTAATGGAGTTCGTTTTAACTGGATTACAGTGGTCGATTTGCCTCATATACCTGGACGACGTTATTATCTACAGTAGGAACTTTACAGAACATCTTCAAAGACTAGAGGAAGTCTTTCTACGACTACGAGACGCCGGATTGAAATTGAAGCCGCAGAAATGTCGATTTTTGCAGAGTGAAGTAACATACCTAGGCCACGTTGTGTCCGAGAATGGTGTGTCGACCGACCCATCGAAGACCAATAAGATCTTGGAATGGCCAACACCAACCAACGTACGAGAATTACGTAGTTTTTTGGGACTTGCTTCGTACTACCGACGGTTTATCAAGAACTTCGCCGACATCGCAGTACCCTTGCATAGACTGACCGAGAAAAACAAACCTTTCCTTTGGTGTAAATCGTGCCAGGAGGCATTTACCAAACTCAAGCAACAGCTGAGCCATTCACCCATACTGGCGTATCCTCAATTCGACAAAGAATTCATTCTAGATACTGATGCAAGTGATTATGGAATCGACGGGGTCCTTTCACAGGTTCAAGGGAATGAAGAACGGGTGATCGGGTATGGTAGTCGGACTCTCACAAAACCGGAACGTCGTTACTCTACAACGAGGAAGGAACTGTTAGCCATGGTCGAATTCACTAGACATTTCCGTCACTACCTGTATGGAAAGTCGTTTACCATCCGGACAGATCACAACGCACTGAGATGGTTAAAGTCTTTCAAGGAGCCACAAGGTCAAGTTGCGCGTTGGATAGAGCAGCTAGCAGAGTTTGATTTTGTCGTCGAGCATCGCCCAGGTGAGAAACATGGGAATGCAGATGGTTTGTCCAGAAGAGCACAAGGCGACGAGGGACCTACACAGAATGGCAACATTAGAGAAGTCACCTCTGTCGAGAAACCTACAAGTGCAATGACGGAGCAATCTAACTGGCTAGGCGAAATACCAGCTGATGAAATTAGAGCAGAACAGCGAAACGATGTGACAATCGGTCAGGTGATAAAAGGGGTAGAAGATGGCGTCCGACCTTCTTCAGCTGATATCCAAGGAACTAGTCAAGCAGTTCGAAGCCTGTGGTCTAACTGGCCCCGACTGCATTTGCAAAATGGTATGCTTTATCGTCGCTGGGAATCAGACGACGGTAATACGACAAAGTTACAACTGGTTGTGCCTCGATCTCTTGTACCAATGGTCCTCAATTGTTTACATCACAACCCTACCTGTGGTCATCTGGGAATAACTAAGACGGTAGCAAGAGTTCGCGAAAGATTCTACTGGCATGGGTTACGTGACGATGTCGAAGCGTGGTGCAAATCTTGCAAGGAGTGTAGTACCAGGAATAACCCACAAGGAAAGGCGCGGGCACCTCTTGTACCCAGCAGAGTTGGTTACCCTGGTGAAAGAATAGCCATGGACATTGTTGGTCCATTTCCTCCTTCTGATCTGGGAAATAAGTATATATTGGTAATCAGTGATTATTTTACCCGCTGGACAGAAGCCTTACCGATGCCAAACCAAGAAGCTTCAACAGTAGCACAGACGCTTGTGAGAGAATACATCTGCAGATATGGTGTACCATCCCAATTGCATACAGACCAAGGTCGTAATTTTGAGTCAAATCTTATCAAAGAAATGTGCCAGTTGTTAGGAATTAAGAAGACCAGAACGACTCCTTACCATCCGCAGTCTGATGGCATGGTTGAACGTTTCAACAGAACACTCGAGTCCATGCTTTCCAAATACGTTTCTGAGAATCAACGAGATTGGGACACTTGCTTACCATTTGTAATGCTGGCATATCGGTCAAGTACGCACGAAACCACGAAGCACACACCGTACTTCATGATGTTTGGACGTGAAACTCAGCTTCCAATTGATATTATGTTTGGGGGAGCGGCGAGTAGGAAAGAGACTTCCGAACAATACGTATCTAACCTTCGTCAACGTCTGGAGAACGCCTACGAAGAAGTCCGGAACAGAACGAAATTAGCACAGAAACGGCAAAAAGATTATTTCGACCGACAAGTTTTTGGCTCTGCTTTTCAAAAAGGGGATCGTGTGTGGATGCACCAGCCGTACACATCCAAAGGCCATGGTAGGAAGTTGTACCGCCCATGGACCGGTCCATACAAAGTGGTCAAGAGAATTTCGGATGTGGTCTATCGAATCCAGTTGGAGGGTGGTCGGAAGAGAAAAGTTGTTCACTTTAATCGATTGAAGCCTTGTCCCACACAATTGTTTGATTCCGAAGTAGAAAGTTCTAGCAGTCAAGACGAACAGCAGGAGTACGAACAGACAGGGTCCGGATCTGGAACATCGAGGAATGCAGGATACGTCCAGGAGTCAGACGACGCAACCATGAATTTCTGGGAGGAGGTGGACTGGCGAAATGGCTTGTACCAAGATGGGCAAGAAGAACGACAACTGCAACAACGGGAAACCAGCGAAGGAACGCATATGACAAAGAAAGCTGAACGAGCAAGACGAGTTACGAGGGCGCCCCGATGGACAAAAGATTATAAAATGCGTTGAACATATTTTGATTAATTATCACTGTATTAACTTTTCAACATCATTAATTTTAAGTTGTACTGGACACGAGGACGTGTCCTTTTTAGAGTGGGAGGTAATGTTACGTTGCTATCGCTTTTGATTCGGTAGCCTTTAGATATGGCGTATGTAAACAAACATGACGTTTGTAAATATTTAGACAGTTATAAAAACGTCAGCAACGAACTTTTTAGAGAGATCCTAAAGTGTAAGTTACGACTAGTTAAGCTTGGGAATATCCGCTGTTAATAGTCATTTTTGACTTGTGTTGGACAATAATTATTAAACATATCTGTTGTTATCGTACCTGTTGTTATACGCTACATGTCTATACCATTTTCGGTATCGTACAACTAGTACTGGTACTAAGGATTTATTGAAGATTTTTAAGGGATTTCCAGGAATTTTCAGAGATATTGAGTGATTTCTATAGATTTTCTAGGATTTTTAGGGATTTTTAAGTAGGGTTTTTCTTATTTTTAGAGATTTCTGAGATTTAGGATCTGCAGGGATTTTTGGTATTCTTTAGCAAGGCCTACGATGTTTTAGGGAATGATACATCACTCGTCAATTTCTAAAATTATTCAAAGTGTTTGTGAGTCAGCTATCTAAATTGTCAATTTCTACTGAATTAGTTTAACAGTTACTTTGTCTTTCTGTGTTTCAGTCTTAAAAGGAAGACTGATCCGTGAAAACTCGTGGTCGTCGATAAAGATTCATGCTTTGGAAAGTTACAAGAAGCCTTATCAGAAAAACGTTAGCTACAATCTTGTGTAAGTATTTGATTTGACTAGTTCCCAGGCGTATAAATATCGAAAACAACCTCGGTCTACCATCTGGCTGGCATTCGAGCTATCATTTCCTTCAAATTATGAAGCTTAACCACTACTAAAACCACCATCTGATTGGACAACCTTTTTAAACGAAACCTCACCCCCATACCACCCCCCGGAAACCCTAAACCTAATCACACCCCCCGGAAACCCTAAACCTAACCACAACCCTCCGGAAAAATGTCCCACCTCTCATACCCCGACCACTACACCCCTATAGAATTTTTACCTTTATGTGTTCAAGTTTAACATCCCGCTTGTGGGATGGTTTTATTAGATGGTTAAGCTTCATAATTTGAAACCGATGATACCTCGGCATTCGGAAGGTTGTGGGTTCGCGATGTCGCGTTCCCAATCAAACTCTGTTCTGTAGAGCGAAGATTAGAGTTCGCACGTGATCAACCACACGAGACTGCAGTCATGTTTATATAAGTGATTTATTAGTGAAACACAGCTCCAGGTCATGCGGTGAAAACTACATAACAAAGACAGTCATAGAAATGACGGATATACGGCAATATAAATGAGATATAGACAACATATAGACATAGTGAAGTCACAAAATATAAAGTAAGCCTTATTAACTCGAAGTTTAATATATTAAATGTCAACCGTAAGGATAACTTACGTCTGTAAGCTCTACAGGAACTGAACTAACAAATAAAGTACGATAAATGTTCCAAGTGATTACATAAAACAGCTTAAAAGTCAGTGTACGTTCAGACAACGTTTCCAAGATGGCGGCCCCGCGTGGTCCTGGATCCAAGGGCTATAGCTGACCCAAGCGACAGATCGGGGAACGTCACACTCCTCGCCCAAGGACAGAGTCCTTGTCTAATGTACTTCCTTCACTGGGCTCCAGTTCCCTGACGGTCGACGGGTTACTTGTAGTCTTTTCTTCTGGTATCAACAGAACGACTTCGCTAATGGGACGAAGGTAAACTTTCTTATTTCCATCTTTGTAAATCGAGACCTTCGCCTTCCTGACGAGACCGTCTTTGCTTTCAATAGGTTCGATTACTCTGCCCAAAGGCCAGTTATTGCGATGGGCATCTTTGTCTTTCACTAAGACTACATCTCCAGATACCAAGTCACGTTGTCTGCCGTTCCATTTCGTTCTCTTCTGGAGGTTCTGAAGATACTCGCGCCTCCATCGAAGCCAGAATTGGTCCGCTAGATACTGTGTCCTTCTCCAACGGCGACGAGCGTACAGGTCTTGCGTAACAAAATCGCCAGGAGGAGGGCCAAGTGGACGTGTTTTTGTTGTAAGCAGCATGGCAGGCGTCAGAGGGCTTGGTTGGTCGATGTCGGATTCGATGGCAGTGGTAGGGCGATTATTCACGATGCTACATACTTCCGCCATTAGGGTCACTAATAGTTCATGATCGAGCTGAGAACTCCCAATTCCCAGTAGCATGGAGTCTAAGATTCTACGAATCGTCCCTATCTGACGTTCCCACACGCCTCCAAAGTGGGAAGCGTGTGGAGGATTGAATTCCCATTCGCATCCGTGCTCGGTAACGTACTTTTCCACCTTTCTCTGGTCCATCTCCATTAAGGCGTCGTCGAGTTCGGACTTTCCTCCGACGAAGTTGCTTCCGTTATCGCATCGGAGTTTGGTAGCTGGGCCGCGGATCGCGAAGAAGCGACGTAAGGCGCATATGAACGAGCTCGCATCCATAGATTCGAGTACTTCAATATGGATCGCTCTACTGCTGAGGCATGTGAAGACAAGACCCCAGCGCTTCGAACTGGCGGCGCCGCCTCTAAGCTTTCTCGTCCGTATCGTCCACGGACCAAAGACGTCGAATCCGACGTTGGTGAATGGCGGATTTGTTTCCATTCTATCTGCTGGTAGATCGGCCATGTGCTGTACCAGCGTCGTTCCTCTCAACTTTTTACAGGTGACGCAAGAGCCCAGGAACTTGGCTATTGCTCTATGACCTCCTACGACCCAGTAGCCGGCCTGGCGGAGGGCCCCGTGTGTTATTTGACGACCTTGATGATGTACTCTGTTGTGGAAATGTCGGATCAGTAGTACCGACAAATAATGATCTTTGGGTAATATAACAGGATGTTTTTCTTCGAATGTCAGTTCCGAACGACCAAGACGCCCACCAACTCGGACGAGTCCATTTTTGTCGACGAACGGATCTAGACGGTAGAGGTTGGTACGTCGAAGCTCCTTTCTCCTCTCTCTTAGAATGCAGCGGTTTTCCGGTGTGAGGTTATTCATTTTCGCCAAGATACCGATATCGGTCATGAAATTCTCTTTCTGTACGGTTCCGATGATCGTCATCGTTGCTTGTTCCAATTCTGCTACTGTCGGGAGGCGCATTGGAGGTTGTTTGGTGTTTTCTCCACACGTGTCCTGTTGCGGTGGTCGTGGGCTTTTGCGTAACTTGAACTTCTTTACCTTCGTGATTAGGTTGGCTACAGCACGTTGGAGGACGGACCAACTAGAGAACCGTTCGAATCTTTTAGATCCAAGCTCCGAAGCGTTTTTCAGGCTAGATGCGTAGACAGCTGTCGGTAGCTTCACTTCCGGGTCGTTTTCATCCAAGTGCGACTCATGGTCTTCGATGGGTGAGGGGTCCAGCGAAGCTTGTTTTAAGAATACGGGACCACATAGCCACTCTGATTTGGCCAGGGTTCTAGCGTTTATACCACGAGTAGCTAGGTCAGCAGGGTTGATCGAGGTGTCTACGTATGTCCATTGATGCGGCTCTGAGACGTTTCGTATAGACTGGACTCTGTTGGCCACGTAAACATGGAATCTTCGGCTTTCGTTCTTCACATAGCCGAGAACTACTTTGGAATCTGTATAGAAGGTCGTTTCGTCGATTTCCAAGCTGAGTTCTTTCTTTAGTTTGTACACGGCTTGAGTCGATAGCACTGCGGCGCAATGTTCGAGTCGAGGAATGCTTATCGTCTTAGTTGATGCCACTCTCGATTGCCCAAACACGAAGGCGACGCTTACTACACCCTTGTTGTTGATCTGTCGGAGATAAATTGCGGTTGCAATTGCGTCTTTGCTGGCATCCGAGAAGGCGTGGATTTCGTTGCGTACCACAAGACCAAATTTCTTGGGGTGGTAGCAGCGGGACGAAGTGACGTTTTGTAGATGTACGAGCTCGTCTCTCCAGTGCTGCCATTTGCGCATCAGATTCTCAGGGAGGGGGTCATCCCAACCAAGTTGGCATTCGTTGTTTGTTTTCTTTCCGAGAGTCACGAGCTGTTGCAGCAATAACTTCCCTACTAGGATTACGGGAGCGGCTAGGCCAAGGGGGTCGTATATAGAATTCACCACGGACAGGACGCCCCTACGCGTGAACGGTTTCTCTGTCAGCGAAACTTGGAATGTGAATGCATCGGTCTGAAGATCCCACTGGACTCCGAGAGAACGCTGTGCTGGGAGTGCGTCGCGCCGAAGGTCTAAGTCGCGTACGTCTTTCGCACGGTCCTCTATTGGGAGAGCTTCCATCACAGCTGCGGAATTCGACGCTATCTTGTGGAGTCGTAAGTTGGCCGTGGCCAACATTGCCTGCGCTCCTTTCACCAACTCGATTGCTTCTTCGTCTGTGGGCCGCGAGGTTAGTCCATCGTCCACATAGAAATCTCTGTGGACAAACTCTTTCACCGCGGTTCCGTAACTCTCCTCGCCGTCGTCGGCAGTCTTCCTCATTCCGTAGGTGGCAACTGCCGGGCTTGGACCATTTCCAAACAGATGGACGTTCATCTTATACTCCGATATCTCTTGAGAAGGATCGTTTCCCTCGAACCAGAGGAATCGTAGGTAGTCTCGGTGTGCTGGGTTTACGTGGAAGGAGTGGAACATCTGTTCTATGTCACACACCACAGCGGTGTCTTCCTGTCGGAAACGTACGAGTACTCCAAGCAAGCTATTCGCGAGGTCGGGACCGGTCAGTAACTCCTTGTTTAGAGACGTGCCCTTGAATTCGCACGAGGAGTCGAACACCACGCGGATTTGGTTTTGTTTTTTCGGGTGATAGACCCCGAAATGAGGGAGATACCACACTCGACCGATAGGGGCTCCTTCGTCATGCTCTTCTCTTGTTTTCGAGTCCTTTTCTGGCTTAGATGTTGACTTGTCACACGATACAGGAACGGCGTGCCCACGTTCGAAAACTTTGGCTAGGAACTCGATATAGTCTTTCTTCATCTGCGGCTTTTTCTTGAAAGAGCGAAGTAATCCATTTAGGCGACTGAGCGCTTGGCTTCGGTTATTCGGCATGGCTACATTTTGGGAGCGGAAGGGAAGAGGCATCTCCCAGTTTCCACGCTCGTTCTTATGGATTCCCTCTTTCATGATTTCCAGGAAACGACGGTCTTCGATTGAGGTACTCGTTTCGTTATCCTCGGGCGTTGTGCGGTAAATTTCGTCTCCAATGTCTTGCCTTTCACCGTCGACGTAGTCGATGTACTCTTCCTTGATCTCGAAGCAGTTCGAACAGGGCGTAGTTTGATATTCTGGTAGTTGTAGAGGGACAGAAGGTCGTCTTTCGTCCATGCTTTGACGTCTACCATAATCTCTGGCGGAAGGGTCAGCGACGGCTGTGCGGCGGGCTGAAATATGAACGGGTCCGCCCACTCGATCTAAGCACATCTGGCCGGATATCGTCCATCCTAGATCGAGCAGTTGGGCCCACGGCGCACCCTTCGGTCCATTTTTGAAGGCTCTCACTTTTAACAGCTCCGGGGCGTCTCTGCCAATCAAAAGTTGAATCTTAGCGTTCTTATCCAAAGCCGGAATTTCGTTTGCAATTTCACGAAGGTGCGGATGCTGTCTAGCCATCCTTGGCGTTGGAATCTCACTTTTGTCCTGAGGAATATGATCGCACTCTACGAGCTTCGGTAGCTTGGCTTCTGTGCCATTAGTCGACCTTGCGATAATTCCGGTGACACGACGACCATATTTGACTTCTTTATTATTGCTGCATGTAGATAGAAAGTACTTTTCTTTGGGTTTGTCTGGCGAGAATACGTCAACGAGCTCAGGGCTCATCATGGACGCATTGCTTTGATCGTCTACCACTGCGTAAACTCGATGGATGTCGTTAGGTCGATTTTCGTGAAAGACGTCCAAGAGTATGATTTTACTGCACGATAACCCGGCTGATCGGTCTCCACAGACTGCGGTACAAGCCGACTCGATCTCCTCGCCGTTATCTTCTGGTTTCTCCGTTTCTTTCTCCTTGTGAAGTAAGTTTAGGTGGCGTTCGCTGCTACACTTGCTGCACTTGACATTCGCTTTGCACTGACTTGCTCGATGTTTTGGGGAGAGGCAGCGGAAACATAGGCCTGCCGTTTTGATCCACTCTGTCCTTTCTTCCAACGTTTTCTCGACGAAGGCTCTACATTCTGTGAGTGTGTGTCCTTTTCGTTCATGAAACGGACAATACCTTTCTCCTCTGTGGTCGTCTTGGCTATTTCCCTCTTTGCGAGCGTCATCAATGTCGTCGTCGCTCTCGGGTTCTTTGGTTTCTGATTTCAACACTCTGGTGTTCTCCATATCAAATTTCCGGTCTTCTCTTCTGAAACCTTTCCTTGGGGAGTCGTTTCTGTGGTGGGTCGTTTCGCCGGCTGTCACGTTTGGATGATTTTTCAGCCTGGCTTGTGTTTGGATCAGGGTAGCAAATGCATGGAATCCAGGATACGCGTCTTCATTTTTCTCTGCGTATTCAACGACCTGTTTCTCCCATTTATATTGAAGAAAGTTGGGTAGTTGGTCCACTATAGGGCGAATAGAATTTGGATAGTTGAGGCATGCGAGACCAGAAAGATAACCTAGTTGGCTGTCCACATCAACGCAGACGTCCGCGAATTTCTGAAGCTTGTGTTTGTCTTTCGCGTTGAACTTGGCTGACTCTCTTAGTCGTGCTAGGAGTGCATTCGTTATTGTGGCTGCGTTACCAAATCTCCTTTCCAATTCGGACCAAAGTTCTCGTAAAGTGGCGACTGGATCCCGATATTGCCGTTTTCTGAAATTGTCTACCAACTTCTGGACCTTGCCTGTGGTATATTTGCGCAGGTAAGAGATCTCTTGAGCGGGGCTCACTTGGGCGTCTTGAACCATTGCCTTGAAGGAATTTTTCCAAGGGTGGAAGATAGTAGCGTCTCCATCAAACGTGTCCGGGTGACATTTTGGAAGATTCTGTCTAGCTAAGCTCGCCATTAAACGTTGGTTGGTCTCCGTTATTCCTTCGATATACCGTTCCGTCATAATTGGTCCTGTGGTTGGAGTAGGTGGTTGATAGAGGGGTTCATTTCCTGCAAATCCCGTTGGAGTAAATCCTCGAGGTCCTTGCATTTGAGTGATTCTTTGTGTTGTCGTAAGTCGGACTTCTTCTTTCTCCACTTTTCCGTCGCTACCTGTTGCGTTGTTTTCCAGATTGTTTTCTCGACCATCGACGACTCCAGTGAATGAAACATTTTGACGTATGAGTCCCTGTGTATTGACCCAATGTTGTGTGCGCGACCTGGCGACTGTAGGTTCGTCTTCTACTGGTGGGGAAAGGCCTTCTTCTTCCTGGATCGCTTGTTCGATGGCTTTCAATTTAGCGTGTGCCACTGCAGTCATCTTGTCGGCCGTTAGGATAGCCATGTCGCGGTCGTGTTCGGCGCGCGTTCGCTCGCGACGAAGCTCCTCCTCTGCTTATAATAATAATATAAAGCTTTAATAAGAATCCACCTTAAGTAAAAAAGTACAGTGAACTTACAATATCGATCTAAAAATTATGAATTACATATATTACAATAAAAAATTAAAGTTTGTTGTTAAAAAGTTCAATTGCCCGAGGTATAAACGACGTTTTATGTCTTTCAGTTCTAGATATAATGTTACCTATATTAGCACTATTTTCTTTAATTCTAGTAGAATAGTCATGTTTATGTGCTACAGGGACAAGATGATGACAGGGATGGTTTGTGTCACGAATAATTGCCTCTATTTCTCGAAGAGTTAGTTTCTCTCTTCTTTCGCTAAGCGAAGGAAGTGCGTCGACCTGTAAACCAATAATGCGTAAACTTCTCCTTTGAATACGTTCAAGATCGTTCACTAAGTAGAGAGGTAGGCCATCCCAAACTGGTGCAGCATATTCAAGCAGGGGTCGAATTTTGGCGCAGTAAGTTGCAAGACCGACTTCCGTAGGAAGGTGGGCCTTCTTACACTGCCTTAGATGGTGTAATCTCCTATTTCCTTTACGGGTAATTTCTTTAATATGAGAATTCCATTTCATGTTACTTTGACAGCCAACACCAAGTAACTTGAATGTATCTACTCTTTCGATCATATTGCCCGCGGCGTAAAGATTGGGTGGCTGTGGGATAGATTTCCCAAAGCAAATCCACATATCTTTCGTTTTCTTCGCGTTCAACTTCATTTTATTAGTATCTGACCAGTTCTGAACAGAGTCTAAGACTTCCTGCATGTTGCTACGCTCTCCCTTCATGATGCATTCACTTTGTGTACAGTCATCAGCATATTTGTGTGTGCTGACCTCAAGTTCCTCAGGAACACAAGCATCTAAGTCGTCAATGTGGATATTAAATAAGGTCGGCGAAAGTACAGATCCTTGTGGTACTCCAGCTGGACAGCTCTCAATCGATGATAATGCTTGATTTAACTTGACCTGCTGAGTTCTACCAGACAAAAAGCTTTTAACCCACATCCAGAAACTTTTATTGACATTCATCAGTGCAAGTTTATTCAGCAAGATCCCATGATCAACTAAATCAAAGGCTTTTTTAAAGTCGATAAAGAGGGCATGAACGCCTGATTTATCCCGATACGTATTGTCAGTGGCATTAAACCATGGTTGTGTGATAGATATCAGAGCTGATGTAGTAGAGCGGCCATTAGTAAAACCATGTTGACTGGAACGTAGTGTGATATCTTTTTGGTTGAGTTGTAGTTGTACTCTCTCTAGAATTTTCCCAATATGTGGCAGAACAGAGATTTGTCTAAAATCATTGTTAATATCATCAGGTGGATATACTTTAGGCACAGGTGTAACCAGGCCATGTTTATAGTGACCTGGATATTTACACTGTTTAATGCTAGCCGTAATAATATCATGGACAATCGGCGCTAGGACATTTGAAAATCGTTTGAGTAACCATGCTGGTACACCATCAGCCCCCGTTGCTTTCGATTGATTAAGATGGTTAAGAGCAGACTTAATCTGACCAATACTGGGTAAAGGGGGAGGATAGTCTTTAAGAAGTGTTTTAACATCATCTAGTTGAGGAATACTTGTTGTATTTAGGTCTTTCCATGGCTCAGTAAAGGATATTTGTAGCTTTTCTGCTAAGGCGACCTCGTTATACATAGAATTTGCTGTCAGACCATCTTGCTGAGTATTTACTCTGGACAGACCATGGATGGCTTTGTACCATTTCGCAGGATCAGATGTGCGGAACGTTTTAGCTTTGTTTTGGTAGTAATTTGATTTGGCTTTCTTTATCATATCTTCTACCTTTACACGCAGAAGGTTATACTGGACCATATTACCACGAGTAAAAGCCTGTTGTCTAAGCTTAATCTCTGCTTTAATGTTCGGAGTCATCCATGGTTTATCAGTAGGGTGTGTCCGTATGGATTTCAGAGGCATGCATCCGTCTAGGGCTTGAGTAACTACTCCATTGAAGATTGAGACTTTGTCATCGACGTCTTCGGCTTCGTATACTGCATCCCAGGTAGTCTTGCTTAGTCTTAGTTCGAGAGCTATTAAGTTAGAACGTTTCATCGATCTAAATGTTCTACTTAACGGGCGTGTACTCATCCGATGTTTTGGATTCAGAAGGAGGCATTGATGATCCGAGCGACCCAAGGGAGGAAGATGTTGTACTTCTTGAAAAAGAGGCGACATATTAGTGACTATCTGGTCTAAAATGTTATTCCCGCGAGTAGGTTTCTTCACAATTTTCCGCAAGTCAAAACGATTACATAGTGGTCCTAATTTCATTTTGTTAAAGTCTCCAGCGATTATAATTCCAGCAGAGGGATAGCTTTGGAGGATAGAGTCGATTCCGTTAGTAAGATAGTCAATCATAGATATCTCGTTAGTAACCGGTTGTCCTGGGGGGTAATAGACTACTACCATAATAATACAACTGAAAGGCCTTGGTAGTCTTTGTGGCTTCAGCAATAGCCATAAAACCTCTTTGCTGTCCTCTTCCATGTTAAACAAGCGGCTAGAAGAAATTGCAGTTTTAACATAAGCAATTAAACCGCCGCCTGGAGTTCCTCTATCTTTTCGATACGGAACATATATCCAATATAGATATAATTCCATCGGATATGCCAGGATCTAACCAAGATTCAGAAATACAAATAAGATCAGGTTCATTTATTTCCACAATTGAGCTGAGCTCATCAATTTTGTTCAGAATATGACAAGCATTAGTTAAAAATAGTGAAGGGGCAGTATGTCTTAGGCTACGTCCCGATGAAGTGGATATTGGGATCTTAATCAGATTATTTCTGTTCACATAATGATAGCTGGTACTTTGCAAACCGTTGTCTCGTTTGGTAATTCTAACAGGTATCATCGTCTTTGTCGCATTGTGCGGCGGACAAGTTTTAAGTAATCGAGCCATTCGTCCTTCTGGCAATTTGTTTGTACCCGAAAAAACTCTTGGTTATTCATCCTCTGCTTTCTATCTTTGGACTTGTTGATATGATAACCCCGAGAATACTCAGTACTGACGAGGAGACTCCGAGTGAATTTCCGACTGTGCGTACTTTGATTTGCACTCCTTGGCTGTTGTTGGCGAGTCGCTCTATTACCGGTGACCCGACTTCGTGGGAAATCGCCATTGTAAGAATTCTGATTGGGTTGTCCCAAATTATAGCCGTGTGTTGTGGTTTGACCCTTAAAAGTATTCCGGTGTTTCTTTCTATATTCATCTAGTTGCCATGCTGTAGAGTGGGTAGCAATCACACACTTTGGTGGAGCATCATCTTTAGAATTCATCGCATTATGGCTAGCAATTTCTTCAATGATAATGGGCTTATCGGGACTGATGTTCTTTCTCTCTAGGACAATATCACAATCAGGATCTGAATACTCAGGTGGTGAATGTAAAGCTTCAGTGACTTCCCTCTTCGAGTTCTGAATTTGTTGTTGAATATCGTTTTGTTTATCGTGAATCTTCTTTAACTCATGCTTGACCGTGTCAATGGTGTCAAAGTTCAACCGAATTCGATTTGCATATTCAAATGGTGAATGCAAAGCTTCAGCGACTTCTCTCTTTGAGTTCTCAATATGCCGTTGAATATCATTTTGTTTATCATGAATCTTCTTTAACTCATACTTAACCATATCAATAGCGTCAGAATTCGACTGTATTACCTTCTCAGCAACAACGATATCCAGTTTTAGACCTTCAACATCAGGAATAATTTCACTACACCGACATGAACCGTGAAATTCACCGTCAAGGTCAATGACCGGCGCTTTCTCTCGCTTTACATTTTCGTTGTTTGTAAAACCACACATTATCTGACAAAACTTACGCCTTAGATCATCCACATCTTCACCATAAAAATTCAAAACTTTATTGTTCTTTCGCCATGAAATAGAAGAATGGCCAATACTGAAGACCTTCTTGTCGCCACCAGGTGAACTCCAAACGCCATCAAGATTTAAACTTTCGCTTACAAATCGTTTCAACGACACAAAATCCTGAGTCCAGCAAAGCCCCAAACCGAAACTTGCAGAACGAACAGACTCTTCACCGTTGGCTAGTACTTCAGAGCATGATTTAGAGTCCAAGAGACCACTAGTTGCTTTATGGAGAGAATTTTCTTCAGAGCATTGATTTCCGTGACCTTCCGCCATCATTATATACTAATACTGCCTCTAGTTGTCTTCGTTCGCTTTCTTTCTCTGCTATCAATCGATCGTGGTTTGCCTGCTGTCTTGCAGCTGCGACCTCCGCGAGTGCCTTTCTACGCGCGCTACTAGAAGACGAGGATGCACGTGATGATGTCGTTCGACCTGTGTGCTTAGAATCCAGTGATATTTTGTCGTCAATATCGTCGGGTGGTTTGTTTCTTGCACGAGTAATAGCAGCGTTGGCATACTTCAATTTTGTCTGGCTAGATTCCATGAGAGAGCGGAATTGTTCACCAAATTCTTCCCATTTGTCTTGTTTGTATATATCCTGTAACTCAGTTAAGGTCTTCTCGTATCGCTCAATCGCTGCCTGTAACCGCCATAGGCCCGCTTCGATTTCTTTGGCTGAGCATTTGTTTTCTACGAGGCATAGACGTCGTTCGAAGAATCTTGCAGTTCTTTAGCTTCCGTGTGGAGTGCCGAGTCTTTTGCTTGGATGGCGTTCTGAATAGCCTTCTGTGATAACTTTCGCTGACGTTTTTCTTCTTCAATAGTTTCCTTTTCTTTCGAAGAAACTTGTCCATGGCCACTTGTAGATGTTTTTGCTGCGTCAGCAATTTCGGGTTGCACTGGACGTGAACTCATCAAGCCTGATTTGAATAGCAAGTTTTGCCAGTGTTTTTACGATGTACAAATCTACTGCTCCCCAGGTTCCAGTATAACTTTAGAGACTTTTCACTGTCGCGTTCCCAATCAAACTCTGTTCTGTAGAGCGAAGATTAGAGTTCGCACGTGATCAACCACACGAGACTGCAGTCATGTTTATATAAGTGATTTATTAGTGAAACACAGCTCCAGGTCATGCGGTGAAAACTACATAACAAAGACAGTCATAGAAATGACGGATATACGGCAATATAAATGAGATATAGACAACATATAGACATAGTGAAGTCACAAAATATAAAGTAAGCCTTATTAACTCGAAGTTCAATATATTAAATGTCAACCGTAAGGATAACTTACGTCTGTAAGCTCTACAGGAACTAACAAATAAAGTACGATAAATGTTCCAAGTGATTACATAAAACAGCTTAAAAGTCAGTGTACGTTCAGACAACGTTTCCAAGATGGCGGCCCCGCGCGGTCCTGGATCCAAGGGCTATAGCTGACCCAAGCGACAGATCGGGGAACGTCACACGCGAGACCCAGAGTTTTTCTCCGAGTTTAACTTTCGACAGTTTGTACAGCAAAAGCATACGAAAAAATGTTTTTTAATATGGGGAAAATGCCAATTTGCCAATACACGCGATTTGGTACTTCAAAATGGCGGTCAAAATTTATATCCCAGGAGAACACTGCTGCCAAACGTTTTGCGCATGCGCGACGTCTGAGCTCGTCCCAGGCTCGTCCATAGAAAAAGAGCGGGAAAACACTGAAATATTTGGACTTGTCCAAGAGTCCGACACAAAAGTTAAAATTATAAGCATACTACCAAAAAGATAAGGTAGGTAATTTGTGCGTGGCTTCTTTGTCAATATTGTAACATATTCTGAATTTACCCCTTCGTAATTTTCTTTACCCTTTTTTTAAAACACAAATTAATAGTCGAGTCTTACTTAGTCTTCACTGTCTGGTTGTTGTCGCCACGGCTAGTTCCCACTTCTCTTGCAATGTTTACTCAGCGAATTCACGCATGCGCAAACGTTTGGCAGCGGTGTTTTCCAGGAGTGGAAAAATTCAACAAAGATAATAGACACCTTAATAAAGAACTAAATTAATATTTATAAATTATAATAGAGCCACCACTTGGATTCTCAAATCAAAACAAGGAGAAATATCTTATAAACAGAGGCTGGTAGCTCTTAACTTGCTACCTTTAAGTTATGACAGAGAAATTAAGGACTTGATATTTTTCTTTAAGGCTCTCTATGGATAAACAGACCTGAATGTTCACAGATTTGTTTCTTTTGTAAACAATGGTCGCACTCGACTTAGTCAAAACCCTTACTCTTAAAGTTCCTCTCTGTCAATCCGGCACATTCCAAGCTTCTTACTTCAATCGCATAGTCAAACTATGGAATTCAACCTGTAAAATACTCCCAACCACTAGTTTTTCTAGTCTTTCCTTTTTTAAAAGTTCCTTCAAAGAAATGTACTATAATAAGTTACTCAATTTTTCATGTAGATCTGCCGTGCACGTGGTCCCTCGTACGTGATTGCCCCTGTCATAGGTCGTAAACTCAGTTGGTGTTTTTTTTTATTTTTACGGGGAGTGCCCTGCATGGGACTTAGTGACCCGTTCGCACTCTTCCCGTTTGGGTTATTTTAATTTTATTATTATTTTTTGTTAAATATTTTGTTGTTGTTGTTGTTGTTGTTGTTGTTGTTGTTGTTGTTTTTGTTTGTTTTTGTTATATAACATTTGATCATTGTAATTTTGTTAGTAGATAACCCAATAAAGTTGTTAAAAAAAAGAAAAAAAAGAAGCTGTGTATCTATAGGCATTAACCCTTTTCTCCACTGGAAAAAACGTTCAACACCTTTATAGACACAGCTGCAACAGTCATAATAGACTTTACAAGTTGTTTTTTTCTATCGCCATTGTATTTTCAGGTACTCGACTAAAGACCGTTACGGCTGCTACCAATATTTTAACTTCATAAAAGATCATTTCTTTTTGGGGATTGTTCAGGACAAGTTGATGAAAGTAAAGATGATTCTTCCTGATGACAATAAACCTGGATCTGTCTTTTTTAAGAAAAAAATCAATAAATACAAACAGATGGAATCACTATGCATTCCGAAGAAATAACAGAGTGCTTGCAACTCAACCTTTTTAGTCGTTTTATTCAAAAACAGGGCATTAATTTTATAAGTCTGGTAATATATTTTATAAGATATGTAATCGTACTGAAATATTGAAGTTTTAAAAAAGTTTATTCCATATCTTACTTCGTTCTTTCAAATTAATTTTTTGACGTCTCACGTGTGTGATGACTAATTGCCAATTATTGAAAAAATAACGTGCGTGTCTCTCACAACAACAAACATGCAATGTTTCGAATTCAAGCGATATATTTACAAATATATACATATAACCTTCAGTAAGACATTATGCACGTGTGATGATAGCAAGGGGTTAAATTTGCATATCAATTCAAGTCGCATGCAGTAACGCAATATACTGCGCGCTGTCCCTACGATGGGGTGGCTGTGGGGGGAGAGACTAAGTACCGGCCACCCCTAATATTAAATATCACGCTAACAATAACCTTTTACCTAACTTTAACCCTAAACATTACCCTCTTAACCCCAACCTTAATTCCCACCTCTATTTCCCTTTGTTTGAGCGCTGAGGATTGGTTGCGAGCTAAGGGGGCGGAAAGAGGAGAGGACAAAATGACTGCTCGGTCGTCGCTAATTAAAGCGCGGGATGATTTAAAGTTTTCTTTTCCTTTCATTAGACAACATATAAACACTGTCTCCAACTCCGTATATACACAAATTCTAAAATTAAGTATATTCGTCTAGTTATAGTTTCCTACGTATCAACCTCCGCATTGTTTCTCGCATATTTGCCGGTTGTTTAAATTTTGAAAACGCTTTGCGGAGAACACGTTTTTGAAGGATTAAACAAAATTTTAATCCTTCAAAAACGTGTTCTCCGCCTAATGCACTTTACAAAAAATAGAGAATATGCCATTCGATTTTTCGTCTGTCGGTTAGCACTTTTCCGAGCAGACAAACGAAGTAGTCTGAGCATAAGGGCATATAGGGATACCAATAAAATATATTCGAGAAAAGTAAAAAGTTTTATGTTCCTTCTACGAGTTCTGTCGTTCATCAGTTTTAGCAGTTCTCTGGTTTTCCGAGTGCATTCCATCCGGTCAAATGAAGGTTGCACTCATAGGTTTTACTCTGCGCCACGCCTTGAAAGGCAAAAGCGTCTTGGTATCGCAACAGCACCGTATGACGTACGTTCAGGCCCGCACAGAGACTAAAGTGGGCCCGGGGCAAAATAAAGAATTGGGGCCCCCCTTGCAAAAATTTCAGTTAAAAGTGAAAATTACCACGCAAATTTTCGTAAGGACGTAAAAGATGTACATATAAAATAAAACCTTTAAGGACAAAATACAGTAAATAATCACTAACGCAGAGAAGCAGAAAATATTGAAATACTGAAGTTGTTAGGAGGCCCTCGCCCTACTACAGTCGCTTGGCTACCCCGTCTATCGATTCTCTACAACGTAAACTAGCAATATAATTAGGGGGCCCCTCTCGAGCTGGGGGCCCAGGGCAAATTGCCCCAGTTGCCCCCCCCCCCCCCCCCCGCCCCCCCCTCTGGGCGGACTGCACGTAAGGATTTAATAATATCATCCTTGAACAAATTTACCGAATAGTTTTTGTTGGTGAGTGGGTCAGAATAAAACATCGGTATTTCCCTGGCTTTTTAGGCTGCACTTCCTTGCGATAGTAACTTCTAGTATATAAAATATTCGAGATCAATCATTTGCAAGAATTGGCGCGAAAATATGGAACAGCATCCCAGTAGCGTAATCTCAAGAAAAAAATACATGAATTATTATTGCAATTATTGTTGCAAGTCTTGGAAGATGAGGATATCTATTTAACAAATAGATTCCATTTTGCCGTTGTCTGTTCAGTTATAGATGCACAGATAACGTCACAACGTGGTAAGAACAAAAAAGTGGCCCACATACGCAGTCAAGTGGGTCACTGCATGATGTTCTGACCACGTTGTGATGTCTTCTGTGCGCCTATAACTGAACGGACAACAAAAAATGGAATATATTTGTTTTAATGTTGTTGGCGAGTCGCATTTCTAGTATGGTAATGAGATGACGTCTGTGTAGGCATTTGGCTTTCTTTCTCTTTTTTATAAGATAAACTACCTGAGAATTTTTGTGGAAAAGTCATACAATATGGAACATGTTGTTCAAACACACCATTAATGGAAGAATCGGGTCATGTCACTCCAGAAAATAAATATTGTATGGATAATGATGACTACTTTGGCGTCATCTCATTACCATTTTGAAAACAAAAATTCCTATTAAAGCAATAAAGGTTGCTCCAATCTAAAAAAAAATTTCGTTGTTCAACTATTTGCCAAAGGTAGAACGTATTTAAATGATAAAACATTTGGGGGTTATATACACTTTAAGAATAACTTTTCAGATGTGATATGACAATTTTGTTAAGTAACGTAGGAGTAGCTAGCGTATCAATTTATACAATAATTTGAATAGTACGTGCGTGCGTTTTTATTGGTAGATAGCCACGATCTATAAAAGGACAGATGCACAGATTACGCTGATTTGTATAGATCATGTATCACACCAGATGAAGTGATCTATCTTTTTCAATGCCCCGGAAATTCGCCGGGAACATTTAGTCTGTTAAAACATACTTTTTCTATTTTTTATTGTATAAAGAATAGCTCCCATCAAAAAAATATTTTTGTTTGCTATATGTAGAATGTGTTCGGATGATAAAAAATTTGGGTTTATATGCACTTTAAAGTTAATCCCCGATCTTCTCAATATATTCTTATGATATACACATTAGTGTGATTTTCTAACATGTATGTTACCCATTAATAATAGGTTTTTTTCTTTTATTATGTTTCGTATCAACACTATCCACCTCAATAACCCTTCTCCATTGGATATAATTCTTTCCACTGGCTTCTTTGTTTTCGTGACAAAACTGACACTGACAATAATCCATTAACATCTAACCCTGGCGTGGCTGTCTCTTCCTCATCCACAACTTCTGGAATTTCCTGTTGTACGTTTGGCACAAGAACTACTTCCCGCCACCATGCATTTCTCGCAGCTGGGTCCGTCTTGTATCCAAGGACAACGTATCTAAAACAAAAGTTATTATTGTTAAAAACCGACATCATTTCAATTAAAAAAGCACGTCTTTAACTCACCCTAACAGGGACTTTATATCCCCGAACATCTTCTTCTGATCCAAGGTTAGTTCTCTTGCAACGTGTTGATCGGTAATACCAAAACTTCTTAGATGCGCTGTAGCCTTCGTCAAAAGCTCCCTTCCTCGTGTAAGATATGCTTCCGTAGACATCGATCGAACATCAAGCTGGACTGGATGCACATATTGCCTGAGATGATTCGGTTGTCTCTCCTGATGGACTTCAAAGGCTTGGTTTAAGGTAGTGGCTCCGCTGCGATTGTTGTCTCCACCCTTATGCCTCCCAGTAGTTCGGGACTCTCCTCCATTTTGGTGAAGATCTCAGCTGCATTCTGAAGGAAGGTCGATCCCTGTCGACTTGTAGTTGGCAAGGTGAGTCGATAGCAGTGTGAAGCATGGAGAAAATGGTATAGAGTAAATTGTACACGTTTACCCGTACAATCTGTGGCTGCCCAGTTGGGTTTTGAAGGGTTAAATTGAAGCTACCCCCATGGTTTCTTATGGGATGTCTTCGACCATCGAATGGGGGTGAACATAACGAATGCTTGCATGTTTACTCCAGCCGGAATGTGCTCCCGATTTCGCAACCTTATGGTAAAACCCAACGGTTTATTGGGTAGCCATGATTTGTGGCATCACATCTATTATAAAACGACTTAAATTAAAAAAAATTAAAATATAAATATAATAAATATATATATATATACTTACTGCAAAATCTTATCTGATATCATTGGAAATGTGTTGATCTCCTGTTTCATACCGAACTGCATAACTCTTATGTACCCAATGCCAGCTGACTCCAATGCTGCAACAAAGCTCTCCACCGGCACGGCCTTAACTAGTCCTCTCACTAAGTGTTCAACACCGTCTTGGCTGGCAACAGCAAGATATCCTTCTTGGCATAGTCCATGGCAAATTCTATGCTTCCCCGCATTCGTTTGTAGCGTCGATATTATAAGTTGATTATAACATAGGTATATCGCGTTGTAATTCACTTCACTTTTAAATCTCCGATGATTTTGGTTTGCCAGCTCAACCGTATTTCCGGCGAATCTTCTAAGTACTTCAATGATATCTTCCGCAACCCTTAAATTGACGGAGAAAAAAATCAACGTCCAGTACATCGTTTTCTTCGGTCAATGACCAAACCGCTGCAGGACAACTCTGCATTCACGCATGCAGCTCTGAAAAACACGTCCATCTGCGGCTCAATGAACAATTTGTATTTTTTCAAGTATAAATTTAGCAAATTCTTCTAATCGTCTTACAGGCACCAACACCAACACCAACACCAACACCAACACCAACACCAACACTAACACTTTAATTTTGTTTTTTACTGTTAAATGCATATTATTATACAATACTGATACAATCTCGACTGTGATTGGCTAAAAACCTACAGACAATTATTGATGTCTTGCCTATAACGCGCTGGCCAGCGGTTTGAACAAAACAAACATGGCGGCCGTCCTTAGGAGTGAAGATCAGAAGCGGATTAATCCGGCGGATTTGGCACGTTTTATTGACGCTAAAACCACCAAGAAAAAAACAAGCTGTTAGAGTTTTAAAGTAGTGTTTGAAAGAGAAAATTGTATTTGAAAGTGAAAAAAGTTAGCGAACCTCGAACTGAAGACGGTATGAATACTTACTATTTTTATCGAACTTTGTAAAAAACGTTCTAAAGGCTTCTACATTTATAATTGTATAATAAAACAATTATTGAATTTGGTTATCGCATGATATTAAACAATTATTGAATGAGGTTGAGCATGATATCGAGAATTATCAAGGACGAGGTTTGTGTTATCCACCGAAGCCGAAGGCTGAGGTGGATAACACAAACCGAGGCCTTGATAATTCGCGATATCATGCGAAAACCGAATCCAATAATTGTTTTATTATATATTCAAAAACAAGAAGCAAAGAACAACACCATTTTGTTTACTCTTCAAAAATATTTAGTTTTGACGGGATTTTTAGAAAGCTGCCGACCGCGCTGGGGACTTGGATTCGACAGCGTGCAATAATACCTTGTTTTGGATCGAAGTTCGATCCAAAACAAGGTATTATTGCACGCTGATCACGTCAGCAGCTGAAATAACGCGTCAGCTTCCAGATACGGAGAATTAGCGGGGGCGTTTTGGCCAATCACGAACGAGAATAAAGTTTGAATATATATATAATAACAAAAATTATCAAGGCCTCTGTTTGTGTTATCCGCCTCAGCCTTTGGCTTCGGCAGATAACACAAACCTCGGCCTTGATAATTCTTGATATCATGCTCAACCTCATCAAATAATTGTATATTAAGTGCAATTTCTGTATTATTCTAGTTTGTATGTACGTATGGGCTTTCGCCCAGATTGGAGCCTCGTTCTGTTGTGATTGACCCTCGGCGTTGTGATCTTTTTTGTCTGTAAATGTTTTCTTTGTTCACTTTTTTTTGTTTGTATCACAACCGAAGTTTAAATAAATAAATAAATAAATAAATAAATAAATAAATAAATAAATAAATCATTAAAGAATAATTAGTGTGATTTGTCCTCCACTACGCCAAATTTTGGCCGCCATATTTGTTTATTTTGTGCAGAAAATATACCATCTGCTGTAGAACCGCGTGATTGTCTAAAAAATTTGCACTATATTTCTATTTCTCTGCGCTCTATTTCCTTAAAACTGCACTCAGCGAATCAAATTTGAAAAATAGTTTCATGTCTATTCAAGTACAAACGCGATTACAGTGGAACCCACCATACGACCACCGTTAATACGACCACCTCGTTATTACGATCACCTCGTTATTACGACCACCTCGTTATTACGACCACTTTTTTCTGGCCTGAATACATTCTAAGTAGTGTAATACTCCCCGTTAATACGACCACCCCGTTAATATAATACGACCACCTCGTTATTACAACCACTTTTATCTGGCCTGAATACACTCTAAGTAGTGTCTCCCCCGTTAATACGACCACCCCGTTATTACGACCACATTTTTTTGGCCCGACGGTGGTCGTATTAACGAAGTTCCACCGTATTAAACCATCACATTCTTGGAGTCATTTTCCTCCAACTTTGAATTCGAAAATTCTTTGTGACTCTTGATGTCTTGTTCAAAGCTGGAAATGGTGAAAATGTCTAAACGGCATTTAATCATGGACAGTCAGAGATTTCGGAGATTGAGCTAGAAGACATCATACCGTAATCTATCTAGAAAAAACAAATCAGATACTTGCTTTCAATTTAACAAACCGCTCAATAATGATAAAATATCCGCGTAGAGTGAATGCAGGGAATACAAAGACATCACTTGTAATAACAGTTACAAGAAATAGTATATGTAAGTTTTGTAGTTATTCGTGCAACATATACAGAGAAGATATATTCATATTTTTAACATTTTTACATGCTGTGCTTGCCATTGACAAACTGAGTGCTAATTGACTCAAGGTTGTTGCCAAGGGGAAAGGCCTTGATCGTCCCCCACTTTTTATCGTAAAAGATTCCTTCATCAGTTATTTTAGGCATCATATAGAACAAATATAACCAAGGAGTGAGTAAGCGTCAACACAGGCTCTGAATATACTATGGTATTAGAGGTATGTGTGATAACCAGCAGTGCGCATCTTGTGGAGTGTGTGTGTGTAGGGGAGGGTTGTAAATGTGATATGAACTATTCCCTTTTTAAATCAGACGGTAAAACGGAGAGTGTGTAGAGCTGTAGTCAGTAAATTGATTCCCCCTCTGTCGGTAAAATAGTCAACAAAATATTTTATATTCATTCAACCACTGTAAATAAAAGCAGTATAGGTTTCAACTTGGGATCGGTCGCGAGAGTATTCCAAATGTGTCACGAGATGCATGCCTACATGCATGTGCATGTACTTTTAAGGATCTGAATAAATGCATATATGCATGATAACCCACCCTTTGCACTGATTCCACTAAAATCAACTACACTATGCTAGAGTTGTTTACAGGACTTTTTAATAACAAACCAATAAAGTAATAAGTATTGATCATTATGGTTGACATTATATTCAAATATAAAACAAGAGTATGGTTCTGGGTAGGTAGGTCGCTGTTTCAAACGAAATCAGCTAAGTCGGGGTTGCGGAGCAAAAAAAAATATTGAAAAACATTGCTTTAGAGATTGTATACATATTCATCAGAGATGTCGTGACAATTATTTGTTAGTAAAATATGGAACTATACATCTCTCTCCCGTTCAATAAAGCAGACAGATGTAGTAAAGCCACTGTTAATATAACCATAGTATATGACAAACAAATCAGTATTTTAAGAGAAAATCGGGGTAAACGTTTGCTTAATTCATGTAATACTTCTTCCTCCGATATCCAAACCACCGACATGGCACTGATTTTCTTTGTGTTTTCCTCATGAATTATTAATGAGTTTGAGATATATTACATATAGTATACCAAACTTCAATGGCGGCTTGGGAAAGGGGGATGAACAATGATATCGGTGCATGTCGTCTTTCCTATTCTATAGTAAGTTTGTTTTATTTTACTTCAAGAATTATTGGTCGCGACTCACTTTACGATCACGTTGCATGGGCTAACATGATCAAAACTGATTGATTGAAGCAGCTGTTGTACAAACATCACTTCACACCGACTGCATGCATGCAGCACTGTACGTAGAAGAAAATTGATCGATAACAATTAAGGTATACGTAGACTAATGCAAGCGTCAACACTGTATAGTGCCATATAGGTCTAGTGCGGATATACCCTGCTGGTAAGCAAAAACATTATTCCTCAAAATACAATATAAGTCTAAGTTAATGAACCTTTTTTAAGAACAGAATTGCATTGAAGTAAG
Source organism: Corallium rubrum (assembly GCA_964035015.1). Lineage (NCBI taxonomy): Eukaryota > Metazoa > Cnidaria > Anthozoa > Scleralcyonacea > Coralliidae > Corallium > Corallium rubrum. The sequence continues at coordinate 10,324,562 of OZ035998.1, forward strand.
TTAAAATGCCTCCTTTAACTTCTTTACGTTAAAGACTTCCTGTGTTGACGTGATCAAGTGTATCTTGAAGTACGAGACACAAGGTGTTGATGCTATGATGGGATACCACTTTACAGAACTCTATGGAGACTTGAAATGAGTATATGTAACATTTACAATAGATAGTGTCAGAGGGTGAAACGATTTGCTATACACCGCTCGTTTAAGCTCTCCAAAAATTCTGGTATCAAAGCAGAGTGCTGGAATCTGCAGAACGCAGACCCCATGCCGTTCTCTGGATAAGCTTTCACTGCTTCGCTAAACAGTTCAGTGTGATACATAAACGAGATATTAAGAAGATTAACGATAGGTTTGTTTGCTTTGTTATCGTTTGCAAATGAATCATGATGACGAGAAAGATAAGACACAGACAATTAGAAGGAGAGTCTTCCATTTAGCTGAAACTACTGCAAGCAGAAGATAACGAGAGAATGAAGACAAGTTTTCAATAACATGCTTGCACTAGTGAAATGCAAGAGTAAGATAACCTCAAAAGACATTTTCTCACACTCAGAATCTATATACGCTAGCATGATAGGTAATTATTTTGCACGTTAAATTAAAACTAGGGACTTCGTAAAGAAACAAGTTGAGTCGATTTTTTCCCACAGTATATACACTGCAGGTATTTGGGAGCTCAAAAAATGTGATGTATAAAACAACAAACTGGCACCCCCACATTGACGCTTAACTGAGACAGTAAATTAAAATAACAATGCTAATTGCAACAGAAAAACAACCCACGACCACAACGACAAAATACGCGACGAATCGATAAACTCATTAATACCAATTTTATATTCTTATAATTATTCGTCGCATCTTATATACATGCATCGGTATTGATGTCAACCGAGTCATTGTCCTCATGATTCATCATCATCGCCGTCGTCATCATCATCATCATCATCATCATCATCATCATCATCATCATCATCATCATCATGCATCATCCATCACTATCATGCATCATCATTATCACCATCATCATCATCATCATCATCATCATCCACCATTCATCATCATCATGCATCATCATCATCATCATCATCATCATCATACATCATCCATCACTATCATGCATCATCATTATCACCATCATCATCATCACCATCACCATGCATCATTCATCATTATCATGCATCATTCATCATCATCATCATCATCATCATCCTCATCATCATCCACCATTTATCATCATCATGCATCATCATCATCATCAACCATCATTCATCCTCATCATCATTATCCACTATCATCATCATCATCATGCATCATCATCATCATCATCATCATCTCATCATCATCATCATCATCATCATCATCATCATATGATCATCATCATCATCATCATCATCCATCATTCACCCTCATCAGCATCGTCGTCATCAACAGCATCATCATCATCATCATCATCACCATCATCATCATTTATTATCATTACTTGTAGCTAACAATCTTAGAGAAGAATCAAATCAAATCAATTTAAAAAATACCATTTTGTAAGATCCAAGATTTTAGCTACAAAAACAATCGAAAAGAGATACAGTAAAAATAATATTTTGATCATCAGTCGAACCAATAAATGGAATAATGTCGAAATTTTACCTTTACTTATAAGTTATACTCAACAGCAGCAGCAGCAACAACAGCAACAACAGCAACAGCAACAACAACAGCAACAACAACAACAACAACAACAACAGACTAAATCAGTCAAACATTGCAATATTAATCAATTAGTAAAGTTTGGATTACACAATACACCACTGAAACAATTTCTTGAACAGATAAACATTATATTGTCATTGTGTGCAAAAAGGCGCCCAAACGCCCAGGTACGTGTCAGGGGTCATTAGAGTTAACCAAACAAAATATCAAGATTTATAAGACATGGCAGAAAAGGCAACAAAGTTGAAAGGAATATTGGCCATTAATATAGAGTGAAACTGATTCCAAATTATCCAATTTTTCACATGACAGTGAGAACAGCAAGCGGACAGTAAATAGAATTACAGTGACTGAGTGTAGACTCGCACAATGTTACAGGAGCCCTAGCTTATCAATCCGGGTAACTATATAAAATTCATTCATATCCACCAGAAGTAGAAGTCCCCAGTTACCTTGCCGTTGTGTAATATTACTCTACATGTAATATTACTCTATTTAGTGAACTGTCTGATGTCATCTACTGAAATTGCATTTGGCCTAAAAACCTTTATTATCCAAACATTATTACAGACGTACCAGTCTGTCAATGATCCAAATAAATTATAAATCAAACTGCCACATGAAGACTTATTAGTGGCACGTTTGGAAAAGACTATGATGAGAATTTATTTTATTTATTGGAGATAAAAACATATAAAAGGAATAGGATGACGAAGTACTGTTCAATTCTCTACTTAATTTATAATTTAAATGAGAATGGATTAGCATATGGTAGGTCACGAGCACAACGACTGGAGAGTGACAGATTGTTAATCAACCCGGTAGCTGACCGTGCGAATCGAATACTAAAAAAATGTATACATGCTCTTCTGCAGATAACGTCGGCAAAGTCAGCGTAAAACGTCGCGCTTGATCTTTTGCGCTTCTGATTGAATCAGTTGTCTCGGTTCCGCCTTCTGTCATTCTCTCTAATGAAATGTTTGGCAGTTTGAAAAATCGCAACGGAAACTAGAAATTTTACACCGTGTATATCCAAATATCGAAATATAGTAAGGTTAACTGCCGAAACAGAGAACGTAGGAGTCTAACGTTTCGAGCGAAGGCCCTTCGTCAGAGAGAAACGTAAACAGTCAATCCAACTAGATGGATATAAACATATCCAACTAGATGGATAAACAATATCCAGCTAGATGGATAAAAACGGAAGGGATATATTTCTTTTGCAAAACTATCATGCTCAATTTCTCTTCCTCTTTCTAAAAGCATGCACGTTATTCGCGCTTGCGGGAAGTGGATGACACGATGATTTTTAAACCATTCCATTTCGTTTCGAATAAAAACCCACAGTCAATTGAATTAGAGAGAGGATATCCGGATTAAAATAATTTCTATTGGTCACCATTTCATTCTACAAAATAATAATGTGGCCATAAGGGCAACTTTTAATTAATTGACTGTTTCTCTCAGCTGGGCCGGGCCTTAAAAAACTTTCTCAATTGTAAGCAAATTAATTCCTCTTAATAATTTTCATCGAAAGGTTAATGCTAATATTAATCTATATTAATGCTACAAAAGGTGATAGTGAAAGTTATAAAAGCTTGAGGTAACTACGTAAAAAGACCGTTTCCAAAGACGTTTAGCTTATATAGCAGTTTCATTTTTCATTGACATTCTTGATTTGCATGTGATTGCTACATCATCTGACTCAGTGGTTCCCGTGATTGTAACTCATGTGTAGAAGAATCCTAGCTAGTCCAACCCAGTGGCGTGGTGGCAGGGCCCCCCGGAGGGGGGGGAAGGCCCCCCAGCTGGGTTGCAGAAGGGGCGCCAAAACTAGCAAGGGCGCCAAAACATAACAAAATAAACCTCTTTGTATAGCTAGGTCTTCAATGGTGGGATATAAAGATCTGAAATCTGTAATCTTTTGTGTTTTCTATGAAGTTCTATAATCTTCAGAATTCTGTAAAATCTCACTCCAAAGTGCAGGAAATGGCCAGCATATCAGAGACTCTAGATTTCAAAATTGCTCGGTGGAGCATGCCCCCCGACCCCCCTAGATGTTTGGCGCTACACCACTCCAACCAGGAAGGCAATATAAAATTGTAGAATGCTGCGTAGGCAGTCTTTTATAGTGAAAAGTGGTAAACTGCATGCCGGGAATATTTTTGATAAACTTTCGAGCGGACGCAGCCCTTCCTCAGAGTAAGATGTAAAGGCAATGTATATAAATGAAATAAAAAGGTTAATATACATGCACCAAAATTCTTTAGTAAATGATAAAAATGTAAAGGCTAATTAATTCTATAATGCCTCACAATAATTCAATGACACTTCATGATTTATCATAAATTGCGTTATTTTTTATAAATATGCAATAGTCATTTCAGATCGAATTATCCTCGGAAAAACATGAAGATAAAATTTCATGATTTTCTTTTACACTGCCGAAATCAACTGAAATATATTGATTCAAGTGGAATTCGCTTTTTGAGCTATCGAGTTCACATGAATTGTAGGACGTTGCAATGAAAGAAGTGAAGAACAATGCGAAAATCTATAATTCTAGTAAGAAATATTATTTCAAATGCAGCAGATTGCTTTAAACCATAGTCAATCGAGATATGGTCTGGAAACTCAGCTAAAGTCTTTGGTCTATCTTTTTGTTCGCCTTTATGCATTTTTGTGCACGGTGCACGGTCACTGAACACATTGTATTTTAGTATAATGACGAATTGTCCAATAGCAACATTTCAGTTCAATCACTCAACCGTGCTATTTAAATATTAATAAATCTAAAACAAAGGATGTGCACGGTGTAAGGTACGGTTCAACATAATATCGCAGCTCATTATAGGCGCTTTGAAGTTTGCCGAGTTTCCAGACCATATCTCGATTGACTATGTTTAAACAAAACTATGCATATATAACGCAAATTAGAAGTAATATTGGGCATTTCACTCGATTACATAGCATGTTCTAGGGATTTTTGGTGAAGGAAAATTCGAGTGTAGAATATATAGTGTAGAATATAACGCAAAATGATTGTCTGAAAACATTTACTAAGAATGTTTGTAGAATATAACGCAAAATGATTGTTTGAAAACATTTACTAAGACTATATAGAGTGTAGAATAGGCCTATAACGCAAAATGATTGTTTGAAAACATTTACTAACGTTTCGTTACTACACGTATAACATCATTCACGAATGTGTATATTTATCATGCACTCTGATGTTACGCGTATAGTGACGAAACGTTAGCAAATGTTTTCAACAAAATTAATTCATTTTGTGTTATGGTTTACTTTTAAGCAATTTGCAGGGCGATACTCCTTAGAATTATGGGACGTTCCTAAAAATATAATTGAAACACTGCACATCCTTAAGGATTAGAGATAAGTTGTCGTGAAAGTATCTCGTGTAAGTCGTGTTACTCATGTATTTAAGTTGGATTAAAATTACTCTCCTTTAATTCCGGTGCTGTCGACCCGTTAGTTTTACATAGTATAGCCAGAGTATAGGGTGAAGGACCGGTATCGGAACGTGCAATCCCGCTCTTACTGTAATAAGTCAACATTTTTCAGTCGACTGAAAGCTTTAGAAAACAGAACTCTTTTGATCATCGGTGATCGAGCCTTTACTAACTTTCGTCGAAAAAGCCCACCCCTGATGTTAAATTAAAGTTTTACAAAACGTTTGGAGTTGAAAATGTTTTGCACTTTAGTCTGATTATCACTGAGGATCTCCTCAATCTTTCAGCTCTCGTAATTGAACACTTGAGGCACTCATCAGATCATTTCATTAGCCGTAAATGCCTATTTTTGGCGGCTTTAACAAATCTACAAGCAGACGAAAGAATGTCGTGGACATTCCAGGAGACCCGCCGCTGCGTTTATGACCACTCCTGTGATAATTGATATATCGCTCTCGTTCAGGACTTACCAGCTGTGAAAAGCGCTCACTTAGCACGCTTGGAGAACTTAATCCTAAAAATCCAATTGTAAGTAGTATTCATTTTGAAAATAGCATGTGGCAAAATTGGAATGGTTTTCCCCTCGGGTCACGCAAGAACAGTTATTTGTCTTTCGCGCATCTAAAACACGCAAAGGTTGGCGGTGCGTCGGCTCGTCTTTTATCTGTGCGCGAAGTTGACGTGCCGAAAGTGCAATCGTGTATCACTATATTTATAATTATATCACACAATTAACTCCGCAATACATGTCAAGTATCCCATTGACACAATCGGTTCCTGGACATTAGCCCTGATTGGTTTGTGGTTGATTATCCAAAAGGCCTTAATTGGATCTTTCCTTGCCTGTAAACTTAGACCTTTGTTTATTTAAGCCTTCGCAGCGGCGCTTGGCAGGGGATTTTTGTTGACGAAGATAACCGACCCGTGACTGACATTCAGAGTAGCACAGTACAGCCGTCATCTCAGTATTTCAGAGCAAGGGGGGACTGTTTGTAGAAGAAGGACAAGAACTGAACATGGGTTTGCCAGATTGTGAGAGACAAGACATATCGGTGGCTCCACAGAAGAAAAAAGGACGACGCGGCAGTGGGTCGCGGTCGAAGAAAAGACTTGCCGCTGAAGGGGGTGTTGTAAAGAGCGAACAGCGTTGCCTCGCGAATGTTAGAGAGCGCATGAGAACTCAAGCATTAAACGAGTCATTTGCGAAGCTACGGAAAATTATCCCGACTCTACCGTCAGATAAGTTGTCAAAAATTCAAACTTTGCGCTTGGCTACGAGGTACATAGATTTCCTGTGTCAGGTCCTTGGAAACGACGAAAAGCATCCGAATTCTGCGGCGAGTAGCTGCTTTTTGGCGCACGAACGTTTAAGCTACGCATTCAGCGTTTGGAGGATGGAGGGCGCATGGTTTCAAGGGGAGTGAATAGAAGAATGCTTCATGTTGTTTTCGCACGTCTTTCGACGAGGTGTGTTCTTGAGTTCACAAGAAGATAATGGTTTCACAAAAGTGATGAACGAACAACCAACGAATATCTTTTGAATGATAAACATTTGTTTCCCGGTAAGCGAGAGACACGGAGTTTATAAGAAGCTTGACCAAGCGCTCGCTATACTTGTTAGCCTTAATTTTGCGGTTATATGGTTTTAAATGAAATAGGATTTTCGTTTGACAGCTAGGAACGCATGTTAAGCACCGCTATCTGACTTGTATCAAGCCAGTAATACAACGAAACTTGTATAGAATGCATGTACATAAAACCAAAGTAATATGGTCAAAAACAATAAGACCAACATATTTACAACTGCATGTTTGAAACAGTCAAAAATAATATTGAAAACCAAGAGTGTACTAATGTTTTACATATAATTTAATCTGACTATAGTGACAGCGAACGCGTCCAAAGTCAACGTCCGACTATAGAGTAACAGATGGTGTTTCGAGTATTATAGGTGAGGAAAAGAAAACACATCTTTATCTATAAACACTAAATTGTTACTGCTAATAAATTTATCGAAAAAAAGAAGTGGTTGCGAACCTTTACAAGGTGTCTATAGCAATGGCGATGTGACATTTAACAGCTGATTTAGATGAATTGGTAAGGAAATTCAGCTTCTGGTCAGTATACCTTTGATATGAAAAATATATCAGTGTGTGTGGCTGCGTGTTTTACAACCAACTTATTCATCTGCTTTTCTAATTTTGAGGGTTAAACAATTTTCAATTGAAGCAAATGTTGAAGTCGTTGGTGATTAGTTTAGATATACATGCATGGCTTCAGTCGTGCGCCTCTTGCTTAGGCTTGTTAAATAGCTAGCTCTAATTTAGGATAATTGCACGAATACTGTAGGTTGTATTAGAAGGCGAGCGCAGTCAAGCGTGTGGAAAGTTTGCATTTTGCACCTTGCCTCTGCCGCAATTCGTTATTCCACAAATTATAGCAATTAAAAGTGGTCTACTGAGAAAGAAATTGACGGTCATTGGAAGTCAAAACAATTGTGGTTTGCTAGTTCATCTTGCAATTTGTCATCTCACGACTTTCATTTTTAAATATGTGATCTACTTGGGACGTGATTTGCGGGAACGTAAGCAATGGCGTCCGCGAATCATTCTCACCAGACACACCTCATCAGACATTAATAAAATGGCTTATCCGACAAACTTTTATTTTTGTATCTCCAGATTCAACAGCTGTGAAAGAACACAAAAAAACGCCGGAAAAATCGGTTCCTCTGGGCCATCTTGAACACTAAGCAGATGCAGAGGAAAAGCAATGTATAGTTAGAGGTGTTATTTTTATGATTTGCTCGACTCGCAATTCCTTTCCTTTTTATTCAACAGGAAATATCTAAACAACCATAGGATTATTTTATCCAAAAAGCGGAATCAGATTTTGTGAACAATACAATTTCAATTTTGTTTACCACTCAAAAACAACAGTTCGATCCATGGCGTTTTCACAAATATGCACCTTGCATTACAGCTTGGTCTTTGTCTTCAGATCTATATACTTCAGCAGCAGTTTACTTTACAGTCAATATACTAACTTAGTAGTATTAGATTTCTTTTTTGTCTTTTTCTCCCATTGTAACGATAAGAACGCAACAGTCGTTGGAGTAACAACGGCACTCTAATCGGTTGAAGTGGCTTGTTAACACAATCGTTAAAAGGTGTGCCGTGCCACATCACCTTGCATACATCCCTCTTGTTCAATATGTGAATGTTTTTGGATAATACATGCCTCAAGGCATACAGTTCGAAGTTATCAATGATTGTGAATCGTCAACTTTGCTTGGAGATAAACATGGATTCTAGACTGAACTAAAATGAGGTACATGCAGTATATTCAACGCATACGGAATCTTGTTTATTTTTTCTGTTTATCTTGATGAAGGTGCATAACTCAAGACAGACACAAATGAAAGGTTCCCACGTACCTAACTAGATCTCAGACTTAGGATTATTTGCATTTTTTCTTTCATTACTAAGCTCATGACCACGCACAGACCGTTTTCTTTTCCATTATTTGCTTGCCATTGAGCTGCTGGTTGACTGTTTTTTCTCCTTCATAAACATCATTTCATTTTATGACTGGGATATTTACACCATGAAAGATGTTATGATTTCTAAGCGTTTTATTTACTCCGATTATCACGTACGTCGTTTGCTTGAATGGTGCATGCTAATAAAGTCAAGTCTGCCAGTGTTTCATGCAAAAAATAAACTGCTTGTATTGCCCCCAAAACATATGCCAATATTTATATGCATGGGTTAATTGAGTAATTCTTCAATAGCGGGATATATAGGCATGCATATGACTGTACATGCTATACTATTTTGTTTGAGACACATAGTACTAAAGGTATATGTATGTATAGCACATAAACTACACTATACACACACAAATTAGTTTTAGGTTGACGGTAACTAAAATATACATGCAATGTCAACATCTGATTGCTATGTATTGTTTCCTTTCCTAGTTTCTCATTATTTGAAACTCAAAATGTGTTAATTTTAGTTATTGCATGCACAAGAGCCGACTGAATATAAAGAACTTCAACACCAAAATATACCGAAGTCGTATATATACACTCGAGCTATAAATCGTTTACTTGCACTGTGGTCCACCAAGCACCATCAAAGCATTAATAATTCATGAGGAAAACACAAAGGAAATCTGTACCGTATCCGTGGTTTGGATATCGGAGGGAGAAATTACTGATAAATTAAGGAAACTTTAACTTCGATTTTCCATTCAAAATGTTCAAATCGCGACTTGTTTGTGATGCTACATATCAAATACTTGGAGGAGTGTTTCATCAGGATATCCAAACACCTCAAAGTTTATCCAACAAACGTCTCGGTGTTTAGACATTAGTTTAGTTTTTTTTTCTCAACCTATAATAATGAAAATTTGCTGCTGACACTTCATTTACTTTCTTACTACGAAGTTTAGGTATACCATTATAACTGAAGTATAACAGTAACATCGTCTTCCTGACCAAAGGCACTAATATAGAGACGTACTGCAATCGGCAACTTTATATGAGAGACTTTAAAGCTGGATTTCTACCAGCCGTGATGTCTTGTCACTGTGATTTTCGGCCATGTGGAACAAAGTAGAAAGTTATTCAATTTGTACAATCAGTAGAGTTAGAAGAGTCGAGTGCGCAATATTTCTTCGTCTATAATTCTCTAAAATATTCTTAAGTAATTGCATGCATGAAAAGAAAACGCAAAGCAACGTTCCTCTCTGTTAGGACATGGTATAATTAGAAAAGAAATTAACCTGACATATAGACAATCGCGCATGAACTTGGCAGAGGCAGAGCAAACAGATCTTTATTATACTTACAGGTCTGTGACAATCCAAGGATTGCGTGTACCTCCATATACATACATTGTATATATACTTCTATTCGGCGACCTGGCGTTAGCTAAGGCTTGCTACAAACGTAGTACGCCACATGAATCAAACACAGTGGAACTGATTAACCGGTGATTCGCACTGCTGACTATAGCAACATATGAGCATAATCATACGTAACATGTGCAAGCACAGTTAGCACTTCTCGGTCAATAATTATTAATTCAACTATTTGTATATAGTTCCCATAAGGTATTAACTACAAAGGGTTAACAACCATGAAGTGTTATGTATTGTTTTATATATACTTTTTACTATCAGTTGCGATCTTAAGAAATTGCATTTTCTTCATAAAAACTAAAAAAAAGTGTTGTAAGCGTGGATCTGAGTTATTCTAGTTCACTGTATACATGCTAGCTCTACAGACATAGTGATTAGTGATGGTCTTGATTATTAATTCGCATTAAATCTGGCGCTTGTTATAACATAAACAAAATTTTTTAACCAAACAAAAACGTTCCATAACTTGCCGCCCCAGAAGCAATCCCAACACCGTCCTCGTTGCAACGTCAACTAACGTTTCCCCACGTTTTCAGGATGACGCTATTGCAAGGAATTAGCGAAAGCTGTTAATTTACTTCGTCTTCGATGTTAATTAATCTTACTATACTATATACGTCATCTTTTAGAACTGGATGCTTTTAAATACACAGCACATACTGTCCTAGCTGACCACAGCTTCTTGTAAATGTGGTAATTCAGATTGTCGTGCTTGTCCTACCTTGCAGCTTAAGTTCCTAATTCTATGGACATGCATGATGCAACGCGGCAGACCGTCTTGTGTTATCATATATTTATCATGACATATATATTGACGACCAGTCTGCGCATCATATTTGAATCTTCGTCTCTCCAAAGGATGATTTATTATAAGACATGCATGATTCTAGAAATGACTGGAGAAAAACTCAATGGTGGAAATCTAGACATAGTTGCACAGATGAGCCAGCAGTATCTTCTTGTTCTTTTCAAAAACAATGGTTAATTTACCTTACTTCGTTTGAGTGACGATCGAGACTAGTTAGTTAATATGAATTCCACAAGGCCTTTATAAAGACAAGCGTTTGAGTGGATAAATTCTTAACGAGAAAATGTCAAAGTAAATTGCATATGTTGCAGGATATTGTAATATAGTTCTTAGAAACTTGCATCAGAGCTGTGAGTGATCTCTGAATCATGATAGGTGGAGAAATTCTAAACGCAATTTTTTTTCTGTCAGCCTACACAATCCATGAAGGGCTGTTTGATCGGTGCAATGAAACGAGTTAGGTATAACCGTATAAGTGAGAATGAATCGCTTTGAAATCTATCCTTAAGTACGAGACCCTACACTGAGAGCCACGTAAGTCAGTCAATCTTAAGATGTTCAAGAGTGTCAAATCCGGTTTTAACAACAAGAAGAGAGATTGGAAGGGTACAAGGTCACATAGTATCAAGCCATGCTCATAAAATGGGCAATTATTATTATATATAGTGTACAGTGACGCCGTAATTATACTCAATTCCCTTAGAAGATTCCGGAAGAAATACTGCGATATAACGAACAAACATTATATTTCTGTTTTGAGAGATGACAAACCTAGTAAACAAAGACAAGTTTCATTTTCAAACTTTTAACATTCTTGTCTTTGGTTGTGATCAGACAAGTTAATGATTCCAATATGGCCAAACATAAACACCCTGTTGGATCACCATTTGACACTTTTACTTTTTGTACAGAACCTATTTATTGTAAGCAATTTAGAGGAGAAATTCAGTAACAAATACTTTACATAAAATAAGTGAAATTAAATTAAAACTATATCGGTCCAGATTTTTAATAGGACTGTCACAATGAAAAGTGGTCAGAATCATTATTTTGAACCCTTGCGCTTGTAACGGTGGCTTTTGGGGAAAAAACACATTTCCCCCTTTCAGTTTATTGAAACCTGTCGTTTGTTTAGTCATTGTAATATTGGTATAACACTTACGACTGAATTAGAATGCCACGTGCGTTTTATCGTTATGTGCTGTATATTTAATATCATGCAGTATAGGAAGGCCGTATCACAGGACACGCATTGGCATGGAACGGACACGGCTTGATAAAAATCAAACGGTAATTGACTAAACGGAGATGCAGCAATAAAGCAGAACATGAAGCGCTGCCAGAGTTGAGAAGAAGCTTTTTTCAAAATTTCTGGAGTATTTCCTCTCCACAGCACAATTGTTTGCTGTTTATACGAACAGGGAAGATTGTGCGTGAAATTCATTAATTTTTTTCGCGACAGCATAAGTCTGCAGGTCATATTGCGCGATGAAAAAATTCGCTCAATTTTTGAAGCTGGTCACACAGACGCGCACACGAAGCTACCAACTAGATCGTTATAAACAAGCCAGTTTGTATACTTTTTTGATAAAGACGGCATAACACAGAAGGAAAGGCTGCATGCGATCTTTGAAAGTTGACTGCATAATAAAACCCCCGAGCTTTCCACATATGCGCGCATCAATCTTTCATTATTGTGTCTTTGATCTTGTGCTATGTTCCGCTACTGTCTATAGGGGTCACGCGGCGTCTAAGACTGATCCGCAAGTCAAGAACGAACTGACGGTTGTGAACCAAAGTAATTTAAAAGAAACAACACAATTAAGACGCGACACGCAAGGATATGCACACTCTTGTCTTTTGAGTTGTGCGGTTGGTTGAGTAACATCATGCGCCAGACATGCAGCCTGATAGTGATGCAGGTGACAAATGGCAGTACGTCTTTTGCAGTACCGCATAATAGAAATGGAGTAATAAAAGTAGTGTGCTGCGTAGGCAGTGTTGAAACAACAATCGAAATATGGTATAGTAGGTTAATACTGCCGAAACTGTTTCGGCAGTATTAACCTACTATACCATATTTCGATAATAGAAATGGAAATAGTTAACAAATTATCACAAAAACAGCATTGTACCAGTCCTTCAATATAGTGTATATATACTTCATATTTTCAGTATGATGTTAAATCGTTATACCAATCGTTATAATATACTAAGCCTCAGCCAGATAACCACCAAGGCATAAGCTAGGAATATATATATATATATATATATATATATATATATATATATATATATATATATATATATATATCACGATTTTCAAAATGTTATTGTTGTATAATCAACCAATCAAGAACCAAGGCATAGACATCGATCTTCGCATAGAAACGCCACAAGACTTGTACTGAGAAGCCGAAAGAGCAATGGGGATTTGGGTTTCAGTCCCAGCCAAGAATGAGAATAACTGAGGCAATCGAGTGAAAGAAATGTTCCCACATAAATTGGGTTTTAGAACTCACGCTTGCCCAAAATATGGGCAATGCACTGCTGGTGTTCCGTGGTATTAAAATTACTTCCGGTCGGAGAAATCTTTTCACAAAAATATATTTTTGTACTTATACACTACAAAGGTATAAAATGATAACAAAAAAAACGAAAAAGCCGAGCAAGTTTGTGAGAAAAAGTACCAAAACAAAAGAAAACTATTCCTTTGCTGTAAAATGTCGCTGGCAAAAACACTTGAAGAGTTGAAGAACTTCGGCACACAGACGGCGATAGATGGAAAAATAAACGAAGGACGTCGTCACGTCGAGATATTTGGATTGAATGCCGGAATTTAAAAATCGGCAGAGCTGCTGAACCATAAATCAAACATTCCGAAGACAGTAGACAGTGGACATCAACTCTTAACTTTGTATGTAGAACAAGACAACTTTTCGAGCATTCTTGGCTTGGAACCACGGCTGAACTCGCAATTTAACTAGGTTGAGTGGCATTGAGTCGCAAAAACATGAGCTAACAAGATTCCTATAATTTCCGCAAGTATTCATCGAATCGTTACTTTTCTTTCGTTTACACCTAGGGAAAACATGTCTCCCAAAAACTTCGCATGGATTTTATGAATAAACCAAAACTGAGAAAGATATTCTATTTTTTGTTAAAAATATCCCTTAAAATTTCATTAAAAGTGCCATAAAGTCATTCAAGATTTTCTCAATTGAGAAACGCATGCGTACTTCTTTGCACATAACAATTCTGGTTCTAGTGAAACTTCTTTAGTTAGCAAAACTTTTAAGTTGGCGGAAATTATAGGTTTTTTTCTTATCTCAATGACGTCACAATGACGTCACTATATGACGTCATCAAACGAAAGAACTTCATTCATATACACTACCTGCAGAATATCTAGCATTTCGAGCACGTGGATCAAATTTGTAAAGCTCTAGAAGCTCTGTGGTCAAATCAAGTTTTCCCTAGCATCGGGTCAAAATAAATATGTCTGAATACCCTTAAATCGTAATATAAACTGTCGCTGCAAACAAGACTGTATTTCTGTCTAATTATTAGTACTATATTGTTAGTTTTTCTCATGTTTCACGACTTCAAATCTTGGACCCATTTATACTCGGAGTTGATAAGAATATTATAACCTATGCAGTTTAGTTCAATTTTCCTTTAATTTTCTTCATTTCAGAACTTTTCTAACTGTTTTATAAAAACTTGATTTCATGAAATCCAATATTAGGAGATGCTCCGGAAACTCAGAAAAAGTCTTTGTTCTGTCTTTTTGTTTGCGTTTATATAAACTTGTGTACGGTGAGAACAATGTATTTTTGGTATAATGAAGCAATTATCCAATTATTCCAAGGCTTATAATTTGAAAAAAACACATTCTCTAATTGATATCCTTTTATTTATTTATTTTTAATTATTTTTTTAACGACATTGTATATTCTGTTTTAATCGATGAATAAAATCTGTCTTATAATCATCCAATTATTTAAATATCAATTTACGAAAAACAAAAGGTTCGTGCACGGTCAGGACCGTTTCAACATAAAATCAAACTATCAAAGCTCACTGTTATGGACGCTTTGAAGTTTGCCAAGTTTCCAGATCATATCTGGATTGATTCTGATTAATCTCATACGACATGCATTTGATCACTTCTTATATATATATATATATATATATATATATATATATATATATATATATATATATATATATAAGAAGTGATCAAATGTAATAATAAAAAAATATATATATATATATATACGTGTGGGTTTTGGTCTACGAAACGCAAAGAGTGCTCGATAACATATAGTTAGAGCAAATATAGATTTTTGCTTACCTCAAAAGTCTGCAACAGGCTGTTTCATCTAAAAAAGAATCTTCAGGCAGATCTGCCTGAAGATTCTTTTTTAGATGAAACAGCCTGTTGCAGACTTTTGAGGTAAGCGAATATATATATATATATATATATATATATATATATATATATATATGTAATGTTTACAACATGAGCGGCTGTGTTGTATCGAATATACAATTATATATTCGATACAACACGGACGCGAATGTTGTAAACAGCTTAAAACACGCCGAGTCTTTGATGTTAATATGAGTCATATTTGTTCAGATTAATTCAGAAAAAGCTCAATTTCAATGTTTTAGAGCGGAGATAGTGACCTGATATACAACCACTAGTATCAGATAGAGGTGCACCGGAACTCGGTTCCGGCCGGGTAGTTCCGGCCGGAACTCTGATTTTTCGGAGATCCGGTTCCGGCCGGAACTGATTAAAAAAGCATGGCCGGAACCGGAACTTTGTCGTTTTCAGAGAGATTGAATATCAAGTTTATTTATTAAATAACATCGATCAAACAGACTGAACAGATCACATTTCAACAACTGTGAAGTATAATTTACATAAATAGCAAGAAACAACATGCAATCAATACTCTTGTCTTTTTTATAACACAGCGTTTATTTTTTCACAGATTTTATTCAATAATATATTTTATCACACATCAAAAGACGGTCAGCGGTTTAGAATGGTGGGTTAGGGAAAGTACTTCATATAACAAGCACATACTGATAATTTAATCATTTCATACTAGCCATGCAAATGAAAGGTTGAAAATTGGTGTGAAACATACAAAATAAAATGAAAACAAGTGATTTTATATATGCTGATATACTCTAGTTACAACCTCGTTCCCAGGCTCTTTGCTCCCGTGTAGATAATACACTATACAAGGATATATTTGTATACCATTAAATCATTAATACCAATACATGAGCATTTCATGAAGATGTTTTACACAATTACGTTAACATTATTCAATATTTGTATTTCAACTTTTGCCCCCCCCCCCCCCCGGCTCTTGATAAAATAGCGTATAACCATATATGGCTTAACAAACCCGGTTCCGGCCGGAACTTCCGGCCGGATTTCTTTTTCAGTTCCGGTCAGATCCGGTTCCGGCCGGATCTTAAAATATTGGTTCCGGTGCACCCCTAGTATCAGATATACAACCTCCTTCACGGTCATGATTCTTTTGTGTTTTCTTCATGAATTATTAATGAGTGTTTTAAATATATATATATATACATATATATATACATATATATATATATACATATATATATATATATATATATATATATATATATATATAAATCTGCCTGAAGATCGCACCTCGCGTGAAACTCAGAGTAGCAGTTAACGTTTGAAGTTAAACTTTTACAACTCACGCTCTACCGACTATATATATATATATATATATATATATTTAACAAATAGATTCCATTTTGCCGTTGTCTGTTCAGTTATAGATGCACAGATGACGTCACAACGTGGTAAGAACAAAAAAGTGGCCCACGAGACGCAGTCGAGTGGGTCACTGATGTTCTTACCACGTTGTGACGTCTTCTGTGCATCTATAACTGAACAGACAACAAAAAAAATGGAATCTATTTGTTTTATACAATATAAAAATTACACAATACTTCTTGCCGGATTTTGGCGCGTGAAGAAAGAAAAAAGGAAGTCAGCTGACGTGATCCATGTGTCTGTCCTCTAATAGATCATGGCCAACAACCAATGAAAACACGCATAGCAACCAGGATTTGTATAAATATATATATATATATATATATATATATATATAACTACAGACGGTACCGTTTCGGCCTTTTGGCCTTTATATATATATATATATATATATATATATATATATATATATATATATATATATATATATATACGAACTATTAAAATTCTAGAACAGCAGAAAACATAAATGACTAAATATTTTGCCGCAGAGAACCAAGTAAGCTGTTTATTTAATTTGCAACTGAAAAATCAGCCAACATGTTTAGCATAAATGCTAATTGAGGCTTCGGTTGAAAGACACAGAGAAGGAGCTTCTGGTCAAACTGCTTTAGCCACTCCAATATTTGATTTAGCAGAGAAGAGACCATTTGCACGATATGACGCACAATGGCGTTGAGTGACTACAACTACCAGAATGCTTTGCCAGTATTTTAGTGCTGATAAATAGGGGTCATCACCTACCCTATATATACCAACGAAGGCTTCTGATTGGTTTAGATAACCTAACACAACCCCTTCCTTTAACCCTAATCAGTAAGGAGCATGGGAACGAATTGATAATCGACAATGTGATTGGCTACTTATAGCCAATCAAAAAACTCGTTCATATTAGGTAGGTCTTTACTGATAAATAGAGGATACTAGCAAAGCATTCTGGTATAGTTGTTGTCACCCAACACCATCGAAGGTCATCGTGCAAACTACTACTGCAAATGGCTAATTGGAATCTCTTTAACGATCATCAATTTTTTTACTTTTTACAAGGTTGTTACGCCGAATACAATGTGCAATTATACATACTGACTTGAAGAATAGAAAGAGACATTAAGTCACCAATGTGTCATATTTTTGCTCTCAACATCATGAAAATATACTGTTACATGCACGTACAGTTAAATGTTCGCTCACATTAAAGTGCCCCTAACCCCAAAAATCTTTTTTTAGCTATATCAAATCGTGGCATAATTTCTAGTGTTTCTGCGAAAACAAAATTTAATTTCTCAAAAAACTCCGATTTTTATGGCAGTTTGAAATTGGCAAAACAGCGATCTTAGCTGGCACACTTCCGTGATAATAATTCGTTTCGAGGAGGCTGGAACGAGTGTATTTTGTGACGTCACGCAAGGTACTCGTGGGCTATAGCGCATTCAAGGCTTTATGCTATAAATTTCGATATCTACAAATATTTGCGCTTGCTGTATCGTTAGAAACTTGTGAAAAGATGGTGTTTAGTTGTATTGCTGCCAATTGTACGAATAAAGCTAGTCTCAAGAATGGTGCAAGTCTTCCAAACCATTCCATATTTCAACGATGACCATGCAATCTGACGCAAGAAGCGCAGAAAAATTTGGGTTGATTCAGATTTCGTGAAGACAAAACGTGTCTTCGAACCTTCGAATTCGAGAGAAGATATTGCGTGTTACATAGTCAAACAAAACCGATCTATCAAAAATTAAGGACTGATCATCTCAGGATTTGTGTATTTCCAAGTATTCATGACCAAAGACCAGAGCGTAAACACATCGCTAAACACCTTTCGCTTATTTCCACTGTTCTTCTGTTGTAATTTTCCAACCAGTTCATCGTCGGCCAAAGTGTTCGGCATATTCTTGAGCTGGAGTTTAATACCTTCCCCTCGACTTGAATATTCATGTTGACTTTCCGACACCGGATCTTTAGGTTCGATGGCTGTAGATCCGACATTGACATAACGCGTGCGAAATAGTTTACTTCGAACTTAGTGCTTGTCGAATCTTTTCAACAACCAGCACAAGGCCCGACATTACTTAGTCTTTTGAGTTTTGGGCAAAAGGTTAGAAAGAAAACTTAACTGGCGTGGAAAATTTATTCATACTGATGTTTCTCGTCTGAAAGATGCATTGTCGTTGACATTCTCTGTCTTTCGCGCTCTCTCTCTCTCTCTCTCTCTCTCTCTCTCTCTCTCTCTCTCTCTCTCTCTCTCTCTCTCTCTCTCTCTCTCTCTCTCTCTCTCTCTCTCTCTCTCTCTCTCTCTCTCTCTCTCTCTCTCTCTCTCTCTCTCTCTCTCTCTCTCTCTCTCTCTCTCTCTCTCTCTCTCTCTCTCTCTCTCTCTCTCTCTCTCTCAAATGATTAAAGTTTTGATATTTGACAGAATCTAGTCTGTTTCAAAGCAAAAAACGAATTCTACAGATTGACCGACTTAAATTCAACCACGGCCGTACTGAAGTTCGTCAGTTCGGTAAGCGCATTAATATTTCTATAATCGCTGCACTGTGTCAGTCTTCCCAAGTGTTTATGCTACGATGTCTCGATCGATGATCTAAGACTGAGTGATAATGTCGGACCCTGTGCTGTTGTTGAAAAGATCCGACGAGGACTGAGCGTGAAATAAACTGTATTGCGATCTATAATAAACTGTATGTAGCGATCGAACCTAAAGTTCTGGTGTCGGAATTATAACCATGGCGTAAAGTTTATGTTCGAGTCATCAGACTGATAACTGATTTCAGAATCTGATTCACTGTTAGACATGTTTGCTAGACAATACTTAGAATTTTAAGAATGTGAAGTTTGTCCAGCGCTGACCGAATCGATGGAATGATATGTAAGATCATCGAAGCAACAGCATCAAAGCTATAAACCGACTACCTTGCGTGATGTCAAAAAGCCGACTAGATCCAGGCTCCTGGTTATAAAAAATTACGACGGCACTGGGCCACCAAAAGCCAAATTCAACACGCCATAAAAACCGGACAATTTATCCAAATTGGAAAAAATTTTCACTAAAACACTACAAATGAAGCGTACATTCGATGAGGGCTCCGAAAATTGATTTTGGGGTTAGGAGCACGTCAGTAACTAGGAGGCGCAATATGTATTCCTCGTCTATATCGTACTGAGATTATGTGTATTTTTGGTTATAACCATAACACTTAACTAGCGATGATCACACATGAAACAAAATATCTGACTTTCAGAGCCTCGACTCAGAGTACATTATATAATAGATGCAATATATGAGCTATATGAGCTATATATGTCCTTTAATTAAAGGGCATATGACTCAAAAATTAAGTTTGTCTTATTGAAAAGAACATTCAAAATGATAAAATAACATCTTTTGCAGTTTTTGGTTTCCTTGCTTCGTTTTTGAGATATTTCAGTTTGTTTGATATGCAAATGACACAACTTTTTACGTCACACACTGCATAATGAGTATTATGAGTTACCGAGAGAAGGTTACATATCTTTGCTATTGTGAAACGAAATCACTTGGAATTCTACATGTTTGGTGTTGTGGGTAGAAATACGGACATGCGTCCTTTGAGTTAAGCCCATATTTTTATAATAGCAAAGATATGTAACCTTTTCTGATAACTCATTATGCACATGTGACGTAAAAAGTTGTGTCATTTGCATATCAAACAAGCTGGAATATCTCAAAAACGAAGCAAGGAAACTAAAAACTGCAAAAGATGTTATTTTATCATTTTAAATGTTCTTTTCAATAAGACAAACTTAATTTTCGAGTCATATGCCCTTTAAATTTAGCAGAACATCATCATTCTAATCAGTCATATAGAAGAACGGTTATTATAAGCAAAATATTTGGTTGTTTCAACCATAATAATACAGTACGTACTGTAAAGTACTTTTTCCTGCACTGTGTTATTGTGGGACAACTTATATATATGCTATTTTACCAAAAACCAAGACCAGCCAACAACTTGAAAAAGTAGAGAATAAAACATATTCCGAAGAACAATGCCATCCTGAAAACGCAAGGTATGAATTCAACAAGTGGAACTATAGTGAAAATTGTAATATTTCGACTTTATTTCAAAGTCATCATCAGACAAG
Organism: Corallium rubrum; assembly: GCA_964035015.1. NCBI lineage: Eukaryota > Metazoa > Cnidaria > Anthozoa > Scleralcyonacea > Coralliidae > Corallium > Corallium rubrum. Next base: position 10,345,446 of record OZ035998.1, read on the forward strand.
TGAAAATACAAAAACATGCCAGGTCTATATATACAAATCAAAAGTTTGATGACATCATCGGCAACAAAAGAAAAGAAAACCTCATGATCACTATTTACATGAGTTAGAGCTAATTACATGAGAGATTTAGTAGATATGTATTGTATATTAGAGAATATTTACTTGCAAAACATTGATACAATGCTATTTGTATATACATGCATGATTTGTACAAGTTGTACAAATCAAATTTCGTAGGTAGCATTGTTATAGTCTGTCTTGACCCTGTACTAGCAGTGCTGTTTGACAGCTTTTGTGCAAAGTGGTTATTACCACCTTTCACCATTATCTCTTCCTGGTTGCACTTGTAAAAGAGCCACCAGTTGTCAAGAACTGCAAAGCTAGGAATCAAGACATGTATATACATTTTATACTGATGCACTTTGTGTTGTTGTGCAAGGTGGCCTCTGGTTGCCTTTTGCCAACACCTCTTTTGGGTTGCATGCCAAGGCAAGCCACCTGATAAAGAGGAGATGTTTATATTAAATAACAATGCAAGTGTTTCAGAACATATGACACAGCATGGAAGAATTTTTGACACAAAAAATACAATGTCACGGGCCAGGGGGGGGGGGGCAGGGCAGGGGGAGGGGGGTTAGCCTGTCCCCACTTTTTAGTCCAGGTAAAAAAAAAATTAAAAGCTTTGAAAAATTGAAACTGTCATGTCCACTGCATGTTACATAATGTGTTGCATGCACAGTATTATAAGCTGTTGAGTCTAAAAATTTATGTGGTAATGTGCAGTTGTTTGAATCTTGTATACATGTAGTCCAAAGCATCCTAAAGTAAAACGCACCCAAACAACCTAACCAAATTGAAAGCCATTGTGTATACCTAACATGAAGTAGCTATCAACAAGAAGCCCTTGATGCTGGACAAAATGACCACAGATTTTAGTTTGCCTAATGCATTGCCTTTGAAGACCATGCATCTCATAATATTGCGATTGCATACATTTTGTAGTCTGTGATATGCATGTGTGCTAGTATTTATAGTTATTAAATTGTAAGAATTGTTTATTAAATTGAATGATGAGATTGTGGGTTTTTTCTTACAGTCTTAATAATTTTTTGTTAAAACGTCCTTTAAAATGCAGGATTAATAACGTTTTACAGCTTTAGCAATTCAAAAATTTTCTGGGGGAGTATGCCCCTGGACCCCCCTAAAAAATTTTTGTGCCCACCACTCTTTCAAAAACCACTCTGCAGCCCCTGTAAATTTGTTCATCTAAGTAGTTTTGAAACAGAAAACAAATTAGAAATCATGTTTTGAAATTGTTTTTAAAAGATTAGAATTTGTTTATCCTTGGTATGTATCTTATGTAAAACACGGATACTGCATAGCATTGACATTGGTAAAAGTATGGCTTTGGAGTTTGGATAACATGTAGTGCCAAAGCGAGGCTTGGGATCACAACACAAGTGTGGTGTGATGTAAACTTGTAAACAAAAAAAAAATTATCACTGATCTGCCAGTACATAAACCCCATTACCGGCAAATTCATTGCATGTGTACATGATATTCCATCCAAACTTCTTGCATTTTTTATGATTATATGTACAGTAGCATGGTTTTGAGTGCAATTTGGACAAAACATGCACGACTGGGAACGAGATTGAAAGGACGAGTGCTATTTGAGGTTTTTGAAAAACTCACGAGTCCGTGTTTTTCCAAATTGTACGAAAAACGATGCTATTACTTATTAATAATATACATGAAGACAGAAAAAATGTCCAAGTCAACTGTACTTACATTACACTTTACAGTTTCCTTGGTTGTTTAAAAACGCTTTGCTTCTTCTACCATTAGAGAAAGTTTACTAAAAGCACTAAGAATCTTCTAGTCTTCTTGTAGGTGCTTTACTTGACAACAATAAGGAACAATTAGCTTCAAATTTTAACAAATTGTTCTCCTCCGTTTCAAATCTTGGCGCCATATTTGTTTATTTTGTTGAAAGAGCCTGGGACGAGGTTGGAAAATGCCATCCGTCAAAATCCGTTGTAGAACGTGATTGGCTATTCGCTTCAAAAATTTGCATTATTTCATTCTTTCTGCACTAGTATTTCCTTAAAACTGCACTGCTCTTAGCCAATCATTTATCAAAATTGAGAAATTTTTCCATGTATATTATTAATAAGAAAATGAAAGCATTAAAGAAATAGTTTCAAAATCAACAGCTTCGCCATTTTCTTTCATTACTGTGCGAGGAAGTTCAGTGAAAACCTCCAGAAACTTCGTACGTCGTGGCAGATTAGATTACCAAGTTTTATTTAACTTTATGAATGCATTGGATAATATCTTCGACATAACTGCAATCTCGTCCCCAGAGCCTGCGGTCCTTTTGCCCAGCGGCAAGGAGCCATCAGCTCTGGCCGGAACGAGTCCGTGAGTCGGAAAAACGCGGACTTTCAAAGTTCGAGCCATCGGATTTTTCAGCCAATCAAAATTCAGCTTTACCTCGTTCCAACCAGAGCCGATGGCTCCTGCCGCTGGGCAAAAGGACCGCAGGCTCTGGGGACGAGATTGACATAACCGCTGTCTGCTGTACTTATACAATTACATATCTAACACCGCATGCGCAAAGTTGTCAAGAACAATGGGCTGTGGCATATACATATATAGTGTTATAAATACTTTTTTCATGTTATGTAAAATTAGTTCTAAGGCCAGTTTAAGAGTAAATACAACATTTTCCACGTCAATTGTACTACGAATGTATGCTTTTTAATTTGTTATTAGTCCAACTGTAATCTCTCATGGCAAGCGGTACAGTGGCGTAACGGATGTTGTCATGATTTGACTGACATGCATAGTTTGAAAGCTGTATTACTTGATACATGTGTTTTTACATGAAGAGAAGATTTATTACTTATATAGTCTTTTTACTTTATAATATATATATATATATATATATATATATATATATATATATATATATATATATATATATATATATATATATATCAAGAAACCAAATTAAACTATTTCGTTTTGCATTCGTCAATTGAAAGGTAAAGAACTTCATGTAATAAGAAGCCAATCTCGATGGAGTCATGAAGGCCAAATTTTTTAGTTAGCCATGCATATGATTGGCGACAATGGGGAACCCATTGCTGTCCAGTCGTTTGTTCGAAAAATCTGTTCCGCCATTGAACACAAGGCACAACATCAACAGTTCATAAATCTGATCTGCAGAAAAATTCGTTTTTTTAACGAGTATTTAATCTAGCGAAGAGGTCTTTCTTTCGCAATCAGGCACGCTTCGATCTTCAGTGGGAAAATTCGTAAACAAACTGACTGTATCAAAACAAACTAGTATCTCACCTTTAGATAACTTTCAGAGATAAATTCCTTAGAATTTAGTACATGGTGAATGGACTAGAATTTACCTATACCAAAGGCTTCAAAACAGTAGCAAGATATTGTGCTAAGGCGTATGTTGGAGAGCCACGTGCACGTGAAGCCACTATTGGACGAAATGGGACATTTAATTTGTTTTATGAGTCTTTGGAAGACCGTAAATCTTTGGACATACTGGAGCAGAAGGGCGTAAACGTCGGTAAATTTGGGTTTTGGTATAACGACACCTTTATTGCGAATCTATATCCTTCTAACATCTGAGAATTGTTGTTTATAGCAATATTGCAACGGAAATGTTCGTAAGTGACTCCTGGATAGGCCATAATGCATTGCGAATGTAAGTTAGCGGTGAGGTTACTAAGATAACGACAGAAAATGGCGAGAGCAAATGTCCCTGATCTGAAACGAGCACTGATCTCTAAAAGAAGACTTGATCAAATAAGTCATTGTTTGCCAGGATCGAAAAATAAAGCTGGCGAATTGTCAATTTAGTCCCTTGCTAATGGCGCCTGTAAGACAATTGCCGTGTATTAAGTAAGTAGGTCAATAGGAAAGATTGAGAATTCGAAGCTGTGTTTGGTTGTAAAAAGCAGAAAAAGAACAACATAAAGAGAGCAAATTCCGTAGCGACATTTTACACACGCAGTTGGTCCCTTAGTAAAGGCGGATTCTGGCTTCATTGTCCAAACAATAGTTGCTTGATGCAGTCTTTGAGATCAGAGGAGGCCAGGCTATCTCAGTCTCTTATTGCAATTGGTCGAGAGCATATTACATCAATTAAATTGTCTGATTCGTTCTTGTGGTTTAAAAAAATTCAACGTGAGCGACATTTTGTGTTTCGGCCTGCGGCCAATATATGGTATACTTTTGCCTAACCTCCTCCAGAGCCATCTGTTCTTGTGTACCCACCCTTAATTTTTTTCAGTGCTACTTTCGCCGCGCTATAACTTTACACCCTACGGATCGTTTTCACTCACGTGATCGGTGGTCCCAACTAAGGTGAAACAATACGAATTTTTAGCTCTAGCTAAATTTTTTTTTTAGCTCTAGCTAAATCCCCATAGGATAAAGATGGTACACCAATATGGCCGCCATTTCATTGTTTTGGTACACCAATATATAGGGCCGCCATGACGTCAGATGAAAACGATCTATTGCCTTTTACTCTACCTGCAATTTGACCCCTTGCAAATCTTGGAAGATGTGGTTTATAAAGAAGACCATGAAATGCAACGCATTGTACTTGTAATCCCAATCGTATCACCTGATAAGTTCATATAATATAGGAGTTTATGGTATATAGCCTAACGGGAGAGTACATCCACGAGTCAGCGGGGGTATTGACCAATCATATCATGTTGAAACAACATTTATTATTCATTATAATTATTCTATTTATTGCTTAATCAAAATGTAAATGTTTTAACAAGAATAAAGTTACTTTACAGCCATATATACTGATTTTAAATGGGTACATTATTTATTATAATGACTTCACGGCTTCAAGGTCGGCACTATCATTTTCCGCTCTCAACCGAACAAAAAGCAGAGCAATTAGAGTTTCAGCATGTTGGCAAGTAGTTTTCTGACTTCCTTGCTATAGTTTCATCTTTTCCAGTTGTTTTAATCTGATATACTTCTTGGTGAGTTGATTCATCATTTCGACAGACACAACAGCAAAAGAACTCGACCATTCTCCAACCAAACGATTTTCTCATCAAGTTCTTGTCATTCTTACTTTTCACGAAATTGTTTTTCTTCTCTTCTTTCTTTTCTTTCTTCTTCTTCTTACCACATTGCTTATTTTTCTTCTGTTCTGTTTTATCTTTCTTATTTTTCTCCTCATTCTTCTTTTTTTGGGTTTTCTTCATCTTCTTTTCTTCTTTACTGTCTTTGCTTTGAGGATAAGAAGTCAATGTTTCGTGGCAAGGGACAACAGACTTTTCATCTGTGGCAAATAAATTAAATATACGAAGTTATATATATGTACATTTTACTATAGATAACCTAGCGGAATAGTCTTTTACTGAGTTAAGACGTGTACGATCATTTAAAATCATTGTATTTGCTGTACGAAAGAAGCTTTTACAAGGGTGGAGGACGCGGGGGGAGCTGTTTTCAAATAATTTAGCGACGCTATAAAAATCGTCTTTTAATATTCTCCTACGTATTTTAAAGAATGCACCAGAGCGGACCTTAAAGTATTCCGACTAAAGTCACTAAAATTAAACGTACCTTGAAAATTATGGAGAATTTCCAACTCGATACAATTTCCATTAATACCATTGATATTGGACTGTCTAGTCACATAAAGATCTTCTGCATATTTACTTTGTTTGTAGTTATTACCCTGATCGCTGATTTTCGTCGTTAAATCTTCATTAGGTTGACCCCCGGCTTTGGCCAACCATTGAGCAAGATGCTCTTCTCCGCCACAAGGTAGATTTCTGACAGTTTTCCACGATTTATCAGGACTCTTCTTGTTGTCTAGTAGATCACGACCTTGTAAATCATCGGATGCACCCGGCTGTACATGTACTGCAACAGACGATTCAGGGGCAGGTAGACAATCAAACTTGTTCCATATATGCTGAAAAGTCCTTTCTTCAGAACCTGAAACAGCGGTCTTGCTGGAAACTTTATGAAGAGGCTCATCTTTAGAGGTTAGAACACTGCCTTTGTTCCACCATCCGGGAAGAGATACTTTGTTGGTAAGTGGAAGTCCGGCACTCTTCCACACGTCATCAAAGGTCTCTTCTCGGAGTGGTGAAACATTGTCAACGCTCCACCTATTAAGATGGGTCTCTTCATCGACAACTGTTGTTCTGAGAGATGTTTTAATTTCAAAACGTGGTTCATCAACATGGATATTGTTTAGTTCGACAGGACATTTGGTGTTCACAAGAGGCTGAAGTTCTGCCTTGGTTGACGCCACAGAAGAATTGGTGTCAACAACAGTCTGAAGTTCTGCGTTGGTTGAGGCCACAGGAGAATTGGTGTCTACAACAGGCTGAAGTTCTGCGTTGGTTGATGCGGTAGGATAATTGGTGTTAATAACAGGCTGAAGTTCTGCGTTGGTTGACGGGACAAGACAATTGATATCTACAACAGTCTGAAGATCTGCGTTGGTTGACGCGACAGGACAATTGGTGTCAACAACAACAGGCTGAAGTTCTGCGTTGGTTGATGCGGCAGGACAATTGGGGTCAACAACAGGCTGAAGTTCTGCGTTGGTTGACGTGGCAGGACAATTGATGTCAACAAAAGGCTGAAGTTCTGCGTTGGTTGATGCGACAGGACAATTGATGTCAACAACAGGCTGAAGTTCCGCGTTGGTTGACGCAACAGGACAATGGGTGTCAACAACTGGCTGAAGTTCTGCGTTGGTTGACGCCACAGGAGAATTGGTGTCAACAACAGGCTGAAGTTCTGCGTTGGTTGACGCCACAGGACAATTGGTGTCAACAACAGGCTGAGGTTCTGCGTCGGTTAGTGGGACAGGATAATTGGTGTCAACAACAACAGTCTGAAGATCTGCGTTGGTTGACGCGACAGGACAATTGGGGTCAACAACAACAGGCTGAAGTTCCGCGTTGGTTGATGCGGCAGGACAATTGATGTCAGCAACAGGCTGAAGTTCTGCGTTGGTTGACGCGACAGGACAATGGGTGTCAACAACAGGCTGAAGTTCTGCGTTGGTTGACGCCACAGGAGAATTGGTGTCAACAACAGGCTGATGTTCTGCGTTGGTTGATGCGGTAGGACAATTGGTGTCAACAACAGGCTGAAGTTCTGCGTTGGTTGATGCGGCAGGACAATTGATGTCAACAACAGGCTGAAGTTCCGCGTTGGTTGACGCGACAGGGTAATTGGAATTATTGGTGTCCTTACCAGGACGTAGTTCTTTATTTGTCAGTTTAATATGACCATTATTAACCACATCAGGGTGGAGGTCGTCTTTTCTCACTTTGACAGGTTTATTGTTATAGCTATTGGGCTGGAAATCCTGTTCGTTCAGCAAATAATCATCAAAGATATTGTTTCCAATTTCTATAGTGTGAAAGAATAGTATTAATGACATGCTTCATAAAGCATAATGCATAATGTATACTAATTAATAATGTTAATATGCATAAACCAAGTAGCTGATTATTACATATCTTGCGTTATGATTTGCTGACCTACTCACTATATATCTATTCGTGATAGACCAATTATAGTAGCAGGCAGAGTATTAGAGTCGATTTAAAAATGCCAAGCAATGGCAGAAAACTTGTGTTTTGTCAAGGCTTCAGTTTGTTTCATTAAAATAATACTTTGTGTCACTAGTTGGTTTATACTCTCATTGTGTTTGCTCGGGGGTGGGCATTAGATATATATTACTCCAATATTCCGAGCCTTGTTCCTTTTGCTCAGCACTAAATTTGGGGGAGGGCAATTGAATTGCGTCCCTCTCCCTCTAGCATTTTTATCAACTGATTGAACTCGTGTTGGCCATTTGATTATGTAAGAGTTTAAAGTGATAGATAGGCTGTTGTGTCTTGGCTAAAAAGCAAACGCCTGGAGATTTTAGTAGAGGTGTTTGAAATAAGTACTCATGATAAAATGCAGATTTTCATATTGTGAAACGTGCAACAACAGATAAAATTAGATCTACAACTTTTCCTGGGGATGGGGAATTCGCCACAGATTTTTGGCCCCATGCATCGCGGGGCATTCCACCTGTCTTTTATCCCCACCGCAAGAAATTTGCGCCATTTTTTAAATGGGCGGGCGGTGGGGGGTTTGGGCGGAGGGCGGGGGGGGGGGGGGGGGGAGAGGAGTAGAGGGTAATGGCACGCTTGTGCTTGACTGATACATAATTGTTAAATAATAATTTTTAATATGGAAATCAAACCATCAGAACAAAGCGTTTCATTATTTATTTGAATTACATGCGCAAGTTTGGTTTTAAGTTGAGTTAGGGACTTGTTTTGTACAGTGGAGTTAGGGACTTGTTTTGTACAGCTCACACTTTACGGGGGAATGGTCGGTAAATTGAAATAGGTCATGCAGTTAACTCCAAATCGGTCCAAAAATTTAGGAATTAAAATCTTAATAAAAATTTATAAATCCGCCTTGGTTTTGTTGGTAAATCATGGGATTCCACGATAAATTTTGAAACACCTCCAATCAAAATTAATGTTCTCGGTGCCCCACGGCATGACTTTGTAATTATTTTATCGATGACTAAAGCTGTTGCTTGCCAACATGGTCTGGGAATGAACAGAATACTCGGCCCCACTGTTTGGAAGAAAACGGTTTTCATTAGTCACCTAGCTAGACTTCGACAGTAATAGTTTTTCTAAAAGTAACTATCTGTACGGTACTGTACTGTTAGTATGTGCTTTCAGTGCTTGTAAAGTCTGCTAAAAGTTATAACAAACTAGGACAAATGGCAACTGGGATTTGGAGACAGTTGCAGATGATTTGCAAGAGTTAATAAAATCCCCCTGATAATACCAAGGTAGAGGGCAAAATTACCAAAATAGATTTGCCACCAAGGACATTTTTTCATTGAAATTCAGAAGTCAGAACAAGAAATGTACTAGAAATACAACGCAACAACCCCTCGACCGCTTCATATTCATTTTCCTAACACCCCCTCCCCCCTAATTTCTGGTTTTTGTTGTAATAATTATGACACACGGATCAGAAAACATCCCAGAAAATTAGTTAGCAAGGTTCATCTGTAGTCATGTATTGACACACCGAAAGAACATGTAATAAAAGAAATCAATATAAGAAAAAACAAACAACGAGATGAACTAAATGACAAATTATCATTCAAAATAGATATAAACAGTGGCCAAGAAAAGACACAATGCCAACGTCCTAGCATTCAAAGACAACTCCAGACAAGATATTATATATATATATATATATATATATATATATATATATATATATATATATATATATATATATATATGTATGTATGTAAAATAATCCAAAACATGGATAATCTCCCAGAAGTAGAGTGCTCAATACAAGGTTGTCGCCGGCTTGGTATAGTGATATATTTCAAATTATCTAAAACATCTAGTCATTACACGGTGTTTCATGCTTAACGCAATCATGAAACACCGTGTAATGACTAGATGTTTTAGATAATTTTAAATATATCACTATATATATTATTTAAACATATTTTTCTTTATCGGCTTTGAACAGTTTCCGGACCTTTCAGGACACATCCTTGTTCTTTCAGTTACATTTCCATCGGCATCGCTTTCGGTCTTTAACGGCGTAATTTCTGGGCTTTTTTCAGTGGTTTTAAGTTGTATTTATTGTTAAAATAGAATAGAATATAATAGATCTAGAATAGAATAATTCATTTAAGCACGTTTCGCCTATGAGCTATTAAAGCACGTTCAAAATTTCTTCGTCATGATCGTTGAAAAATTATTTCATAATCCAACTGAAATTATAAATTAAAATTTGCTGACGAAAATTGAAATAATTTGAATAATTTAACAGGTTAGTTGCCGGTATCCTGCTATCCGAACTGCGCAAGTTGGGTTGTGTATATATATATATATATATATATATATATATATATATATATATATATATATATATATATATATATATATATATGTAGTATTTAAAAACCGCGCAGGAGGGCTTTATCGGATATAAAACACGAGGCGAGAGCCGAGTGTTTTAGAGCCGATAAAGTCCGCACTGCAAGGTTTTTAAATGACTTCAAAAATTCATCATTTCATACGTTCATTGGCGTAGTAATTTTGAAAATTAAGCTTATCCCAGCCTTAAAAACCAGCGAGAAACTTAGAGCGAGTCTATATCACAGATATAGATCCGATACGCTTATGATTTTTCTTTGTGTTTTCCTCATGCATCATTAATGAATTTTAGAAATATATATATATATATATATATATATATATATATATATATATATATATATATATATATATATATATATATATATATATATATTAAACAGCTTCCAGAATTAGTTTCAGCTTTTTTATTCTCTCGTATAATTTCGCGTGTAAATGCGGCCCTTTCGCGGCACTACGCCCGGGCTCGGGGAAAATTACTTGATTGGTCGCTTTGTTACTTAGCAACAGTATACCAAATCTGACTTGTTTTTCTACAAATACGTAATTTATTGTTTTTTTATCTTTTTTATTAACTTTGGACTAATTTAAACTATCAAAAGAGTCAAGCTAGAGGACTGAATACACTGGAAACTTTACAAACATTTGCTCAGTTGTGATAATAAAAAAGTCACAGGCACAGCAACAGAGCGAGGGAAATTGGAGTGTTGCCAAGCACCGAGTATTAAAGGTATGAACTTTTAAAACATTTTCTGGATATAAAATAGCTCTTGTATAACTTACCCTTTATCTTATTAACAAGTAATTACATGGTTCGTCGTAAAATTAATATTTAATTTTACCTGTGTTTTCATAGTTTCCGAATTGCAAGAAATTGCTCTCGTCGCAAAAAAAATTAATTACATGCATGCGAAAATACCTAATATACTAAATCGCGGTGATAAATTACTTTAAAATAAAACAAATAAAGAAACAATATAAAGTTAAACAAACATTTCAAAGAATCTCAGTCGATAAATGCTTTTCAATTGAGACCGTCGGTGATAATCTGTTTATATATGTGAATTGTACTTTTATAAAATCTTATTGTTTTTTAAGTATTTACCTTGCTTCTGGTTACTTTGCAGATAAGCTACACCATTACGAAACAGTTCCTCTTGTGTTCTTCCATAAACTACACGCAATTTTACTTCCGCGATAAAGTTATCAACAAAATGATTTCCTTCTACTCCGTGCCTTGCTCTTTCTAAACTTTTTAAAAATCGGATGTCTTCAACTAAATTCCACAAAATCATCTTGTATTCTTCGTGAACCCAAAGAGTTGTGTTCGTAACCTTGAGATTATTCATTTTCGCAACAAAAGCTTTAAAAAATCTAATTTAAACTGCTGTGCCAAAACGTACGTACAGTCGCAATTTCACTCAATTACGACAAGCATTGATTATGACGTCACTTCCACTGTTCGTGTCTTAATAATTAGTACAAAGAACAAAGGATCATGGGTTTTTCATTAGCACTATTCATTACGTCAAAAAAATTGTGAGCGCGAATTGTGGGCTGCTCTGATTCTATCAGCGGTTACACTTTTCCCTGCATGCCATCTGCGACGTACCGAATATTTTGCGCAATTTAAATTACAAAATCAGACTGATCAACTATGGACTGACTCACCTGAGACTTCTTCCACTTACTTATTTCCTCGAATATCTTGATCTTTTGTCTTTTATTTTGCTGCCTTTAGAAATATCGGTGTACTGAACGCGTGTATGATTTTCCTTTGTGTTTTCCTCATGAATTATTTATGAGTTTTTGAAGTTATGCATTAGTTACAATTGAAATTGTTAAGAAAACTTAAGAAGTTCTCTTCCCAACCTATTTTCTTCAACTGGTTTTATTAGACGAACGTGAGAAAAATGTTAGCCAACTCACTGGTCGCTTTGTCAGGACGAACGACAGCAAAACTGTTAGTACATAAGCGAAAAGCTTGTTCTTGTATATATCTTTATCACTCCTAATTTCACACAATATAAATTCATTTTTATATATAAATTATACTGCATGAAACAAATAAGTATTTTTTCAAGATTTTAATAGACTATAGTGTTATATGTATCTGGTATAAACATAATTAGAAACTCAAACTACTTGTCTCTTTTTTATTTATTAAAAACTGCAACAATGGTCCAAAAACCAAAAGGTTTAAAACACCTATATATCTCATTATACCCCAAACCAGCCAGGCCCCTTCTGGCTAATAATCATAATAAAAATGCTAAATAGCTGGCTAAGAGACTAAAAAAAATAAATAAAAAATATCCAGTCAAAACTGGCTCTACATATTCCTTAAAGAAACACTCTAATCAATGAATATGACACCATCCAAATATAAAAATCCAAAGGGGCACATCATGACTACTTTGGGTTGCAAGCTTGGGTTCTAATGCAATATTTGGTGTTTTTCTTTCCTTTGTAGCAACAATTGCAACAGGAATTCATAAATTCTCCATATGGACTACCAATACACGAGTTAATGTCACTGGCAACAGCATTAGAGAAGACCAAATTTACTTACTGGAGAACTGGAGAGAGAAGAAGGGTAAGTAGATGAACAATTTTCACACACACACACACACACACACACACATACATATATATATATATATATATATATATATATATATATATATATATATTTATATATATATTTATAATTTTTCAGATATTTGCGATAGGAAGGTGGTTGGCCCTTGAAAATATATCAGCAAGAGAGCAGTCTACCAAGATATGCACTCTTCTTGGAGTAAAATTCAATGGGGTAATGGAAAAAGCTGTTCTTCAGCATACTGTTCTTGTGGTAAGCCTATTTGGATCCCTACAGGAGGACAGGAGGTGTGCATGCACAACTTGATATTGCCATACAGCAATCGCAACAGTCAGCAGTTTCTATATAACTACAGTAAAGGACAAAAGATGTCATAAGTGTATGTAATTGAATATTCTTAATAATTAAACGTTTATATAAATTTCATTCTTTCATTTTTAGAGAACATATATTGCAGCAGTGGACATCCAGGACTGTCGCAAGGATGACAAATTCTGGATAAACTATTACACATGGAAAGGTGCCAAATACGGGCCCAGAGGACCAACCCAGATGGACTGGGACAAAATAATGGCACACCAAGGCTGATCAAATAATTAATAAAAATGTTGTTACATGTATGTACTGTATAACATGATGAACATTCATGTTTTTGTAAAAAGTGGATATTACAGTCAAATCACATGTATGCAATGTTGACAGCAACTTTGCAATTTTGATAGTGAATGTTTATGATGATTTATCTTGACAAGTAGTTGCTAAAGAGTCTCGATCATTTTAAATATTGAACTTTGCACAATATCAAGTTATACTATGTGAAGTTCGACATTTTGAAATGGATCATTTAAGCAACTTGGCAAGGAGTTGCAGTTGTATACGGTTTGCACGTCAAAATTGTAATGTTGCTTTCAATATTGCAAGGTTGTACTCCAAAGAACAGTTACGTATGTTAACTAGTATCATTTAATGTTTTAAATATCATATTAAATTATTCATTGAAATACTGCAGTGTACAAATGGGAGGGTATGCAACTCAGACAATTAATAGAAATCACGAAGTTATCTTTTACAGTTAATGTATCAGTCAATTCCAATTGTGCCCATCCCCCCCGGGCCAACACCCGGGCATTAGACATTTTGGAGAAAAAATTGACCATGTCCCCACCCCAGGGAAAGACATAGTGTGCCAAGGCTCCACCCCTGGGCAACAAATTCAGGTCTAAACCCCAAACGAAAACAGAGATAAATCGCTTCAAATCAACTAAGAAGCACACAAATAGAAGACAACACATCATGAACTCAAGGTAACGCTATTTTACTGAAAAATTTATCATATTTTAGCTCATTTAACGTCCGATTTACTTGGAAGTTTGAAACCATATATTTCAAATGTATTTCCGTTAAAATGCCCGCACAGCGCCCGCCACAACTTGAGCTTGGGCTGCCTATGGTGGGAATTAGACATACTTTCCCACAGTGCATAGCAAGTGCGAATGTTCCAAATCCCGAACCCCGGGTGATGTGCTCTTGGCGATAGCCCTACCCCCGGGATTAGCAAAAATGGTGAATGCTCGGGGGTGGCCCGGGGGTGGGGGTGGGGGGTGGGGGTATGGGACAGCTGGAATTGACTGATACATAATTGGTTCAGTTTTTGGAACTCGATTTTTACAAAAGACGAATTAAAATTGAAAAGATCCAAATGGCCAAGGTACATTTGGAGAACAACAGTTAAAGCAAACAAACGGACCCCAATTTTTTTTTCATTGAACATTTTCCTGAACTATGAATAATCAACAGGCCAATTTTCAAAATATTCTGTAGATCCAATTTTTTAAAAAATTAACAAACATGATTTTTCCGAGAAAAAAAATTATTCGTTCCACTGATTTTTTTTAAAATCGGCCTATTGATTACTCGTACTCCTAGAAAAGTTTTAATGGAAAAAAAATTGGGGGTCACCATAGATTTTTTCGAATTAAATTAGTTTGAATGGTAATTGACAGCCATTTTGAAACGTCATAGTTGCCATAGCAACAACTGCTGCTATTTATTTCGTAACAGTTTTTGATTGTGAGACTTTTTAACTATGCATAACATTTAGTTTTACTCTCTTTCCGAATTATTTATACACGTGTTTTGAACTCTCAAACTTGTATTTTCCATTTTTCAAGAAATTGTATGGAGTCACTTGAAAAAACACTGGACTTGTTTTTCCTAGCATTGTCTTTTGGCACATAGGTTGAAAATAACTTGACTAACATATCCCATATCACAAAATATTGTCGTACAATGTTGTGCACTGTGCAGTAACTACAACAACGCAAACTCTGACGCCGTATCCACCTTAATTTTTTTCAGTGCTACTTTTAAAAACCTTTCGCCGCGCTATAATTTTACACCCTGTTGTCTTTTACTCTAACTGCAATTTGGCCCCTTGCAAATCTTGGAAGGTGTGGTTCAAGACGACCCTGAAATACAACGCATTGTTACTTGTAATCCCAATCGTATCACCTGATAAGCTCATATAAATGTATAATATAGGAGTTTATGGTACATAGTCTAACGGAAGAGTATATCCATGACTCAACGGAGGTATTGATCATTCATATAATGTTGAAACAACATTTATTATTCATTATTATATTTATTGTTTGATCAAAATGTAAATGTTTTAACAAGAATAAAGTTACTTTAAAGCCATATATACTGATTTTAAATTAAAGAGAAAGCGTACATTATTTATTATAATGATCTCACGGCTTCAAAGTCGGCACTATCATTTTCACACTCAATATCAACAAAAGGCACAGCAATTAGAGTTTCAGCATGTTGGCAAGTAGTTTTCCGACTTCCTTGCTATAGTTTCATCTTTTTCAGTTGTTTTAATCTGATATACTTCCTGGTGAGTTGATTCATCATTTCGACAGACACAACAGCAAAAGAACTCGACCATTCTCCAACCAAACGATTTTCTCATCAGGTTCTTGTCATTCTTACTTTTCGCGAAATTGTTTTTCTTTTCTCCTATCTTTTCTTTCTTCCCCTTCTTACCACATTTTTTATTTATCTTCTGTTCTGTTTTATCTTTCTTATTTTTCTCCTCATTCCTCTTTTTGGTTTTCTTCGTCTTCTTTTCTTCTTTACTGTCTTTGCTTTGAGGATAAGAAATCAATGTTTCGTGCCAAGGGACAACAGATCTTTCATCTATGGCAAATAAATTAAATATAAGAAGTTACATGTATATGTACGTTTTGCTATAGATAACCTAGCCGAATAGTCTTTTACTGAGTTAAGACGTGTACGATCATTTAAAATCATTTTATTTGGTGTACAAAAGAAGCTCTTACAAGGGTGGAGGACGCGGGGGGAGCTGTTTTCAAATAATTTAGCGACGCTATAAAAATCGTCTTTTAATATTTTCCTACGTATTTTAAAGAATGCACCAGAGCGGACCTTAAAGTATTCCGACTAAAGTCACTAAAATTAAACGTACCTTGAAAATTATGGAGAATTTCCAACTCGACACAATTTCCATTAATACCATTGATATTGGACTGTCTAGTCACATAAAGATCTTCTTCTGCATATTTACTTTGTTTGTAGTTGTTACACTGATCGCTGATTTTCGTCGTCAAATCTTCAGCATCAGACTCTTCCTCATTAGATTGACCCCCGGCTTTGGCCAACCATTGAGCAAGATGCTCTTCTCCGCCACAAGGTAGATTTCTGACAGTTTTCCACGATTTATCAGGAGTCTTCTTGTTGTCTAGTAGATCATGACCTTGTAAATCATCGGATGCACCCGGCTGTACATGTACTGCAATAGACGATTCAGGGGCAGGTAGACAATCCAACTTGTTCCATATATGCTGAAAAGTCCTTTCTTCAGAACCTGAAACAGCGGTCTTGTTGCAAACTTTATGAAGAGGCTCATCTTTAGAGGTTAGAACACTGCCTTTGTTCCACCATCCGGGAAGAGATACTTTGTTGGTAAGTGGAAGTCCGGCACTCTTCCACACGTCATCAAAGGTCTCTTCTCGGAGTGGTGAAACATTGTCAACGATCCACCTATTAAGATGGGTCTCTTCATCGACAACTGTTGTTCTGAGAGATGTTTTAATTTCAGAACGTGGTTCATCAACATGGATATTGTTTAGTTCGACAGGACATTTGGTGTTCACAACAGGCTGAAGTTCTGCCTTGGTTGATGCCACAGAAGAATTGGTGTCAACAACAGGCTGAAGTTCTGCGTTGGTTGACGCCACAGGAGAATTGGTGTCAACAACAGGCTGAAGTTCTGCGTTGGTTGATGCGGTAGGACAATTGGTGTTAACAACAGTCTGAAGTTCCGCGTTGGATGATGCGACAGGACAATGGGTGTCAACAACAGGCTGAGGTTCTGCGTCGGTTAGTGGGACAGGACAATTGGTGTCAACAACAACAGTCTGAAGATCTGCGTTGGTTGACGCGACAGGACAATTGGTGTCAACAACAACAGGCTGAAGTTCTGCGTTGGTTGATGCGGCAGGAGAATTGGGGTCAACAACAGGCTGAAGTTCTGCGTTGGATGATGCGACAGGACAATTGATGTCAACAACAGGCTGAAGTTCCGCGTTGGTTGACGCGACAGGACAATGGGTGTCAATAACAGGCTGAAGTTCTCCGTTGGTTGATGCGGCAAGACAATTGATGTCAACAACAGGCTGAGGTTCCGCGTTGGTTGACGCGACAGGACAATGGGTGTCAACAACAGGCTGAAGTTCTGCGTTGGTTGACGCCACAGGAGAATTGGTGTCAACAACAGGCTGAAGTTCTGCGTTGGATGATGCGGCAGGACAATGGGTGTCAACAGATCCAACAACAACAGGCTGAAGTTCTGCGTTGGTTGACGCGACAGGATAATTGGAATTATTGGTGTCCTTACCAGGAGGTAGATCTTTATTTGTCATTTTAATATGACCATTATTAACCACATCAGGGTGGAGGTCGTCTTTTCTCACTTTGACAGGTTTATTGTTATAGCTATTGGGCTGGAAATCCTGTTCGTTCAGCAAATAATCATCAAAGATATTGTTTCCAATTTCTATAGTGTGAAAGAATAGTATTAATGACATGCTTCATAATGCATAATGTATACTAATTAATAATGTTAATATGCATAAACCAAGTAGCTGATTATTACATATCTTGCATTCTGATTTGCTGACCTACTCACTATATATCTATTGGTGATAGACCAATTATAGTAGCATGCAGAGTATTAGAGTCGATTTTAAAACGCAAACAACGGCAGGAAACTTGTGTTTTGTCAAGGCTTCAGTTTGTTTCATTAAAATAATATTTTGTGTCACTAGTTGGTTTATACTCTCATTGTGTTTGCTCGGGGGTGGGCCATTAGATATATATTACTCCAATATTCCGAGCCTTGTTCCTTTTGCTCAGCACTAAATTTGGGGGAGGGCAATTGAATTGCGTCCCTCTCCCTCTAGTATTTTTATCAACTGATTGAACTCGTGTTGGCCATTTGATTATGTAAGAGTTTAAAGTGAAAGATAGGTTGTTGTGTTTTGGTTAAAAAGTAAACGCCTGGAGATTTTAGTAGAGGTGTTTGAAATAAGTACTTATGATAAAATGCTGATTTTCATATTGTGAAACGTGCAACAACAGATAAAAGTAGATCTACAACGTTCCCTGGGGATGGGGAATTCGCCACAGATTTTTGGCCCCATGCATCGCGGGGCATTCCACCTGTCTTTTATCCCCACCGCAAGAAATTTGCGCCATTTTTTAAATGGCCGGGCGGTGGGGGGTTTGGGGGGGGGGGGGGGGCAGTAGAGGGTAATGGCACGCTTGTGCTTGACTGATACATAATTGTTAAATAATAATTTTTAATATGGAAGTCAAACCATCAGAACAAAGCGTTTCATTATTTATTTGAATTACATGCACAAGTTTGGTTTTAAGTTGAGTTAGGGACTTGTTTTGTACAGTGGAGTTAGGGAATTGTTTTTTACAGCTCACACTTTACGGGGGAATGGTCGGTAAATTGAAATAGGTCATGCAGTTAAATCCAAATCGGTCCAAAAATTAAGGAATTAAAATCTTAATTAAAATTTATAAATCCGCCTTGGTCTTGTTGGTAAATCATGGGATTTCACGATAAATTTTGAAACACCTCCAATCACAATTAATGTTCTCGGTGCGCCACGGCATGGCTTTGTAATTATTTTATCGATGACTAAAGCTGTTGCTTGCCAACATGGTCTGGGAATGAACAGAATACTCGGCCCCACTGTTTGGAAGAAAACGGTTTTCATTAGTCACGTTGCTAGACTTCGACAGTAATAGTTATTCTAAAAGTAACTATCTGTACGGTACTGTACTGTTAGTATGTGCTTTCAGTGCTTGTAAAGTCTGCTAAAAGTTATAACAAACTAGGACAAATGGCAACTGGGATTTGGAGACAGTTGCAGATGATTTGCAAGAGTTAATAAAATCCCCCTGATAATACCAAGATAGAGGGCAAAATTACCAAAATAGATTCGCCACCAAGGACATTTTTTCATTAAAATTCAGAAGTCAGAACAAGAAATGTACTAGAAATACAACGCACCAACCCCTCGCCCGCTTCATATTCATTTTCCTAACACCCCCTCCCCCCTAATTTCTGGTTTTTGTTGTAATAATTATGACACACGGATCAGAAAACATCCCAGAAAATTAGTTAGCAAGGTTCATCTGTAGTCATGTATTGACACACCGAAAGAACATGTAATAAAATAAATCAATATAAGAAAAAACAAACAACGAGATGAACTAAATGACAAATTTTCATTCAAAATAGATATAAACAGTGGCCAAGAAAAGACACAATGCCAACGTCCTAGCATTCAAAGACAACTCCAGACAAGATATTATATATATATATATATATATATATATATATATATATATATATATATATAATGTTTACAACACGAGCGGCCGTGTTGTATTGAATTATACATTGTATATTCAATACAAGGACGCGAGTGTTGTAAACAACTTGTGAAATGAATAAATAGTAAAAATCTCTTTGGGATAATCATATTGAGATGCTAATTAGTTACAAGCACCAGTGGTTTGTATGGGGTTTACAGGGGTATACATGTGACGTAGTTTCTGAAATTGGATTGGCTGAAAAACTCATGAATTATTAATGAATTTCACAAATATATATATATATATATATATATATATATATATATATATATATATATATATATATATATATATATATATATATATATATATATATATATATATATATATATATATAATAATATGTATGTATGTATGTAAAATAATCCAAAACATGGATAATCTCCCAGAAGTAGAGTGCTCAATACAAGGTTGTCGCCGTGTAGAGCTTGGTATAGTGATATATTTCAAATTATCTAAAACATCTAGTCATTACACGGTGTTTCATGCTTAACGCAATCATGAAACACCGTGTAATGACTAGATGTTTTAGATAATTTTAAATATATCACTATATATATTATTTAAACATATTTTTCTTTATCGGCTTTGAACAGTTTCAGGACCTTTCAGGACACATCCTTGTTCTTTCAGTTACATTTCTATCGGCATCGCTTTCGGTCTTTAACGGCGTAATTTCTGGGCTTTTTTCAGTGGTTTTAAGTTGCATTTATTGTTAAAATAGAATAGAATAGAATAGAATAGATCTAGAATAGAATAATTTATTTAAGCACGTTTCGCCTATGAGCTATTAAAGCACGTTCAAAATTTCTTCGTCATGATCGTTGAAAAATTATTTCATAATCCAACTGAAATTATAAATTAAAATTTGCTGACGAAAATTGAAATAATTTGAATAATTTAACAGGTTAGTTACCGGTATCCTGCTATCCGAACTGCGCAAGTTGGGTTGTATATATATATATATATATATATATGTAGTATTTAAAAACCGCGCAGGAGGGCTTTATCGGATATAAAACACGAGGCGAGAGCCGAGTGTTTTAGAGCCGATAAAGTCCGTTCTGCAAGGTTTTTAAATGACTTCAAAAATTCATCATTTCATACGTTCATTGGCGTAGTAATTTTGAAAATTAAGCTTATCCCAGGCGTTAAAAACCAGCGAGAAACTTAGAGCGAGTCTATATCACAGATATAGATCCGATACGCTTATGATTTTTCTTTGTGTTTTCCTCATGCATCATTAATGAATTTTAGAAATATATATATATATATATATATATATATATATATATATATATATATATATATATATATATATATATATATACATATATATATTAAACAGCTTCCAGAATTACTTTCAGCTTTTTTATTCTCTCGTATAATTTCGCGTGTAAATGGTGTCCACGCATGCCGAGATTAGCACTCTCACCGGCTCCGGGCCTTCGGCCCTACGCCCGGGCTCGGGAAAATTACTTGATTGGTCGCTTTGTTACTTAGCAACAGTGTACCAAATCTGACTTGTTTTTCTACAAATATGTAATTTATAGTTTTTTTATCTTTTTTATTAACTTTGGACTAATTTAAACTATCAAAAGAGTCAAGCTAGAGGACTGAATACACTGGAAACTTTACAAACATTTGCTCAGTTGTGATAATAAAAATATCACAGGCACAGCAACAGAGCGAGGGAAATTGGAGTGTTGCCAAGCACCGAGTGTTAAAGGTATGAACTTTCAAAACATTTTCTGGATATAAAATAGCTCTTGTATAACTTACCCTTTATCTTATTAACAAGTAATTACATGGTTCGTCGTAAAATTAATGTTTAATTTTACCTGTGTTTTCATAGTTTCCGAATTGCAAGAAATTGCTCTCGTCGCAAAAAAAATTAATTACATGCATGCGAAAATACCTAATATACTAAATCGCGGTGATAAATTACTTTAAAATAAAACAAATAAAGAAACAATATAAAGTTAAACAAACATTTCAAAGAATCTCAGTCGATAAATGCTTTTCAATTGAGACCGTCGGTGATAATCCGTTTATATATGTGAATTGTACTTTTATAAAATCTTATTGTTTTTTAAGTATTTACCTTGCTTCTGGTTACTTTGCAGATAAGCTACACCATTACGAAACAGTTCCTCTTGTGTTCTTCCATAAACTACACGCAATTTTACTTCCGCGATAAAGTTATCAACAAAATGATTTCCTTCTACTCCGTGCCTTGCTCTTTCTAAACTTTTTAAAAATCGGATGTCTTCAACTAAATTCCACAAAATCATCTTGTATTCTTCGTGAACCCAAAGAGTTGTGTTCGTAACCTTGAGATTATTCATTTTCGCAACAAAAGCTTTAAAAAATCTAATTTAAACTGCTGTGCCAAAACGTACGTACAGTCGCAATTTCACTCAATTACGACAAGCATTGATTATGACGTCACTTCCATTGTTCGTGTCTTAATAATTAGTACAAAGAACAAAGGATCATGGGTTTTTCATTAGCACTATTCATTACGTCAAAAAAATTGTGAGCGCGAATTGTGGGCTGCTCTGATTCTATCAGCGGTTACACTTTTCCCTGCATGCCATCTGCGACGTACCGAATATTTTGCGCAATTTAAATTACAAAATCAGACTGATCAACTATGGACTGACTCACCTGAGACTTCTTCCACTTACTTATTTCCTCGAATATCTTGATCTTTTGTCTTTTATTTTGCTGCCTTTAGAAATATCGGTGTACTGAACGCGTGTATGATTTTCCTTTGTGTTTTCCTCATGAATTATTTATGAGTTTTTGAAGTTATGCATTAGTTACAATTGAAATTGTTAAGAAAACTTAAGAAGTTCTCTTCCCAACCTATTTTCTTCAACTGGTTTTATTAGACGAACGTGAGAAAAATGTTAGCCAACTCACTGGTCGCTTTGTCAGGACGAACGACAGCAAAACTGTTAGTACATAAGCGAAAAGCTTGTTCTTGTATATATCTTTATCACTCCTAATTTCACACAATATAAATTCATTTTTATATATAAATTATACTGCATGAAACAAATAAGTATTTTTTCAAGATTTTAATAGACTATAGTGTTATATGTATCTGGTATAAACATAATTAGAAACTCAAACTACTTGTCTCTTTTTTATTTATTAAAAACTGCAACAATGGTCCAAAAACCAAAAGGTTTAAAACACCTATATATCTCATTATACCCCAAACCAGCCAGGCCCCTTCTGGCTAATAATCATAATAAAAATGCTAAATAGCTGGCTAAGAGACTAAAAAAAATAAATAAAAAATATCCAGTCAAAACTGGCTCTACATATTCCTTAAAGAAACACTCTAATCAATGAATATGACACCATCCAAATATAAAAATCCAAAGGGGCACATCATGACTACTTTGGGTTGCAAGCTTGGGTTCTTATGCAATATTTGGTGTTTTTCTTTCCTTTGTAGCAACAATTGCAACAGGAATTCATAAATTCTCCATATGGACTACCAATACACGAGTTAATGTCACTGGCAACAGCATTAGAGAAGACCAAATTTACTTACTGGAGAACTGGAGAGAGAAGAAGGGTAAGTAGATGAACAATTTTCACACACACACACACACACACACACACACACACACACACATACATATATATATATATATATATATATATATATATATATATATATATTTATATATATATTTATAATTTTTCAGATATTTGCGATAGGAAGTTGGTTGGCCTTTGAAAATATATCAGCAAGCGAGCTGTCTGGCAAGATATGCACTCTTCTTGGAGTAAAATTCAATGGGGTAATGGAAAAAGCTGTTCTTCAGCAAACTGTTCTTGTGGTAAGCTTATTTAGATCCCTACAGGAAGACAGGAGGTGGGCATACACAACTTGATATTGTTATACAGCAATCACAACCGTCAGCAGATTCTATATAACTACAGTAAAGGACAAAAGATGTCATAAGTGTATTTAATTGAATATTCTTAAAATTAAATGTTTATATAAATTTCATTCTTTCATTTTTAGAGAACATATATCGCAGCAGTGGGCATCCAGGACTGTCGCAAGATGACAAATTCTGGATAAACTATCACACATGGAAAGATGCCAAATACGGGCCCAGAGGACCAACCCAGATGGACTGGGACATAATAATGGCACATCAAGACTGACCAAATAATTAAATAAAAATGTTGTTACGTGTATGTACTGTATAACATGATGAACTTTCATGTTTTTGTAAATAGTGGATATTACAGTCAAATCACATGTATGCAATGTTGACAGCAACTTTGCAATTTTGATAGTGAATGTTTATGATGATTTATCTTGACAAGTAGTTGCTAAAGAGTCTCGATCATTTTAAATATTGAACTTTGCACAATATCAAGTTATACTATGTGAAGTTCGACATTTTGAAATGGATCATTTAAGCAACTTGGCAAGGAGTTGCAGTTGTATACGGTTTGCACATCAAAATTGTAATGTTGCTTTCAATATTGCAAGGTTGTACTCCAAAGAACAGTTACGTATGTTAACCAGTATCATTTAATGTTTTAAATATCATACTAAATTATTCATTGAAATATTGCAGTGTACAAATGGGAGGGCATGCAACTCAGACAATTTAATAGAAATCACAAAGTTATATTTTACAGTTAATTGGTTCAGTTTTTGGAACTCGATTTTTACAAAAGACGAATTAAAATTGAAAAGATCCAAATGGCCAAGGTACATTTGGAGAACAACAGTTAAAGCAAAGTGTTCTTAAGGTTGCTCCATATAGCTTCTTGAAAAATGGAAAATACAAGTTTGAGAGTCCAAAACACGTGCATAAACAATTCAGAAAAAGAATAAAACTAAATGTTATGCATAGTTAAACAGTCTGACAATCAAAAACTGTTACCAAATAAATAGTAGCAGTTGTTGCTATGGCAACAATGACGTTTCAAAACGGACCCCAATTTTTTTTTCATTAAACGTTTTCCTGAACTATGAATAATCAACAGGCCAATTTTCAAAAAATTCTGTAGATCCAATTTTTTAAAAAAATTAACAAAGATCATTTTTCCGGAAAAAAATTTATTCGTTCCACTGATTTTTTTAAAAATCGGCCTACTGATTATTCATACTTCAAGAAAAGTTTTAATGAGAAAAAAAATTGGGGGTCACCATAGATTTTTTCGAATTAAATTAGTTTGAATGGTAATTGGCAGCAATTTTGAAACGTCATAGTTGCCATAGCAATGCCATGCATGACAATGCGTGAGAAGCACACACAAAAAACACTGCTATTTTGAACATGGCACGTACTATACATACATCTTTACTTGCTGTTTCCAAAACATAAGATTGCTACCATATTATATTAGCATTATAAACATGCCCCCAAGTTTTACATGAAGTGAACTTGTAAAATTCAGATTTTTGTACAAAGCCCAGATAGCTTATCTGGTGGATAAATCCTAGCTAGAGAATCACTCTAGTGGTGCTTTGAACAACCCAATTTCACTTTTATCCACTAAACAGCACTATCAAATACTGTACATAACTAAATATTCAGTGGACAAAATTTTATATTAGGTTGTTCAAAGCATGATTAGTGCTGTTCTTCAGCTAGAACTTATCAACTAGATAAGCTATCTTGGCTTTGTACAACTCACCCCCAATCATATACATCATGTAGATTATTTTTGTGGAAACACCATGTAAAATATTTATTTGCTAAGCTTTCAGCCTGTTGACTCAGGCCGAAAGCTTAGCAAATAAATATTATTTTTTCATGGTGTTTCCACAAAAATAATCTATATTACATTATCATCATGAAGACTTTCATGGAATTAATCACCCCAGATAATCAACATTGTGTTCCAAAACAACATTTTACCTGCCATAAATATGCTGTCAGTGGCATTCAGCTGTAATGCACATGTATCACTAATATTTTGTGATTCTGCTAGTATTTTAAATAAGACAGTACAACAATACTCAGTATCGTAGTTTCAACAGATATATTTCTTCATTTCAAGGCTTTCAACATATTCAAGGCTTTAAGTTTCCCAACAGTTCACAATAGCTTTACAACAATTTATCAAAATATACAATTGGTGGCACATAGACACTAGATTATAGAATGCTTTAGTACTTTCACAAGAGTCAGATTTCTGGTGTATCTACTATTCTATGGTCAGGCCATTGTACCAGCTCTGGTGTGCACAAACTTTGGTTTCTTAATTTCATTATACAGGATATTGAACAAGACCTAAAACAAGTAAACAAAGCACCAAGTCAAGGTTTTGTAATGTCTATGTAACAGCCAACATATTTTGTTTAAATTAAACTACATTACACTAACCTTATTTATACTGGATAACTCTATCAGCTATATCTAAACTGTTATCCTCAGAGGTCCAGTAAGGGCCCACCCTCATTGGTCCAGTGTTACTACAGGAGGAAACCAGAGTACGGAGTACCCAGAGGAAACCTGTGGTGTTTGGTAGAGTCAAACTGGAAGCACTCCTCACATGAGGCCGAGGTGAATTATTTTAATCAGATAACTGCACCGTGCAGTATCGAACCCAGCTCGCAGAGGTGAAAGGCACGTGCACTAACCAGTGTGCTACCAACACCCCATAGCATAAAGCATAAATTTCTTATAGATGAAATCGGAGTTTCAACTGTGCATACAAACTGAGTCGGGATAAAACGTAGTTCATTTATAACACGAGGCTGAAGCAGCCGTAGTAAACATAACATTTCTGATTTCAGAAACTTTTTAATGTTTAGGTATTCTATAACAATAAAATTTGCTTATCGATTATCCTTGACAATAATCCTAAACGTAGTGTCTAAAGATAATGAACTCAAAAGATGAAAAAACAGTCCCAGCCTATGTTATCTTCCCGTTATACTTTAATAGACATGATGTAATTTGCACAGGGGCCCAAATTGAATAGGAAACTAATTTGCATGTGGGCCGAAATGAAACTACGATTTGGTGTATACAGGGCACTGTGATATATACTTCTCAAACTCGTTAATAATTCATAAACCAAACACATAGGAAAACATAAGCGAGACAAAGGTTTGATATGTGATTAATAAGCCAACTCTTACATCAAACTTATATCAAAGACTTTGGCGTATATTGACAATTTCTTCGATAAAAGAAGGTTGAAGGCCCAACTTTATAAGCGAACTTTATAAACTGAATATTTCTAGTAAGTGCTATAAGTACGAAGTACGAGGTTAAGAGGTTCGGAGGTTGGCTTTGAGATATTAAATTTGTTTCCGATCAAGTATTTACGAAATCTATACAGTAAATACTTGATCGGAAACAAATTTAATATCTCAAAGCCAACCTCGTACTTCGTACTTATAGCACATACTAGAAATATTCAGTTTATAAAGTTCGCTTATAAAGTTGGGCCTTCAACCTTCTTTTATCGAAGAAATTGTCTATATATATAGTATATAAGATAAACAACGTCACAGTTTTCAAACTATTTCTTACCTTGTATAAGCTGATCAAGGAGAGAAACCGTTCCAAGAAGAAAAGATTTGCAAAGTAATAACACTTTTCAAAAATCAAAACAGTCATCGAGAGAGAAACCAAAATGCAAAGACGAGATCACTTGATTCACTTCAGTAGTCCTCGCACTGATCTCAAATAATATACTCATTATTTGAGATCAGTGAGTCCTCGCGAAAACAACTCGAGTACTTCTCGAATACGTGGCGATCTTCCCCGACTATATGGCGATCGTGCCGAATATCTTGCGATAGCTGTCGAATATGACGTAGGGAGGTCCAAGAGATCAGTGATGTCAGTGACTCACTCAAGCAAGCAAGCAAGATTTTGCCGACATTATGAGCTATCATTTCCTTCAAATTATAAAGCTTAACCAACTACTAAAACCACCATCTGATTAGACAACCTTTTTAAACGAAACCTCACCCCCATACCCCCCCCGGAAACCCTAAACCTAATCACACACCCCGGAAACCCTAAACCTAACCACAACCCCCCGGAAAAATGTCCCACCTCTCATACCTCAACCACAACACCCCTATAGAGTTTTTACCTTTATGTGTTCAAGTTTAACATCCCGCTTGTGGGATGGTTTTATTGGATGGTTAAGCTTCATAATTTGAAACCGATGATACCTCACATTATGGCTACCACTGACAGGTCAGCGGTAGTCACAAAAACCTTTCGCCGCGCTATAATTTTACATCCTGTTGTCTTTTACTCAAACTGAAATTTGGCCCCTTGCAAATCTTGGAAGGTGTGGTTTAAGACGACCATGAAATACAGCGCATTGTTACTTGTAATCCCAAACGTATCACCTGATAAGCTCATATAAATGTATAATATAGAAGTTTATGGTATAGTCTAATGGGAGAGTATACCCACAGGGTATTGACCATTCATATAATGTTGAAACAACATTTATTATTCATTATTATACTTATTCTTCAATCAAAATGTAAATGTTTTAACAAGAATAAAGTTACTTTAAAGCCATACATACTGATTTTAAATTAAAGAGAAAGCGTACATTATTTATTATAATGACTTCACGGCTTCAAGGTCGGCACTATCATTTTCACCTCAACATCAACATCAACAAAAAGCACAGCAATTAGAGTTTCAGAATGTTGGCAAGTAGTTTTCTGACTTCTTTGCTATAGTTTCATCTTTTTCAGTTGTTTTAATCTGATATACTTCCGGGTGAGTTGATTCATCATTTCGACAGACACAACAGCAAAAGAACTCGATCATTCTCCAACCAAACGATTTTGTCATCAAGTTCTTGTCATTCTTACTTTTCACGAAATTGTTTTTCTTCTCTTCTTTCTTTTCTTTCTTCTTCTTCTTACCACATTGCTTATTTATCTTTTGTTCTGTTTTATCTTTCTTATTTTTCTCCTCATTCTTCTTTTTTTTGGTTTTCTTCATCTTCTTTTCTTCTTTACTGTCTTTGCTTTGAGGATAAGAAGTCAATGTTTTGTGGCAAGGGACAACAGACTTTTCATCTATGGCAAATAAATTAAATATAAGAAGTTATATATATATGTACATTTTACTATAGATAACCTAGCTGAATAGTCTTTTACTGAGTTAAGACGTGTACGATCATTTTAAATCATTGTATTTGCTGTACAAAAGAAGCTTTAACAAGGGTGGAGGACGCGGGGGGAGCTGTTTTCAAATAATTTAGCGACGCTATAAAAATCGTCTTTTAATATTTTTCTACGTATTTTAAAGAATGCACCAGAGTGGACCTAGACTGAAAGCCAGCCGCCGATCTCATCTCGTGAGATGAGATCGGCGGCTGGCTTTCAGTCTAGAGTGGACCTTAAAGTATTCCGACTAAAGTCACTAAAGTTAAACGTACCTTGAAAATTATGGAGAATTTCCAACTTGATACAATTTCCATTAATACCATTGATATTGGACGGTCCAGTCACATAAAGATCTTCTGCAAATTTACTTTGTTTGTAGTTATTACCCGGATCGCTGATTTTCGTCGTCAAATCTTCATTAGGTTGACCCCCGGCTTTGGCCAACCATTGAGCAAGATGCTCTTCTTCGCCACAAGGTAGATTTCTGACAGTTTTCCACGATTTATCAGGAGTCTTCTTGTTGTCTAGTAGATCATGACCTTGTAAATCATCGGATGCACCCGGCTGTACATGTACTGCAATAGACGATTCAGGGTCAGGTAGACAATCCAACTTGTTCCATATATGCTGAAAAGTCCTTTCTTCAGAACCTGAAACAGCGGTCTTGTTGGGAACTTTATGAAGAGCCTCATCCTTAGAGGTTAGAACACTGCCTTTGTTCCACCATCCGGGAAGAGATACTTTGTTGGTAAGTGGAAGTCCGGCACTCTTCCACACGTCATCAAAGGTCTCTTCTCGGAGTGGTGAAACATTGTCAACGCTCCACCTATTAAGATGGGTCTCTTCATCGACAACTGTTGTTCTGAGAGATGTTTTAATTTCAAAACGTGGTTCATCAACACGGATATTGTTTAGTTCGACAGGACATTTGGTGTTCACAACAGGCTGAAGTTCGGCGTTGGTTGACGCCACAGGACAATGGGTGTCAACAACAGGCTGAAGTTCTGCGTTGGTTGACGCCACAGGAGAATTGGTGTCAACAACAGGCTGAAGTTCTGCCCTGGTTGACGCCACAGGAGAATTGGTGTCAACAACAGGCTGAAGTTCTGCGTTGGTTGACGCGACAGGACAATTGATATCTACAACAGTCTGAAGTTCCGCGTTGGATGATGCGACAGGACAATGGGTGTCAACAACAGGCTGAAGTTCTGCGTTGGTTTGTGCGACAGGACAATTGGTGTCAACAACAGGCTGAAGTTCAGGGATGGTTGACGCGACAGGAAAATTGGTGTCAACAACAGGCTGAAGTTCTGCGTTGGTTGATGCGGCAGGACAATTGATGTCAACAACAGGCTGAAGTTCTGCGTTGATTGGCGCGGCAGAACAATTGATGTCAACAACAGGCTGAAGTACTGCGTTGATTGACGCGGCAGGACAATTAATGTCAACAACAGGCTGAAGTTCTGCGTTGGTTGATGCGGCAGGACAATTGATGTCAACAACAGGCTGAAGTTCTGCGTTGATTGGCGCGGCAGAACAATTGATGTCAACAACAGGCTGAAGTTCTGCGTTGATTGACGCGGCAGGACAATTGATGTCAACAACAGGCTCAAGTACTGCGTTGGTTGACGGGACAGGACAATTGATATCAACAAGAGTCTGAAGTTCCACAACAGGCTGAAGTTCTGCGTTGGTTGACGCGGCAGGACAATTGATGTCAACAACAGGCTGAAGTTCTGCGTTGGTTGACGCGACAGGACAATTGATGTCAACAACAGGCTGAAGTTCTGCGTTGCTTGACGCGGCAGGACAATTGATGTCAACAACAGGCTTAAGTACTGCGTTGGTTGACGGGACAGGACAATTGATATCAACAACAGTCTGAAGTTCCACAACAGGCTGAAGTTCTGCGTTGGTTGACGCGGCAGGACAATTGATGTCAACAACAGGCTGAAGTTCTGCGTTGATTGACGGGACAGGACAATTGATATCTACAACAGTCTGAAGTTCCGCGTTGGATGATGCGACAGGACAATGGGTGTCAACAGGTCCAACAGCAACAGGCTGAATTTCTGCGTTGGTTGACGCAACAGGACAATTGGTGTCAATAACAACAGGCTGAAGTTCTGCGTTGGTTGACGCGATAGGAGAATTGGTGTCAACAGGTCCAACAGCAACAGGCTGAAGTTCTGCGTTGGTTGACGCAACAGGACAATTGGTGTCAATAACAACAGGCTGAAGTTCTTCGTTGGTTGACGCGATAGGAGAATTGGTGTCAACAGGTCCAACAGCAACAGGCTGAAGTTCTGCGTTGGTTGGCGCGACAGGATAGTTATTGGAATTATTGGTGTCCTTACCAGGATATAGTTCTTTATTTGTCAGTTTAATATGCCCATTATTAACCACATCAGGGTGAACATCGTCTTTTCTCACTTTGACAGGTCTATTGTTATAGCTATTAGGCTGGAAATCCTGTTCGTTCAGCAAATAATCATCAAAGATATTGTTTCCAATTTCTATAGTGTGAAAGAATAGTATTAATGACATGCTTCATAATGCAAAATGTATACTAATTAATAATGTTAATGTGCGTAAACCAACTAACTGATTATTACATATCTTGCATTCTGATTTGCTGACCTACTCACTATATATCTATTGGTGATAGACCAATTATGGTAGCAGAGTATTAGAGTCGATTTAAAAATGCAAAACAATGGCAGAAAACTTGTGTTTTGTCAAGGCTTCAGTTTGTTTCATTAAAATAATATTTTGTGTCACTAGTTGGTTTATAATCTCATTGTGTTTGCTCGGGGGTGGGCCATTAGATATATATTACTCCAATATTGCGAGCCTTGTTCCTTTTGCTCAGCACTAAATTTGGGAAGGGGGAATTGAATTGCGTCCCTCTCCCTCTAGTATTTTTATCAACGGATTGAACTCGTGTGGCCATTTGATTATGTAAGAGTTTAAAGTGAAAGATAGGTTGTTGTGTCTTGGTTAAAAAGCAAACGCCTGGAGATTTTAGTAGAGGTGTTTGAAATAAGTACTCATGATAAAATGCTGATTTTCTTATTGTGAAACGTGCAACAACAGATAAAAGTAGATCTACAACGTTCCCTGGGGATGGGGAATTCGCCACAGATTTTTGGCCCCATGCATCGCGGGGCATTCCACCTGTCTTTTATCCCCACCGCAAGAAATTTGCGCCATTTTTTAAATGCCCGAGCGTTGGGGGGTTTGGGGGGGGGGGGGAAGGGGAGGAGTAGAGGGTAATGGCACGGTTGTGCTTGACTGATACATAATTGTTAAATAATAACTTTTAATATGGAAGTCAAACCATCAGAACAAAGCGTTTCATTATTTATTTGAATTACATGCACAAGTTTGGTTTTAAGTTGAGTTAGGGACTTGTTTTGTACAGTGGAGTTAGGGACTTGTTTTGTACAGCTCACACTTTACGGGGGAATGGTCGGTAAATTGCAATAGGTCATGCAGTTAAATCCAAATCGGTCCAAAAATTAGGATTTAAAATCTTAATTAAAATTTATAAATCCGCCTTGGTCTTGTTGGTAAATCATGGGATTTCACGATAAATTTTGAAACACCTCCAATCAAAATTAATGTTCTCGGTGCGCCACGGCATGGCTTTGTAATTATTTTATCGATGACTAAAGCTGTTGCTTGCCAACATGGTCTGGGAATGAACAGAATACTCGGCCCCACTGTTTGGAAGAAAACGGTTTCCATTAGTCATCTAGCTAGACTTCGACAGTTATATATATATATGTATATATGATATATATATATATATATATATATATATATATATATATGTATTATTCAAACATATTTTTCATTTTCAAGATTTCAGTCTTCCGTTTTGCTCAGCTAAACTGGTAAATACGAATCTCCTACCGTTAAGCTTTCTTTAACAAATAAAACATAAAGCTCCTTGCGTATGTACTCTTATAAAGGCACGTTTGACGTCATTTGAACCAAAATTGCATTGGAATTTGAAGAGAAGAAAATGAAGTGGAATAGAGGCACGAGGCAATAGCCGAGTAATATTACCTTTATAAGAGTACATAAGCACAGGAGCGGTATGTTTTATTTGTTTTATAAAAGAAGAAGAAAAGAAATCAAGCTAAAAGTGAGGTAGTTTGGTGGGCTTTTCCGGTCAGCTGACGCCATTCTACGCCATTTTAAGTCATTCATGATCTCTGTTCTCTTATAAATACACGGAGCCCAGCCAATCAGAGCGTGTGTACGAAGGGCACCTTATTTTATATATAATCTGAAGTCCGGAAGTCCAACTCGAGGGAAAACTTGTCCGCAATTCTTCAATGCGCATTCGCGATATTTTACGCAATCCGGCCGCATATCTACGCCACCCTACCCAATCCTGGCAAATTCCCCCACAGGGAGCCCACACGCTTTTTGGCATGACGAATAAGGTTAAATCTGCCCGGGGAACTTGCCAGGATATGGCGTAGGATGCCAAGGAATAAAGATGCGCGAGGCAGCCTGCGCGAGGACTCAAAGGTTCCGATGCGAGTTGGACTTCTCGTTGTATTATTATTCGTGATTCAGTCTACTCTATTCAGATTGATTTTCTCGCTCGGGGTTTCTTACTTTTTTCGTTGTTGACAAATAAATATGACAAAGCATCATTCAGTTCTCTTCATGCTCTAAAAAGCCGTTTGTTTCAAAATATCTTCATCGTTCCCTCTCGAGTGAAGTGGAATCCCCCAGAGCAAAATTCTTTATCGGCTTTGAACAGTTTCAGGACCTTTCAGGACACATCCTTCTTCTTTCAGTTACATTTCCATCGGCATCGCTTTCGATCTTTATCGGCGTAATTTCTGGGCTTTTTTCAGTGGTTTTAAGTCGTATTTATTGTTAAAATAGAATAGAATATAATAGATCTAGAATAGAATAATTTATTTAAGCACCTTTCGCCTATGAGCTATTAAAGCTCGTTCAAAATTTCTTCGTCATGATCGTTGAAAAATTATTTCAAAATCCAACTGAAATTATAAATTAAAATTTGCTGACGTAAATTGAAATAATTTGAATAATTTAACAGGTTAGTTACCGGTATCCTGCTATCCGAACGGCGCAAGTTGGGTTGTTATATATATATATATATATATATATATATATATATATATATATATACGTATATATATATATATATATATATATATATATATATATATATATATATATATATATATATATATATATATAGTCATGTATTGACACACCGAAAGAACATGTAATAAAAGAAATCAATATAAGAAAAAACAAACAACGAGATGAACTAAATGACAAATTTTCATTCAAAATAGATATAAACAGTGGCCAAGAAAAGACACAATGCCAACGTCCTAGCATTCAAAGACAACTCCAGACAAGATATTATATATATATATATATATATATATATATATATATATATATATATATATATATATATGTAATATTTGAAAACCGCGCAGGAGGGCTTTATCGGATATAAAACACGAGGCGATAGCCGAGTGTTTTAGAGCCGATAAAGCCCGTACTGCAAAATTTTTGAATGACTTCTAAAATTCATCACTTCATACGTTCATTGGCGTAGTAATTTTGAAAATTAAGCTTATCTCAGCCGTTAAAAACCAGCGAGAAACTTAGAGCGAGTCTATATCACAGATGTAGATCCGATCCGCATATGATTTTTCTTTGTGTTTTCCTCATGCATTATTAATGATTTTAGAGTTATAT
Source organism: Corallium rubrum (assembly GCA_964035015.1). Classification (NCBI taxonomy): domain Eukaryota; kingdom Metazoa; phylum Cnidaria; class Anthozoa; order Scleralcyonacea; family Coralliidae; genus Corallium; species Corallium rubrum. Next base: position 10,379,977 of record OZ035998.1, read on the forward strand.
ATATATATATATATATATTAAACAGCTTTCAGAATTACTTTCAGCTTTTTTATTCTCTTGTATAATTTCGCGTGTAAATGGTGTCCACACATGTCGAGATTAACACCCTCACCGGGCTCCGGGCCTTCGGCCCTACGCCCGGGCTCGGGGAAAATTACTTGATTGGTCGCTTTGTTACTTAGCAACAGTGTACCAAATCTGACTTGTTTTTCTACAAATGTGTAATTTATAGTTTTTTACCTTTTTTATTAACTTTGGACTAATTTAAACTATCAAAAGAGTCATGCTATAGGACTGAATACACTGGAAACTTTACAAACATTTGCTCAGTTGTGATAATAAAAAAGTCACAGGCACAGCGACAGAGCGAGGGAAATTGGAGTGTTGCCAAGCACCGAGTGTTAAAGGTATGAACTTTTAAAACAGTTTCTGCATATAACATAGCTCTTGTATAACTTGCCCTTTATCTTATTAACAAATAATTACATGGTTCGTCCTAAAATTAATATTTAATTTTACCTGTGTTTTCATAGTTTCCGAATTGGAAGAAATTCCTCTCGTCGCAAAAAAAATTTATTACATGCATGCGAAAATACCTAATATACTAAATCGCGGTGATAAATTACTTTAAAATAAAACAAATAAAGAAACAATATAAAGTTAAACAAACATTTCAAAGAATCTCAGTCGATAAATGCTTTTCAATTGAGACCGTCGGTGATAATCTGTTTATATACGTGAATTGTACTTTTATAAAATCTTATTGTTTTTTAAGTATTTACCTTGCTTCTGGTTACTCTGCAGATAAGCTACACCATTACGAAACAGTTCCTCTTGTGTTCTTCCATGAACTACACGCAATTTTACTTCCGCGATAAAGTTATCAACAAAATGATTTCCTTCTACTCCGTGCCTTGCTCTTTCTAAACTTTTTAAAAATCGGATGTCTTCAATTAAATTCCACAAAATCATCTTGTATTCTTCGTGAACCCAAAGAGTTGTGTTTGTAACCTTGAGATTATTCATTTTCGCGACAAAAGCTTTAGAAAATCTAATTTAAACTGCTGTGCCAAACGTACGTACAGTCGCAATTTCACTCAATTACGACAAGCATTGATTATGACGTCACTTCCATTGTTCGTGTCTTAATATTAGTACAAAGAACAAAGGATCATGGGTTTTTCATTAGCACTATTCATTACGTCAAAAAAATTGTGAGCGCGAATTGCGGGCTTCTCTGATTCTTTCAGCGGTTACACTTTTCCCTGCATGCCATCTGCGACGTACCGAATATTTTGCGCAATTTAAATTACAAAATCAGACTGATCAACTATGGACTGACTCACCTGAGACTTCTTCCACTTACTTATTTCCTCGAATATCTTGATCTTTTGTCTTTTATTTTGCTGCCTTTAAGAATATCGGTGTACTGAACGCGTGTATGATTTTCCTTTGTGTTTTCCTCATGAATTATTTATGAGTTTTTGAAGTTATGCATTAGTTACAATTGAAATTGTTAAGAAAACTTAAGAAGTTCTCCTCCCAACCTATTTTTTTCAACTGGTTTTATTAGACGAACGTGAGAAAAATGTTAGCCAACTCACTGGTCGCTTTGTTAAGACGAACGACAGAAAAACTGTTAGTACATAAGCGAAAAGCTTGTTCTTGGATATATCTTTATCACTCCTAATTTCACACAATATAAATTCATTTTTATATATAAATTATACTGTATGAAATAAATAAGTATTTTTTCAAGATTTTAATAGACTACAGTGTTATATGTATCTGGTATAAACATAATTAGAAACTCAAACTACTTGTCTTTTTTTTATTTATTAAAAAGTGCACCAATGGTCCAAAAACCAAAAGGTTTAAAACACCTATATATCGCATTATACCCCAAACCAGCCAGGCCCCTTCTCCCTACTCGCTAATAATCATAGCTGGCTAATAATCATAATAAAAATGCTAAATAGCTGGTTAAAAGATTAAAAAAAATAAATAAAAAATATCCAGTCAAAACTGGCTCTACATATTCCTTAAAGAAACACTCTAATCAATGAATATGACACCATCCAAATATAAAAATCCAAAGGGGCGCATCATGACTACTTTGGGTTGCAAGCTTGGGTTCTAATGCAATATTGGTGTTTTTCTTTCCTTTAGTTGTAGCAACAATTGCAACAGGAATTCATAAATTCTCCATATGGACTACCAATACACGAGTTAATGTCACTGGCAGCATGCAGCATTAGAGAAGACCAAATTTACTTACTGGAGAACTGGAGAGAGAAGAAGGGTAAGTAGATGAACAATTTTCACACACACACATATATCACATATATATATATATATATATATATATATATATATATATATATATTATATATAATTTTTCAAATATTTGCGATAGGAAGTTTATTGGCCCTTGAAAATGTATCAGCAAGAGAGATGTCTGCCAAGATATGCACTCTTCCTGGAGTAAAATTCAATGGGGTAATGGAAAAAGCTGTTCTTCAGCAAACTGTTCTTGTGGTAAGCTTATTTAGATCCCTACAGGAGGACAGGATGTGTGCATGCACAACTTGATGTTGTTATACAGCAATCAGAACAGTCAGCAGATTATATATAACTACAGTAAAGGACAAAAGATGTCATAAGTGTATTTAATTGAATATTCTTAATAATTAAATGTTCATATAAATTTCATTCTTTCATTTTCAGAGAACATATATTGCAGCAGTAGGCATCCAGGACTGTCGCAAGGATGACAAATTCTGGATAAACTATTACACATGGAAAGATGCCAAATACGGGCCCAGAGGACCAACCAAGGTGGACTGGGACATAATAATGGCACACCAAGAGTGATCAAATAATTAAATAAAAATGTTGTTGCATGTATGTACTGTATAACATGATGAACATTGATGTTTTTGTAAATAGTGGATATAATATAGTCAAATCACATGTATGCAATATTGACAGCAACGTTGCAATTTTGATAGTGAATGTTTATGATGATTTATCTTGACAAGTAGTTGCTAAAGAGTCTCGATTATTTTAAATATTGAACTTTGCACAATATCAAGTTATACTATGTGAAGTTCGACATTTTGGAATGGATCATTCAAGCAACTTGGCAAGGAGTTGCGGTTGTATACGGTTTGCACATCAAAATTGTGATGTTGCTTTCAATATTGTACTCCAAAGAACAGTTATGTATGTTAACCAGTATCATTTAATGTTTTAAATATCATATTAAATTATTCATTGAAATATTGCAGTGTACAAATGGGAGGGAATACAACTAAGACAATTGATAGAAATCACGAAGTTATCTTTTACAGTTAATTGGTTCAGTTTTTGGAACTCGATTTTTACAAAAGACGAATTAAAATTGAAAAGATCCAAATGGCCAAGGTACATTTGTAGAACAACAGTTAAAGCAAAGTATTCTTAAGGTTGCTCCATACAGCTTCTTGAAAAATGGAAAATACAAGTTTGAGAGTCCAAAACACGTGCATAAACAATTCAGAAAAAGAATAAAACTAAATGTTATGCATAGTTAAACAGTCTGACAATCAAAAACTGTTACCAAATAAATAGCAACAGTTGTTGCTTTGGCAACAATGACGTTTCAAAGTGGACCTCAATTTTTTTTTTCATTAAACGTTTTTCTGAACTATGAATAATCAACAGGCCAATTTTTAAAAAATTCTGTAGATCCAATTTTTTTAAAAATTAACAAACATGATTTTTCCGAGAAAAAAAATCATTCGTTCTACTGACTTTTTTTAAAATCGGCCTATTGATTACTCATACTTCAAGAAAAGTTTTAATAAAAAAAACCCTGGGGGTCACCATAGATGTTTTCGAATTAAATTAGTTTGAATGGTAATTGACAGCCATTTTGAAACGTCATAGTTCCCATAGCAACAACGGTTGCTATTTATTTGGTAACAGTTTTTGATTGTCAGACTGTTTAACTATACATAACATTTAGTTTTATTCTTTTTCCGAATTATTTATACACGTGTTTTGAACTCTCAAACTTGTATTTTCCATTTTTCAAGAAATTGTATAGAGTCATTTGAAACTGTAAACTTGTAAAAACACTGGACTTGTTTTTCCTAGCATTGTCATTCGGCACATAGGTTGAAAATAACTTGACTAACATAATCCATATCACAAAATATTGTCGTATAATGTTGTGCACTGTGCAGTAACTACAACAACGCAAACTCTGACGCTCTATCCACCTTAATTTCCTTCAGTGCTACTTTTAAAAACTTTTCGCCGCGCTATAATTTTACACCCTGTTGTCTTTTACTCTAACTGCAATTTGGCCCCTTGCAAATCTTGGAAGGTGTGGTTTAAGACGACCATGAAAAACAACGCATTGTTACTTGTATTCCCAAATGTATCACCTGATAAGCTCATATAAATGTATGATATAGGAGTTTGTGGTATAGTCTAATGGGAGAGTATACCCACAGGGTATTGACCATTCATATAATGTTGAAACAACATCTATTATTCATTATTATATTTATTGTTTAATCAAAATGTAAATGTTTTAACAAGAATAAAGTTACTTTAAAGCCATATATACTGATTTTAAATTAAAGAGAAAGCGTACATTATTTATTATAATGACTTCACGGCTTCAAGGTCGGCACTGTCATTTTCACCTCAACATCAACATCAACATCAACATCAACAAAAAGCACAGCAATTAGAGTTTCAGAATGTTGGCATGTAGTTTTCTGACTTCTTTGCTATAGTTTCATCTTTTTCAGTTGTTTTAATCTGATATACTTCTTGGTGAGTTGATTCATCATTTCGACAGACACAACAGCAAAAGAACTCGATCATTCTCCAACCAAACGATTTTGTCATCAAGTTCTTGTCATTCTTACTTTTCACGAAATTGTTTTTCTTCTCTTCTTTCTTTTCTTTCTTCTTCTTCTTACCACATTGCTTATTTATCTTCTGTTCTGTTTTATCTTTCTTATTTTTCTCCTCATTCTTCTTTTTGGTTTTCTTCATCTTCTTTTCTTCTTTACTGTCTTTGCTTTGAGGATAAGAAGTCAATGTTTCGTGGCAAGGGACAACAGACTTTTCATCTATGGCAAATAAATTAAATATAAGAAGTTATATATATGTACATTTTACTATAGATAACCTAGCTGAATAGTCTTTTACTGAGTTAAGACGTGTACGATCATTTAAAATCATTGTATTTGCTGTACGAAAGAAGCTTTTACAAGGGTGGAGGACGCGGGGGGAGCTGTTTTCAAATAATTTAGCGACGCTATAAAAATCGTCTTTTAATATTTTTCTACGTATTTTAAAGAATGCACCAGAGTGGGCCTTAAAGTATTCCGACTAAAGTCACTAAAATTAAACGTACCTTGAAAATTATGGAGAATTTCCAACTCGATACAATTTCCATTAATACCATTGATATTGGACGGTCCAGTCACATAAAGATCTTCTGCATATTTACTTTGTTTGTAGTTATTACCCTGATCGCTGATTTTCGTCGTCAAATCTTCATTAGGTTGACCCCCGGCTTTGGCCAACCATTGAGCAAGATGCTCTTCTCCGCCACAAGGTAGATTTCTGACAGTTTTCGACGATTTACCAGGAGTCCTCTTGTTGTCTAGTAGATCATGACCTTGTAAATCATCGGATGCACCCGGCTGTACATGTACTGCAATAGACGATTCAGGGTCAGGTAGACAATCCAACTTGTTCCATATATGCTGAAAAGTCCTTTCTTCAGAACCTGAAACAGCGGTCTTGTTGGAAACATTATGAAGAGGCTCATCTTTAGAGGTTAGAACACTGCCTTTGTTCCACCATCCGGGAAGAGATACTTTGTTGGTAAGTGGAAGTCCGGCACTCTTCCACACGTCATCAAAGGTCTCTTCTCGGAGTGGTGAAACATTGTCAACGCTCCACCTATTAAGATGGGTCTCTTCATCGAAAACTGTTGTTCTGAGAGATGTTTTAATTTCAAAACGTGGTTCATCAACAGGGATATTGTTTAGTTCGACAGGACATTTGGTGTTCACAACAGGCTGAAGTTCCGTGTTGGTTGACGCCACAGGACAATGGGTGTCAACAACAGGCTGAAGTTCTGCGTTGGTTGACGCCACAGGAGAATTGGTGTCAACAACAGGCTGAAGTTCTGCCTTGGTTGATGCCACAGGAGAATTGGTGTCAACAACAGGCTGAAGTTCTGCGTTGGTTGACGCGACAGGACAATGGGTGTCAACAACAGGCTGAAGTTCTGCACTGGTTTGTGCGACAGGACAATTGATGTCAACAACAGGCTGAAGTTCAGGGTTGGTTGACGCGACAGGACAATTGGTGTCAACAACAAGCTGAAATTCTGCGTTGGTTGATGCGGCAGGACAATTGATGTCAACAACAGTCTGAAGTTCTGCGTTGATTGACGCGGCAGAACAATTGATGTCAACAACAGGCTGAAGTACTGCGTTGATTGACGCGGCAGGACAATTGATGTCAACAACAGGCTGAAGTACTGCGTTGGTTGACGCGACAGGACAATTGATATCTACAACAGTCTGAAGTTCCACAACAGGCTGAAGTTCTGCGTTGGTTGATGCCACACGAGAATTGGTGTCAACAACAGGCTGAAGTTCTGCGTTGGTTGACGCGACAGGACAATTGATATCTACAATAGTCTGAAGTTCCGCGTTGGATGATGCGACAGGACAATGGGTGTCAACAACAGGCTGAAGTTCTGCGTTGATTTGTGCGACAGGACAATTGGTGTCAACAACAGGCTGAAGTTCTGCGTTGGTTGATGCGGCACGACAATTGATGTCAACAACAGTCTGAAGTTCTGCGTTGATTGACGCGGAAGAACAATTGATGTCAACAACAGGCTGAAGTACTGCGTTGATTGACGCGGTAGGACAATTGATGTCAACAACAGGCTGAAGTACTGCGTTGGTTGACGCGACAGGACAATTGATATCTACAACAGCCTGAAGTTCCACAACAGGCTGAAGTTCTGCGTTGCTTAACGCAGCAGGACAATTGATGTCAACAACAGGCTGAAGTACTGCGTTGGTTGACGCAACAGGAGAATTGGTGTCAACAACAACAGGCTGAAGTTCTGCGTTGATTGACGCGGCAGGACAATTGATGTCAACAACAGGCTGAAGTACTGCGTTGGTTGACGCAACAGGAGAATTGGTGTCAACAACAACAGGCTGAAGCTCTGCGTTGGTTGGCGCGACAGGACAATTTATGTCAACAACTGGCTGAAGTACTGCGTTGATTGACGCGGCAGGACAATTGATGTCAACAACAGGCTGAAGTTCTGCGTTGATTGACGCGGCAGGACACTTGATATCTACAACAGTCTGAAGTTCCACAACATGCTGAAGTTCTGCGTTTGTTGACGCGGCAGGACAATTGATGGCAACAATAGGCTGAAGTTCTGCGTTGGTTGACGCGATAGGAGAATTGGTGTCAACAGGTCCAACAGCAACAGGTTGAAGTTCTGCGTTGGTTGGCGCGACAGGATAGTTATTGGAATTATTGGTGTCCTTACCAGGATGTAGTTCTTTATTTGTCAGTTTAATATGCCCATTATTAACCACATCAGGGTGAAGATCGTCTTTTCTAACTTTGACAGGTCTATTGTTGTAGCTATTAGGCTGGAAATCCCGTTCGTTCAGCAAATAATCATCAAAGATATTGTTTCCAATTTCTATAATGTGAAAGAATAGTATTAATGACATGCTTCATAATGCATAATGTATACTAATTAATAATGTTAATAGCCTATATGCATAAACCAAGTAGCTGATTATTACATATCTTGCATTCTGATTTGCTGACCTACTCACTATATATCAATTGGTGATAGACCAATTATAGTAGCAGAGTATTAGAGTCGATTTAAAAATGTAAAACAATGGCAGAAAACTTGTGTTTTGTCAAGGCTTCAGTTTGTTTCATTAAAATAATATTTTGTGTCACTAGTTGGTTTATACTCTCATTGTGTTTGCTCGGGGTGGGCCATTAGATATATATATTATTCCAATATTGCGAGCCTTGTTCCTTTTGCTCAGCACTAAATTTGGGAAGGGCAATTGAATGGCGTCCCTCTCCCTCTAGTATTTTTATCAACGGATTGAACTTGTGTTGGCCATTTGATTATGTAAGAGTTTAAAGTGAAAGATAGGTTGTTGTGTCTTGGTTAAAAAGCAAACGCCTGGAGATTTTAGTAGAGGTGTTTGAAATGAGTACTCATGATAAGATGCTGATTTTCTTATTGTGAAACGTGCAACAACAGATAAAAGTAGATCTACAACGTTCCCTGGGGATGGGGAATTCGCCACAGATTTTTGGCCCCATGCATCGCGGGGCATTCCACCTGTCTTTTATCCCCACCGCAAGAAATTTGCGCCATTTTTTAAATGGCCGAGCGGTGGGGGGTTGGGGGGCGGGGGGGAGTAGAGGTTAATGGCATGCTTGTGCTTGACTGATACATAATTGTTAAATAATAATTTTTAATATGGAAGTCAAACCATCAGAACAAAGTGTTTCATTATTTATTTGAATTACATGCACAAGTTTGGTTTTAAGTTGAGTTAGGGACTTGTTTTGTACAGTGGAGTTAGGGACTTGTTTTGTACAGCTCACACTTTACGGGGGAATGGTCGGTAAATTGAAATAGGTCATGCAGTTAAATCCAAATCGGTCCAAAAATTAGGATTTAAAATCTTAATTAAAATTTATATATCCGCCTTGGTCTTGTTGGTAAATCATGGGATTTCACGATAAATTTTGAAACACCTCCAATCAAAATTAATGTTCTCGGTGCGCCACGGCATGACTTTGTAATTATTTTATCGATGACTAAAGCTGTTGCTTGCCAACATGGTCTGGGAATGAACAGAATACTCGGCCCCACTGTTTGGAAGAAAACGGTTTTCATTAGTCACCTAGCTAGACTTCGACAGTAATAGTTATTCTAAAAGTAACTATCTGTACGGTACTGTACTGTTAGTATGTGCTTTCAGTGCTTGTAAAGTCTGCTATAAGTTATAACAAACTAGGACAAATGGCAACTGGGATTTGGAGACAGTTGCAGATGATTTGCAAGAGTTAATAAAATCCCCCTGATAATACCAAGATAGAGGGCAAAATTACCAAAATAGATTCGCCATCAAGGATATTTTTTCATTAAAATTCAGAAGTCAGAACAAGAAATGTACTAGAAATACAACGCAACAACCCCTCGCCCGCTTCATATTCATTTTCCTAACACCCCCTCCCCCCTAATTTCTGGTTTTTGTTGTAATAATTATGACACACAGATCAGAAAACATCCCAGAAAATTAGTTAGCAAGGTTCATCTGTGGTCATGTATTGACACACCGAAAGAACATGTAATAAAATAAATCAATATAAGAAAAAACAAACAACGAGATGCACTAAATGACAAATTTTCATTCAAAATAGATATAAACAGTGGCCAAGAAAAGACACAATGCCAACGTCCTAGCATTCAAAGACAACTCCAGACAAGATATTATAGATATATATATATATATATATATATATATATATATATATATATATGTGTGTAAAATAATCCAAAACATGGATAATCTCCCAGAAGTAGAGTGCTCAATACAAGGTTGTCGCCGTGTAGAGCTTGGTATAGTGATATATTTAAAATTATCTAAAACATCTAGTCATTACACGGTGTTTCATGCTTAACGCAATCATGAAAGACCGTGTAATGACTAGATGTTTTAGACAATTTTAAATACATCACTATATACATATATATATATATAATTTAAACATATTTTTCATTTTCAAGATTTCAGTCTTCCGTTTTGCTCAGCTAAACTGGTAAATACGAATCTCCTACCGTTAAACTTTCTTTAACAAATAAAACATAAAGCTCCTTGCGTGTGTACTCTTATAAAGGCACGTTTGACGTCATTTGAACCAAAGTTGCATTTGAACACGAAAGAAGTGGAATAGAGGCACGAGGCGATAGCCGAGTAGTATTACCTTTATAAGAGTGCATACGCACAAGAGAGGTATGTTTTATTTGTTTTATAAAAGAAGAAGAAAAAAAATCAAGCTAAAAGTGAGGTAGTGTGGTGGGCTTTTCCGGTCAGCTGACGCCATTCTACGCCATTTTAAGTCATTCATGATCTCTGTTCTCTTATAAATACACGGAGCCCAGCCAATCAGAGCGTGCGTACGACGGGTACCTTATTTTAATTTATATATAATCTGAAGTCCGGAAGTCCAATCGAATGAAAACTTTTCCGCATTTCTTCAATGCGCATGCGCGATATTTTACGCAATCGCGCCGCATATCTACGCCACCCTACCCAATATTGGTAAGTTCCCCCACAGGGAGCCCACGCGCTTTTTGGCATGACGAATAAGGTTAAATCTGCCGGGGGAACTTGCCAGGATATGGCGTAGCAGCCGATCCGAACGTTGTATCTAATAAACTACTAGACATTATATACACATTGTATCCAGTAAGTTACTGGAAATTGTTTAATAAAAAGGTTATTAATGAAACCCTTCCCCCCCCCCGAACCCCCTAACCCTAACCCTCAAAAATGTGCATTTCCCGGGGGTAACCCTAACTTGAAAAGTGTCGGGGGGCGGGGGGTATTACTCCTCCTCCCCCGCCAACCACCCTAATAGTGTTTGTAATTTATGTTCAACAGTTCTTGACAAAGATTGTGGGATGCGCAGTGAGTTTTAATCCGTTAATTGGCGCATCTTAGAATTAAACAATTTCCAGTAACTTACTGGATACAATGTGTATATAATGACTAGTAGTTTATTAGATACAACGTGCGGATCGGGTGGGCGTAGGATGCCGAGGAATAAAGATGCGCGAGGCAGCATTCGCGAGGACTCAAAGGTTGCGATGCGAGTTGGACTTCTCGTTGTATTATTATTCGTGATCCAGTCTACTCTATTCAGATTGATTTTCTCGCTCGGGGTTTCTTACTTTTTTCGTTGTTGACAAATAAATATGACAAAGCATCATTCAGTTGTCTTCATGATCTAAAAAGCCGTTTTGTTTCAAAATTTCTCCATCGTTCCCTCTCGAGTTAAGTGGAATACACCAGAGCAAAATTCTTTACCGGCTTTGAACAGTTTCAGGACCTTTCAGGACACATCCTGGTTCTTTCAGTTACATTTCCATCGGCATCGCTTTCGGTCTTTATCGGCGTAATTTCTGGGCTTTTTTCAGTGGTTTTAAGTCGTATTTATGTTAAAATAGAATAGAATATAATAGATCTAGAATAGAATAATTTATTTAAGCACGTTTCGCCTATGAGCTATTAAAGCTCGTTCAAAATTTCTTCGTCATGATCGTTGAAAAATTATTTCATAATCCAACTGAAATTATAAATTAAAATTTGCTGACGTAAATTGAAATAATTTGAATAATTTAACAGGTTAGTTACCGGTATCCTGCTATCCGAACTGCGCAAGTTGGATTGTTAATATATATATATATATATATATATATATATATATATATATATATATATATATATATATGTAATATTTAAAAACCGCGCAGGAGGGCTTTATCGGATATAAAACACGAGGCGAGAGCCGAGTGTTTTAGAGCCGATAAAGCCCGTACTGCATTGTAAGTATTGGCGTAGTAATTTTGAAAATTAAGCTTATCTCAGCCGTTAAAAACCAGCGAGAAACTTAGAGCGAGTCTATATCACAGATATAGATCCGATACGCTTATGATTTTTCTTTGTGTTTTCCTCATGCATTATTAATGAATATATATATATATATATATATATATATATATATATATATATATATATATATATAAAAGAGTTAGAATGTTTTCGTCACTACTCTGAGTTTCACGCGAAGAGCGATCTTCAGAAGAAGATCGCTCTTCGCGTGAAACTCAGAGTAGTGACGAAAACATTCTAACTCTTTTACATATAATACGCTCTACCTCTAATGGTATCGAGCACTCTTGGACCATCCGTCAGCTTTATAACATCCATGTTTAGTATATATATATATATATATATATATATATATATATATATATATATATATATATATATATATATATATATATATATATATATATATATATTAAACAGCTTTCAGAATTACTTTCAGCTTTCTTATTCTCTCGTACTAGAAATACATGAACGCAATAACCCCTCGCCCGCTTTTGCATGAATTTTTGTAAATACCTCCTGATATTCCCCTTGCGCTCTTTTTTATTGGGGGACTGGAAATAGTCACTCCTGTTGATTAAAATATAGTTTTAATTCTTGTAGAATATTTGAAATAAAAAAACTGCAGTTTTAATAAATCTATTTTTTGAAGGAAAAGGTAACGAGGAACAAAGAAAAATTTAAGGATGATATTTCGTGAAAAATATTGAGATAAAGGAAATTGCACGTCGCTTCCACGACCATATTACCGTGCAAGTCGACTATGTTAACCACCAGACCACCAAGGAAGGCGGGAAAATTTTGTCAAAATATTAGGGTTATATTGTACACTTCTTTCTTTCCATGTTTACAAAAAACATCCCTACAGCATCTGAAAAAATTTTTCAAACCCGGCAGCCTGCCACGGCAATATTCTTTTATGACATTTCAAAGTGCTGAAATTGTTTTCACCTACATGTTAATAAATATTTCAACAGCATTTGTACGTTTTACAGAAGAAAAAATCCTCCTTTTCCGATTTTTATGCCAAATTATGGACAAGCTACGTTAGTCACAAGTGGTTTTGACAATAAGAAAACTATTTGAAAAAAGATATTAAGACGGCAGCCACAGATAAAATTTTAAGGACACACAAAAGAGAAAACAAAATTAACAGTGATAGGATATACGTAAGGAAAGTGGGAAACTCGAACAGTTTTGCTACTAAATGTTCGTGATTACTGAGAGCGGCTGTTCTATATTTTTACCAGGGCGCTTATATACGCCTATATAAACGCCCTGATTTTTACCGTAAACTTAAACCGTTTCGCCGGCCTTTATTTCTTCGTCGGTTTTCAAGTTTCACTCTTACTTTCACCTCCTTTTGAGTTTCGGTTTGACGGGTTTCCTTATACTCAAGACGTTGTTTTGCTTTATACGTAGACGTTGATTTGTTTCTGTTCTTTCAAAAGTGATATACGTTTCCCAAAAACTCCTTTCCCAAGTCTTTTTGTCAAGAATAAATTATGTTGTTCGTTCAAATCTTTTTGTCAACAACTATATTGTCCCCAGTGCCCCACAATCATAACCGCGCATGGTCCGTCCACACATATATACAAATAAGTAAATAAATAAATATTCAAATCACAGAAATTCGTTCGCATATCACGTTTGTCCACGCGTGTAAAATGGCTCCATGCGTGTCGAGATTAGCACCCTCACCGGGCTCCGGGCCTTCGGCCCTACGCCCGGGCTTGGGGAAAATTACTTGATTGGTCGCTTTGTTACTTAGCAACAGTGTACCAAATCTGACTTGTTTTTCTACAAATGTGTAATTTATAGTTTTTTTATCTTTTTTATTAACTTTGGACTAATTTAAACTATCAAAAGAGTCAAGCTAGAGGACTGAATACACTGGAAACTTTACAAACATTTGCTCAGTTGTGATAATAAAAAAGTCACAGGCACAGCAACAGAGCGAGGGAAATTGGAGTGTTGCCAAGCACCGAGTGTTAAAGGTATGAACTTTTAAAACAGTTTCTGCGGGATATAACATAGCTCTTGTATAACTTGCCCTTTATCTTATTAACAAGTAATTACATGGTTCGTCGTAAAATTAATATTTAATTTTACCTGTGTTTTCATAGTTTCCGAATTGGAAGAAATTGCTCTCGTCGCAAAAAAAAATTAATTACATGCATGCGAAAATACCTAACATACTAAATCGCGGTGATAAATTACTTTAAAATAAAACAAAGAAAGAAACAATATAAAGTTAAACAAACATTTCAAAGAATCTCAGTCGATAAATGCTTTTCAATTGAGACCGTCGGTGATAATCCGTTTATATATGTGAATTGTACTTTTATAAAATCTTATTGTTTTTTAAGTATTTACCTTGCTTCTGGTTACTTTGCAGATAAGCTACACCATTACGAAACAGTTCCTCTTGTGTTCTTCCATAAACTACACGCAATTTTACTTCCGCGATAAAGTTATCAACAAAATGATTTCCTTCTACTCCGTGCCTTGCTCTTTCTAAACTTTTTAAAAATCGGATGTCTTCAACTAAATTCCACAAAATCATCTTGTATTCTTCGTGAACCCAAAGAGTTGTGTTTGTAACCTTGAGATTATTCATTTTCGCAACAAAAGCTTTAAAAAATCTAATTTAAACTGCTGTGCCAAAACGTACGTACAGTCGCAATTTCACTCAATTACGACAAGCATTGATTATGACGTCACTTCCATTGTTCGTGTCTTAATAATTAGTACAAAGAACAAAGGATCATGGGTTTTTCATTAGCACTATTCATTACGTCAAAAAAATTGTGAGCGCGAATTGCGGGCTGCTCTGATTCTATCAGCGGTTACACTTTTCCCTGCATGCCATCTGCGACGTACCGAATATTTTGCGCAATTTAAATTACAAAATCAGAGTTCAGACTGATCAACTATGGACTGACTCACCTGAGACTTCTTCCACTTACTTATTTCCTCGAATATCTTGATCTTTTGTCTTTTATTTTGCTGCCTTTAAAAATATCGGTGTACTGAACGCGTGTATGATTTTCCTTTGTGTTTTCCTCATGAATTATTTATGAGTTTTTGACGTTATGCATTAGCTACAATTGAAATTGTTAAGAAAACTTAAAAAACGTGAGAAAAATGTTAGCCAACTCACTGGTCGCTTTGTTAAGACGAACGACAGCAAAACTGTTAGTATATAAGCGAAAAGCTTGTTATCACTCCTAATTTCACACAATATAAATTCATTTTTATATATAAATTATACTGTATGAAACAAATAAGTATTTTTTCAAGATTTTAATAGACTACAGTGTTATATGTATCTGGTATAAACATAATTAGAAACTCAAACTACTTGTCTTTTTTTTTATTTATTAAAAACTGCAACAATGGTCCAAAAACCAAAAGGTTTAAAACACCTATATATCTCATTATACCCCAAACCAGCCAGTTTGGCTAATAATCATAGCTGGCTAATAATCATAATAAAAATGCTAAATAGCTGGCTAAGAGATTAAAAAAAATAAATAAAAAATATCCAGTCAAAACTGGCTCTACATATTCCTTAAAGAAACACTCTAATCAATGAATATGACACCATCCAAATATAAAAATCCAAAGGGGCACATCATGACTACTTTGGGTTGCAAACTTGGGTTCTAATGCAATATTGGTGTTTTACTTTCCTTTGTAGCAACAATTGCAACAGGAATTCATAAATTCTCCATATGGACTACCAATACACGAGTTAATGTCACTGGCAGCAGCATTAGAGAAGACCAAATTTACTTACTGGAGAGAGAAGAAGGGTAAGTCGATGAACAATTTTCACACACACACACACACACATACACACACACACACACACATATATATATATATATATATATATATATATATATATATATATATATATATATATATATATATATATATATATATTTATAATTTTTCAGATATTTGCGATAGGAAGTTGGTTGGCCCTTGAAAATGTATCAGCAAGACAGCTGTCTGCCAAGATATGCACTCTTCTTGAAGTAAAATTCAATGGGGTAATGGAAAAAGCTGTTCTTTAGCAAACTGTTCTTGTGCATGGTAAGCTTATTTAGATCCCTACAGGAGGACGGGAGGTTGTGCATGCACAACTTGATATTATACAGCAACCACAACAGTCAGCAGATTCTATATAACTACAGTAAAGGACAAAAGATGTCATAAGTGTATTTAATTGAATATTCTTAATAATTAAATGTTTATTTAAATTTCATTCTTTCATTTTTAGAGAACACATATTGCAGCAGTAGGCATCCAGGACTGTCGCAAGGATGACAAATTCTGGATAAACTATTACACATGGAAAGATACCAAATACGGGCCCAGATGACCAACCAAGGTGGACTGGGACATAATACTGAATGGCACACCAAGAGTGATCAAATAATTAAATAAAAATGTTACATGTATGTACACGTATAACATGATGAGCATTCATGTTTTTGTAAATAGTAGACATTACAGTCATAATCACATGTATGCAATGTTGACAGCAACGTTGCAATTTTGATAGCGAATGTTTATGATGATTTATCTTGACAAGTAGTTGCTAAAGAGTCTCGATCATTTTAAATATTGAACTTTGCACAATATCAAGTTATACTATGTGAAGTTTGACATTTTGAAATGGGTCATTTAAGCAACTTGGCAAGGAGTTGCAGTGGCATACGGTTTGCACATCAAAATTGTAATGTTGCTTTCAATATTACAAGGTTGCACTCCAAAGAACAGTTAAGTATGTTAACCAGTTAATGTACTTTTAAATATCATATTAAATTATTCATTGAAATATTGTAGTGTACAAATGGGAGGGCAACTCAGACAATTTAATAGAAATCACGAGGTTTTCTTTTACAGTTAATTGGGTTTTTTGGAACTCGATTTTTACAAAAGACAAAATAAAATTGAAAAAATCCAAATGGCCAAGGTACATTTGGAGAACAACAGTTAAAGCAAAGTGTTCTTAAGCACTTGAAACTGTAAACTTGTAAAAACACTGGACTTATTTTTCCTAGCACTGTCTTCTGGCACACAGGCTGTAAATAACTTGACTAACATATCCCAAGCTGGTCTACAATTTCCAGTCTTCCTCTTTGTCCTATCTGGAACAATGCTTGAGTCGTACACGCATATAGCTTCAACCTTGTTTTAATTCTATTGAAATCAGACAAAATTTCGCAACACTGTAAAAGCTGAAATATAATTTCAAGAATTATAGTACATCTCTAACCCTCTTAGTATAAAATAAAACTACAAAAATTGGAAGCGTGGGCGAGCAACTTTTTATTTTGATTTTTTCCAAATAATCTACTTGGGCGATAACTGAAATGAGGGGAGAAAATGAAATAAAAGAATAATTAATAAGGAAATAAAACCAAAAAACAACACACGATAATAAAAGAAATGACAGAATTATTGACAGAAGTTTTGTGGAAATACCACGTAAAATATTTATTTGCTAATATTTATTTGCTGGCCTTCATCAGAGCAATAGCAATAACAATAAGCTGTTGGCTCCCTTCATTTAAAAACTAATTTAAAAACTAAGCAACTGACAAATTAAATCACGTAAGAATACAATGGCGTATATCACGTTAATTTTATTAATTAGAAAACAAAATCAAGAATGTTCTCCGAATAGGGCACACCGCGTGCTGTTTAAGGTGGCTCCATACAGTTTCTAGAAAAATGGAAAATACAAGTTTGAAAGTCCAAAACACGTGCATAAACAATCCGGAAACTAAAATGAAACTATATGTTATGCATGTTACCAAATAAATAGCAACAGTTGTTGCTATGGCAACAATGACGTTTCAAAATGGCTGCTAATTACCCTTCAAACTAATTTAATTCGAGATTTAACTTTTCTTGAAGTATGAGTAATCCATAAGGCGATTTTTCCGAAAAGAAAATTATTCGTTCTACAGAGTATTTTTAAAATCGGTCTATTAATTACGCATACTTCAAGAAAAGTTTTAATGAAAAAAAAATTGGGGGTCACCAAAATTTTTCTCTAATTAAGTTAGTTTGAAGGGTAATTGGCAGCCATTTTGAAACGTCATTGTTGCCATTTATTTGGTAACAGTTTTTGATCGTCAAACTGTTTAACTATGCATAAAATTTAGTTTTACTTTTTCCCCGAATTGTTTATGCACGTGTTTTGGACTCTCAAACTTGTATTTTCCACTTTTCAAGAAACTGCATGGAGCCACCTTAATGGCTGTCCTTCCTGAGAGATAGTGTGATGTTTTGCCATCTCAATAGATTCTCTTGTTCTTCGCGTGAAGTATTGCTTGTTGCCGGCTAAGAGTGACGACTCTTCCCACTTAACACGATGGGCATATTTCAAGCGTGTTTGGCAACAGCAGATTTATCATGTTGGGCTTTTATGCAACATGTCTTGTGCTTCTTGCCTCCTTCAGGCGAGTTGAGAGCTTCCTTCCCGTTTCCCCGATGTATACAAGTCACATTCACACGGAATACGATACACTCCAAGCTAAGAACAGTGAACTCAATGTAAGTTAAAATGTGGTAACTGGAACGATAACGTCCAGTCGGCATTCGTGGGGCAAAAAGTGAGGCAAGTTCCAGGCCCCTGCGCGGTTTGCAGGTACGTAGGTTTCAGTCTCACACAAATATATTATGTTGTTATCATGGCTCAATTCCTGCTGTGACCACCCTCCGGGCACCGCCCAGGGGATTTGCATTTTTTTATTACTAAACAACATATTTCCCACCCCCGGGCACATGAAAAAAGACAAGTCCCCACCCCGAGGACAACATTGACAAATAGTTGCGTGTAGTAGATTTTAATATTTCAACATTTCAAATATTTCAGCATCCAAACCATCAAATATAGTGATCAGCTTTGAAAGATTGTTCTTCGCCAACCATTCACTGACGAATTGGATTGATTTTCTCTCAAAAGTTTCGCTCAAAGTTGTATTCGGCTCAGCCATTCTCGTTTCCAGAGCCCATGTTTGTGTTGCAGGCTAGGCACCAAACCCTTCGCGTGCGTCAACAGAATTCCCGACCCACGGGAAGTGCTGGGCTACGTTTCCAAGGGGTTGCCCCGGAGAGAGGTGGTCACAGCAAGCATTGAACCATGCATTAGTGAAAATCTTTTTGTCAGAACTAAATTGTTCCCAGAGCCCCACAATCTTCACCGCGTATGGTCCGTCCACACATATATACCAATTTTTAAATCGCTCACTTGTAAAGTGGACTCCACGTATGTCGAGATTAGCACCCTCACTGGGCTCCGGGTCTTCGGTCCTACGCTCGGGCTCGTGGATTAATAGGAAAATGGAAGCATTACAGAAATAGTTTCAAAATCAAACACCCCACCCCCTTGCCATTTTCTTCATTACTATGCGAGGAAGTGCAGTGAAAACCTCCAGAAACTTCGTACGTCGTGGCAGATTAGATTACCAAGTTTTATTTAACTTTGTGAGTGCATTGGCTAATATCTTCCCAGTATATATTGTCAGAGCATTATCTTTTGCTGGTGTCTGCTGTAATTCTTTACAATTGCAACTATCACCGCATGCGCAAAGTTGTCAAGAACAATGAGCTGTAGCATGCATATATATAGTGTTATAAGTACTTTTTTCATAAGGCCAGCTTTAGAGTAAATACAACATTTTCCACATCAATTGTATTACGAATGTATGATTTTAATTTATTATTAGTTCAACTGTAATCTCTCATGGTAAACGGTACTCATGCAAAGTAGGAGTACATTTACTCAATCAAATTTGAGTATTAAATCGAGTAAAATCTTCATTTTACTCAAAACTTTTATTGTTTTACTGTGGACGCATTTCACCTTACTGAAGGCAGTTCAGAGTTAGTAGTATCAAGTCTGTTTGTTGGAGACAGATGTAAATAGCCTGGTTGTGGCTCAATAAAGGCAGCATTGATCTCGTTAGCTAGGTTATATTTGGCTTCGTGTGAAGGTGAATCTCCTGGAAGTAGCATAGACACGATATCCTTTGTTGATTTAGACATCCCACATAACCGTTTAAAAGTGTAAACGAGTAGATCGATCGATTGTTCTCGAATTTAGAACAATCAGATTGTTGTATTCAATGGGCATTTTACTTTCTACTAAACTACTAACGGTGTTGTGTTGGTGTGTTTTTCGGAAAAAATATCATTATTAAAAAACCCCATCATTTGGTAGTTTTGTGAAGCCAAGTTCTTTATAGCAGTAGGGTATCATTTGACTAGAGATGGCCTCTACGTTGGAAACAGGATCACGCGTAGTACACAAAGTCTCGTTATCGATACTGAGACTGATGGTTATTTCTTTGTCATGACCCAGCTTATCACTCTCGCGCACTTCGATACATACGGTGCCTTCACTGTGGCCAAGCACATTTGAATCCCCATTACATTTGGAAGAATGTTGAAAACCTTCGTTCGTAGCACCTACATTAACTTCACCGCCTTTCTGTTCGATAGCAGCTATCTCAGAAACACATTCTTCTTCTTCTTTTATTGCTAAAAAGGATCCGGACGTGTTCAGAATTACTATCATAGCTACATAGACAAATACAACTGAAAAAAACATGAGACCTTTATCACCAGCAACTTCAGGCAAACTGTCAATAACCGTAATTGTCACGCTTGCGTTTCTAGCGGATGAAAGAATTGCAATGGCAATGACTGATTTCTTTGGGATAAGTAATAGCGTCAGGATGATATAGGTAACGACGAGAAATGAAGTAATAACTGCTGATCCTAGAGCAGTTACGGCAAGGATACTCAAAGGTGAAAATTTCTCAAGATTTCCTGTCGCACTTGTTTGACAGATTTTTACCCAGAACATTATAAGAAGAGCAGTGGAGGCGACAAACTTTAATGGTTTGTCCAGTTTCACTACTCTCGTCTTCACCATTGGAACAAATCTTAGAATTCGCCCAACCTAACAAAAAACAAATAAATATAAAAACATAATAGGTATACAAATATAATATAATAAGTATTTAACACTTTGAAGCCTGATGACGAGTCTTTAAGGTTTATAATGCCAGACGATTTTATTCAGCACAGGGAGATTATTCGGACTGCAAGAATTGTGAGTAACAGTAGACAAACATCAATCTTGACGTCATCACGACTGAGCGTTATTCATTTAACAAATAAAACATAAAGCTCCGTGCATATGTACTCTTATAAAGGCACGTTTGACGTCATTTGAACACGAAAGAAGTTGAGTATCGCCGAGTGCCTTTACACTTCTTTCGTGTTCAAATCACGTCAAACGTACCTTTATAAGAGTACCGATATGCACAGGAGCGGTATGTTTTATTTGTTTTATAAAATAAGAAGAAGAAAAGTCAAGCTAAAAGTAAGGTAGTTTTTGAATTTGGCGGGCTTTTCTGGCCAGCTGACGCCATTTTACGTCATTCATGATCTATGTTCTCTTATAAATGCACGGAGCCCAACCAATCAGAACGTGCGTTATAATTACTGTTATACTTCATGAGTTTTCGGCAAGAATAATTAAACGTCCAGCTATTCAATTTTTACAATAGAAATGCATCGCGCGAAAACAATTTGCAAGTTAATTAAAACTGGGGTGCTTACATGAGGCTGGTCCAGCCTGCGTGCAGGTCCAGATCTCAAAGTGTTAAGTATATAAGTTATTTTTAATATTCGATTGAATTACGCGATATAAAACTAAGTTGTACATATAATAAATCAGACTTGTGAAGAGCGACCGCCGGCCGGTTGCACTTTCCAAATATACTAAAACATAGACTCGGCCTACCACAGTAGCCCGAGTAATAATAGTTATAAAATAGTTATAAAAATATTGCTTACCAGTAAAGGTAAAAGAACGAATAAAATGATTTTTAGTAACATTGTCACAAAGCTTAAATTGATTTTTTGAGCAGCAGGAATTAGCCAGACGACCATGAGAGGAACGGTAAAAACAGACATGGTGATGCATAAAATTGCGTTCAGCAGTGTAACTGCCCTGTTGCCATTTGCTGTCGTTACCTATACAGTAGATTTAGAACAAGAAATAGAATATTAAGAAATGTAAGAACGTAAAAATGTAACAACAGTTAGTTTAATTGTTTTAATTTTGTTACTTGTTCTCAAGTTATTAGACTGAAAGCCAGCCGCCCTCTCATCTCGTTCTCGCTCTTTCTACCCCAAATGGCATGTTTCAATAACTTCTGTTTGATAAATATCTCGATATTTATTTAGTTTGATATATTAAGGATCAGTACTCTTCTACTGTTTTTATGTTTGATTTGTTATTAATGGCAGGCTTGCTTGCTTGTTGTGCTAATTACGTAATTTATCAGTTCTGGTAAGACACGAAGTCATATTGTTTTAAATATGAACTGTACGTACATGAACAAACAGAACTTGTGAATTGTTACATGGGAAAAAAACAGCCCGGGTAATTGAGATCTCGGTCTCACAAAGCGAGATCTGGTCAAGCTCTCATATAAACACAAGATGAAAATTAACAAGAAACAACAGCATAGGTACTGGACTGGCTTGCCTCCAAATAATTTAATCCACCTCCTTGAGGTGGTGCAAACTAATCGGACATTTTAAGCCCGCTTAAAGTCAGATGTGGCTCAGATCCCGCTTAAATTTTGGCCGTGTAAACAGGGCTTAATATTTGACAAGATGCAAGGACTCAGATGTTTCTTATACTCTAAATATATAATCATAGGCGTAGTAGGGGGGGGGGGGGTGCCCCCCCAAATATTTGAAAAAGGAAAATTCGGGCACTTTCTGCTTGGAATTTGTTTAATGTTTATTGCTGTGAATATTTAACCCCCCAAACAGAATTGGGCTGCTACGCCTATGTATATAATTATCCCAAATTATATACATGCCAACCAATCAGATTTTCTAATTCTATAATTAACCTAAATTATATACATGTCAACCAATCAGATTTCATTACTGGACGGCATTATCGCCTATTGAATTGAATTCAGAAGTCTATTTCACGAGTGTAATTAACAGTCGAGGTTTAGGTCAAGAGTTAATAAATTGACCAGAAAATACCCAAAACACTATATACTATAATCGACAAAACGGGCCCAATCGCAACTTTGTGTCTGATTTCTACCCACCGCGGGATATATTTATAATCGATATACAAAGCTTTGATCTATTCACTAAAAACCAGGGGAAAAGGTCACTTTCACGAACGCTTACGTAGAAATAGTGACGTATGCGTCGCTTTTTAGCGCTAGAGTAATTATTCGGAGTAAAATATTTTAATACAGTATTTTACTCTGCGTAGCGCCAGGCGCCGTTTTGTTTGTGAAAAGGAAAGGATAAAAAGAAGCATTGTAAGATTAAATTTTAGTCTGCGGGCGTTAATCCAGGTAAAATGACTCAACCAAAAACCGACTTATTGCATCGTTAGCTTTAACGCAATAACTTGTCCTGGAGTTTTTCCATTGACGTTTAGCCAGAGTAAAATATTGTAATAACCACGTTAGTGACGTCACTATTTATTATATGTAAGAATATATGCTATCTGTTATTTAAGTTTTTTAAATTATTCGGATAGAATATCATACGCCGTAAACCGCTCTCGAAGTTATCAGGCCTTTACTTTTCACAAAAAAACCCGGCACCTGGCGTTACGCAGAGTAAAATATAGCCTGCGCGGCAGACATCCAAACCTGCCGTAGCCTGCGTAGCTGGCGGTATTAATATTAGGGGGTTCGGGCCGGTAGGTAGGCAGGCAACGGGAAATATCGCCTAACCCAAAAATAGCCTGTGTACAGTCGCTTGCTCTCCCTCCGAAGGAAACGGCTGTACACAGGCTAGCCCCAACACCATGTGTTTTTGAATATGCTATTGAAAACTGCTATTACGGGTAGAAATTATTTCCAAAGTTCTAGTCTTCTACTGTTCTAGACGTGTAGATATAGAGTATAGCCATTTAACACCAAGACAAATATTCACGCAATGAACCAAAATGACAATGAAATCCCAATTTTTAAATATTTCCCGTTTTGTTAGAAACTTAAAATTTCTACCCCGAATAGCAGTTTTCAATAGCTTCTGTTTGACATATATCTCAATGTTGTGCGTTATGTATTTCAAAAGAAAACTAAAATTCTATAACACTTGTGATAAGTCAATTTCTTGTCTATTTGGAGTCGAGGGTTGCAAGTCGAGGGTAGGTGATCGAGGGTCGTGATTGAAATACACTAAAATTATTTTTGAAATATATAAATATGAATGAGTTATTTTTTATTTCAAGTAAAAAACTCTTGTCGCGTCATTTACGCAACGTGAATGATGCTCCAATTTTGGAAAACGTCTCAAGAAGGTCCGATTCAACCTTTCCTGCTAGTATAGCTTTCCAAGACGCCTCCCCCCTTGATGAGTAAAATCGTTTGGCGTTAGAGTAAAAAGATGAAATTGTTTCACAACAACATGCAGTGCGTAAGGCGGTTTTCCACTAGGCGAAAAATGTCGCGCGAAGCGACATTTTCTTTTGTCTCGTAAGCTCTCGGGTGGAACCATAATCAGCCAAGACAAAAGAAAAAAGTCGCTTCGCTCGAAAAATATCGCCTAGTGGAAAACAGCCTTTAAACCAGCATGACTTGTTTCCAACGTCGAAATCTAATGTACAACTCTGTCGATTTACAAAAACAGCGCGCGGTGGTTGTCCTTTGAGTTGCTCGTACAGCTTGCGAAATGGCAAAGTATCGGAATGCACGAAGACAATACACGAGTAATTAAGAATGCGAAAAGCATGTCTGATAGGTTACCAGGAATGCATTCCTGATGACTACAATTAGTCGATACCAGTAAAGGTTCTTTGTAGACAAATTTACTAAATACTCAGGTGCATTAATGCCTTGGGTCCAACATCACTTAGGTCCCAGTTTCCCTTGTTTCAATACGCGAATTTTGTCGTCGCTTTTGCGACATTTTATGCGAATATCCGAAACAAGATGGAGTCTGTAATACTTGAAAGGAGCGGTTCGTCGGGTTCGAGCAGTATTTTCGTTGCATTTGTTGTCTATACAGTAGAGTGGAAAACGACGAATCATTGGGAGGAAGTCTTCAAATCTCTTTAAGGTATGCAATATATTTTATCCGTTGGAAACGATCTTCTTTCTGGTATAATATTTGTCTATTGCATAATGCTATTTCCTATCCAACCGAGGACTGATAATTTTATATCGATTATTTGCGTTTAATAATTATTATAGTAAGATAGTATAGTTTAAATTTCCATTTGCGAAGTAATTTTGTCATGGAAATACTACAATGAAACAACACACAACAGTGAGGACAAGCGCTTATACGGTCTGTCCCCACCCATAGTGGAAAGTAGGTCCCCTTGGCCGCAGGAGATCTCCCGCAGGATTCCGGGTGTCGTGTCAGAGCTACCGCATAGCCACACCCTAATTAGTTTCTCTGCCGCAATTAGCGTTTCACCTGTTCGGCATATTTATAGCATTACTCTAGCTTTATTTTTTTTCCGTATAGAATACTGTAACAAACCTTTCCGATTAACTTAACCTTAAAACAATTCAATGAAAAATAACCAGTCACAGTCATTAGACATTAGTAATAGTCAATTTTATGATCAGACCAAAAAAGGTTTCGTACAAAACTTGAATACGCGCGTTTTTTCACCATCCAGTAATCCTATTATCTTGTCTTACGAGCCGTCGAGCTCAGCTTAGTAGTCTCAACGGCAACGTGAACGTCCACATCCATTTTAACTTTGGTACTTTCACTTTGCTGAATTGCTGCAAGGTTAGCAATGTGCAAGTCAGCGTTCAGCGTTCTTTACAAATACCGGAGAAAAGACCAATGGGGAAAATGCCGGCAAAACAAAGCGATCACCGACCGGAATAAATATTGAAAATTAATGCTCGAGATATCAATGTCACAGTTGTGAGTTGTCTAGATTTACATCGGCATCGCTAGCTTTCTAACGACTATCGCTAGCTTTCTCCCACAATATGACAATATCCTGCCGCATTGCTCTTTCTACCGCGATACCCTGCCGCATTGTTGACTTTTCAAGCTGTCTACCGCACTATTCTACCGCATTGGAGCATTTTGCAAAGTAGCCTTCCGCAGGAGATCTTCCGCTAAAGTGGCCTACTTTCCACTATGGGTCCCCACGAAGATTTAAATGTTTATTCAGTTTCCCTTTTCTATTTTATTTACAAACAATGAGATGGACAGTATTAAATTGCCATATCCAAAAAGAACTTCTCGCGAATATTGTATATTCTTGGATTTTATGTAAGTGCTTTTTGTCACTACATATACTGGTAATTATTACAACCTTTGCTGAATTATTAGAATTTACAGATTACAACTTAAATTATATACCTGTACCACCGATTTTGTGTAGACCATTGTATGCTTTATTTCAGTTGAATTTATATTGTTCCATCATTATGTACCATTATAGTTTTAAATTTATTTCACAGTAAAGCTTGAGCTACTGTAGCTGTCAGCTGCTTAACTGCTATGCATAAATGTGTTGTACATGGTTCTTATAATTGTTCCTCACTTGAAGTATTTGATCATGATATATTATTATTTCCTGGGTTAATTAACAGCATAGCTTGAACTAGCTGCCGAAAGACATGAAAATCTTGACAGCCCACTGCCCAAAGACATGAACATCTTGACAATTTTGAAGTTCTCGCTATTGCTGTATATACTTATGGTTTTATTTTTACTCAAAATATTGTCATTATGATATATAGAGTACTGCACTGTATTGATTTAATACACAGTATAAGCTTGAACTAGCTGCCGAAAGACATGAAAATCTTGACAGCCCACTGCCCAAAGACGTGAACATCTTGACAATTTTGAAGTTCTCACTATTGCTGTATATACATTTATGGTTTTATTTTTACTCAAAATATTGTCATTATGCACAGTACTGCACTGAATTAATTTATACTGTACACAGTATAAGCTTGAACTAGCTGCCGAAAGACATGAAAATCTTGACAGCCCACTGCCCAAAGACATGAACATCTTGACAATTTTGAAGTTCTCGCTATTGCTGTATACAGTATACATTTACGGTTTTATATTTACTCAAAATATTGTCATTATGTACTGTACTATATAATTACACAGTAAAGCTTGAACTAGCTGCCAAAAGACATGGAAATCTTGACAGCCGTTGACCAAAGACGTGAACATCTTGACAACTTTGAAGTTCTTGCTATTGCTGTGAATTTACTGTTTATACTTACTGTACTTTATTGTATGACTGTATTTACCAGTTCTTAATAATTACCAAATAATTATTTAATTTTACATGTACAGCACTATAATACAGCAGTTTAAAATTCGTTGTGTCCACTACATTTCCTATTTATTTATTTAACTTTATTTTAGTTTATAGTATAAATATAGATATATTATAAATACTGATTATTAATTTATTATTCCAACATATTATTTGTTTTCTTAATTAGGTTTTGGTCATATGTGGTTGGAAATCTGTTAAAAGTCTTAACAGTGTTGGTCTTTTGCATGCATTTGGGTTAATTGATAAGTTGCCAATGGACAGAAGAAACTCATTTTGTATTGCTTTGCCAATTGTGCCAATGACTTTACCAAGAGAGTACACATCACTTGCTTTGCTAGGAGGATGGCCTGTCAATACTTCAGGTGCAATATGTGAGTAAATACTTGAATACTTCTTTCCAATTAAATTCTCTGTTTTTCTCACTTTTCCAAAATCGATAAGGTACCCCTTTTTCTTACAGACTAGAACATTGTTAGTTTTGATGTCACAATGCAAATACCCCTTTTGATGAAGATGATCAAGTGCATCAGTGATGTCATAACACACACGGAACCAATCCTTGTCAGACATGGTCAAAACAATTTCCTTGAACTTGGCTTCAAAAAGTAGGCTATGAACAGTCAAGGATTCCATGCCATGTCCAAGAAATTCCATTATGATAGCGAAGGGTTTGCTACTGACCTGAACCCCTAAAAAATGAGGCACACATCTATGGGAGAAAAGTTGCATGTAATATGCTTCTTGGTAAACATCTGCCAAATCATTGTTGTGGAGCTCTTTCACCACCACCGGTATACTCAACCGCAAAAATGTCTTCATGGAACATTTGCCATAACTCCCAGATCCAATTATTTTACCACCAGTTACTGGATCCTCCAGCTCTTCAGGCATGATTTGTGAAACTGGAAACTTGCTAAGATTTTGTTGAAAAATCAAGGTCTGTCAAATAAAGGAAGAAGTCTATTGTTTAAAATATCTGAATAAAATTCTAACATTTTACTGTGTATGCTGCATATTGCAATGATAGCCAAGAGCCTACCATGTGGGGAGGGGGAGGATGTGATTTGTTGGTTAATATCAGTACTGAGAAATTATGGTAGCAGGTAGTTGGTTATTAGGGATATTTACATAATAACACATGCACACTGATTGGAGGCCAGTTCACTGGCTTGCTTTGGCAAGATTGTATTTGCATTAAATTTCTGTTAATTCTTAATTGTATTAATATTTGTATTATTTGGGAAATTAGGATCTTCATAACCTGTCGGTAAAGTAGGATTAGTTTTCCTCACCTGTAAACACAGTTGGCTGCTTGAACTTACCTAGATGTACCTATCTGAACCAGCAAGTCAATTGGAACTTTATTATAACCAAATAACAATAATATTGTACAGGTATTTTTTTACTTTTCATTTTACAAATTATGAATACTGTAATATGTCATTAAAATTTGGTATCAGTTCATTAGCTTTTTATGGGCATTTTTCATTACCAGCAGAGCAGCTATCTACATTATAGCTGATGTATGTATTGATTCTTTATTTCTTACCACATATATTTCAGATAAAATTCTGAAAAAACAATGCATTAAGAGAAAAGCAAGGGCCCTCTACACCTCTGGAGTCTGGATACCCATCCATTTTGTATAAAATACCAGTAATAGGTCTTCCAATGAATTTAACTGAAAACTACATATATACCTTAAAGTTGGTTGGTAAACTTGAACAATTAGGTATATTGATCTCAATATACCTAATTGTATACCGGTTAGTTCCCCACCACCTGTACATTAAAATGTTTATATTTGTACTAAATTATTTACTGATGGGGTGATGCTCTAAATATGGTATATGACATTTTATTAAAAAATACATTACAGTGTAGCCTGTGTATCCTCTTACCGTTTCTTTCTTCTTATCTAGCAAATGACTTTTCATTTCTTTGTTTTGTTGAGCGCCCTTCTTCCACAACGTGTAATATTTTGAAGCAAGCTGCTTGGCCTTCTTATGATTTTCCGTGGCGTTTCGTTCTGCACGCAAAGCATTTTCCAACTCTTCGTTATATTTCAACGTTCGGTTCGTTCTTCGATCCTCGCGTCTTTTGCCCCTCTGCTTTTTCTTTCTCAAGTTTCGCATCAAACGTTTTCCTTCGATAGATCGTGCCATGTTTGCCAGCAGCGCACAAGCTCTGAAATTTGCGCGGGCTTAAGCGCGATATTATTATACTTCCATATTTGGACACGTTTACCATGTTTGTTGTGCTAATTATTCCTACAATAGATCGAGGAGTACTGGATCGAGCAAGTTGCCAAGGGTAACGAAATGCTCGGGCTTTTAAAGTCTTTGCAACCGTCAACTGGCGTATAAAATGTAATATGGTTTCAGAGTCCTTCCATTAGACGAGAAGTATTAAAGCTCTTTGGAATATTATTTGTGTTTTCATGAAACGGACAGTATATACATTACGGAATATATCATATCTACAGTATTTACATTATTAGTGTACACGATCACGTCGATCGGCAAGTGGAGACTGGAGAGTGCTGTTCAACAGTTCAAGGAACAATTGCTGCCTTCACGTAAACTTATACTGTTGGTTTCTATAAACAAAGTCTAATGGAACTAGCTTGATTATTAGTACATGTTTGTCGGTGGTTTTAAAGACGTTAAAAACATTTGCTCTTTCTGAGACAGGCAACTCAACAGTTTTAAACTAAAAGGTACGTAGCCTCATTTAGTATTGGAATATTTTCAGTAATTCGTTTACGTGAGGCCGTTTATTTAATCGTGATTTAATAAGGTGATGATGTTATACAGGACAATTTTTTGTAACGATTTTTAACGCGTGATCTCGCCACAAGTACTAAATTGATGTGTGTATTAAAACATGCGATCATTTGTGGACAATTTTTAACTAAATTTTGGTATTGCAACATGTTGCGTTAATACATATACTCGATGTGCACCAACTCCACAGACTGAACAGTAGTATGCACCAACCTCGTCCCCAGGGCCATTTGTGGGGGCTGGGCCAAGATGGCGGCCAAAAACAAAATGGCGGGAACAAATGGCCCTGGCACAGGCTGCAAAAAATGAGTCATATTTTGACTCATTTTTGACTCGGCCCAGGCTTCACGAAGTTTATCGCGCCTATTCAGGCTCTATTATTTTCTGAATATTTAGTTCAGCTTGACTGACCCAAACTGAAAACAATCAAAACATCATTTCCAAATACATTGTCGAATTATTAAAACAAATACACTTTTAATAAACATCTGTAAATGCTTATTATTTATCATTTGCTTCACCGTTGTACCAAATTCGCAAGAAACTGGATTGCCGTTGTCTGGCTGGGCCACCTTGTTTTCGTAAGTTTTCGGTGGATTCAATTCAGCGTTTTGAAAAACATTTAGGCTGTCGAGAACTCTTGTTTGAAAAAAGCCTGCTTCTTAATGGCCAAACATGTAAATTCTGCCCTGTGGTGTACTTTCCTTTCGCAGCCAAAATACTTTTTGACTTTGTTCACCAAGTCTTTCGTTCGCCCGATCAGGGGCGTCGGAGCGACACTAAAAGTGGGGGGGCCCAAAATTATTAGGGGGGTCCGGGGGCATGCCCCCCCGGGAAATTTTCAAATCTAGAGTCTCTGAAATGCCATTTCCTGCATTTTAGGATAAGGATTTACAGAATTCTAAAGGTCCAAAAACGTCATAAAATACTCAAAAGACAACACTTTTCCGGACATTGAATATCTGCATTCAAATTTCTTTATATGTATCTTTATTCAAAGTTGTGGGTTAGCTAGGTTTAGTGTATTGTGTTGGGTCAGGCTTACAAGAAGACGAAGAGGTACATTTAGAAACATAATTCAATGTTGTGACTGATGCAAAAAGGGAAGACAGGTATAAGGCCATAACTGGATATTAGAAACACCAATTATTTTATTAAAATTTGTTGCATGTTTACAAACATAAGTTATATATGCAGCTCAGTACATACATGGCTGTTTGTCTTATTACAAATAGGAACTTAAATAGGAACACTGATTGTTTTACCACATATGATATAATGATATTATCGTAAGAAAGTACCAAAGAATTTCATCCTGTTGTCGTTTGCACAAGCAAACTCTTTGGCTGCTTCGAAGAGATCAACAGCGTCAGTTCTGTCACTATGTACGTAACATATCACAGCATGATTCATTCTCGCTTGGCCCATTGTGTTCCGTAGGTATGTCTTAATTTGACGAAGTGCCGAAAAACTCCTCTCCGAAGTGCTGGATGTGATAGGGACGGTAAGATACAACTGAAGCAACTTCCTGACTTCACTAAACATCGATCTGATTGCTCTATTGTCTGACTCGACAAGAGCTTGTGTGATCGTATCAATGTTCGTCACTTTACGACAATGACTGCATAGGTCGGGAAGGCTTTGGAGTTGCTGATGTAGCCGGTCAAAATCTAGGTCATTGTCATAGCACTGTCTGACATCTGTGGGGATCTGAGCTTCTTTTCCGTTCGCGGCATCGATGAAAAGCGTTTCTACTTTTTGAATGAACGTAAAGGATGGTTGATCAAAGCGGTTAGAAATTTCAGCAATGATCCAATCAATAACTTCAAAAAAATTATGCTTAAAGTGCGCTTTAGGCGTGAGGTAAACGTGGTTTTCCGCTCCATCATCTATACGCCTCGGAACTTTCTTTCGTCTTGGAAGTTTTGGTTCTTCAACATGCTCGATCTTTCCAGCTTCTTGTAAGACATATGAGTAAAACTCATCGAAGTTCTCATCATTTCTTTTCCGTTGATAATACGCCTTTGTCAGCGATGCTGCCTTGAAAGCGTCCTGTGCAGATATGTCTTTACTTTGCAAAGTGAGAGACAGTTGCTCTGAGGCAGCAAAAAGTAAATGAGAAAGTTCCAGACCAAAGAAGGTTGAGAACTTTTCCATTAGATCTAGAAGACCGCCAGCTCTTCTTGCATGCTCGTCGCTTCCTGCGTTGACGTCTTCCAAAGTATCGATAAGTGCTGTATAATTCTTTAGTATCGAGTCTATCGATGCTGTTCTCATTGTCCATCGCGTTGGGCAAAGCTTTCGCAATTGGGGCGTTTCCGGAGATTTTCCCAATTTGATGTTGTTAAATAATTGTGATCGTTTTGGTGAAGCTTTGATCAGCTTCAGAATTTCGTTAACGAGGTCAAGAGCATCTCGAACGGGCTTGCACTGCCTAGCAACATCTTGCAAACATAGGTTAAGGCAATGAGCCAGGCAATGGACGTGAATGGCAGAAGGTTCCTCTTCTTGTATTCGGGTTGCCACTCCTTTTATACTTCCTTGCATGTTACTTGCTCCATCATAAGCTTGGCCGCGGCAGTTTCTGATTGGAAGATTCAATCGAATGAGTACATCTTTAATAACATTAAACAGAGTTTCTCCTGTGGTATCTGGGACAGCTATCATCCCTATTGGATCTTCGTAAACGACAAAATCTTCCCCAACCCATCTTATTGAAATGTTGAATTGTTCTTGATTCGCAACATCCGATGTTTCATCAGCTATGACAGAGAACCACTGGACATTTCGGATATCTTCTATGAGTTTTCTTAAGATACTTTTGGCCACAATTGATATCTGCTCGTTTAAAATATCAGGCGAAAAGTAATTTTTCTCTGAAATCCAGTGTTCCAGAGCTGGTACATCTTTCAACCTAAGCTTTAGCAACTGTCTAAGATTTCCTTCGTCATCTTTATGGCCACGCACCGCAAGACCCTGGCGAAGAAGAAAAGTCAGGCTCTCCAGTTGCTTGAGCAAACACATTCTGCGGGTTTCTTGCTCCGCTTTCAGCTGATTGGACAATTGCTGAGATACTGGTTGCTGGTTTTGACTGGCTTTGTACTTAATACTTGCTTCGCGATGACATAGGGAATGCTCGTGTCCTTTGAACTTTTCGATCGCTTTCTTCCAGTTGTTGAATCCATCTTGTGTAAATGCTTTTTCGGCGTTCTTGCTAAATATTATGGTACTTCGTCTATCTTCTTTTCGGCAAATGTAACAAAACAATTTATTCTGAGACTCACAAAGCGTTAGCCAGCTGAAAGATCTAAACCATTGCGGCTTGATGCAGCGTTTCTTTTTCTTGTTACCCGATATGTATTCAATTCCAGTATTTTGTAATATATTGGTATCAGAAGGTTGATTAGGTGCAGAGTCAGAGGCGCAACAAAGTTGATCGCAAGTCAAAGAAACCTGTGTTTCCTTAAAAAAGTAAGATAAACTAAAGTTAATACTCATAATTTATATTGCATACATATGGTGAAGGAAACACCATGTAAACACCGTAGACGTCAAGTAATGAAGAAATCTCCACAGGCTCGATAATAACAATACTAATAAACTACGTGCCACCACCCACCTTACCTGATCGCTGTTGCTGCTGGATAAAGAATCTATTTTATCCCCGACTCTGCCGTACTGGTATTCACTTGGGGTGGAGCCATGAACGTGAGAAGATTCAAGAGATTCTGTTTCTGCATCACTTAAAGCAACCTCTTCTTGAAATGCTTCTGGGGGGTGTAGTTCTGGTCGAGGTCCGGGTGATTCTGATGCATTGCATCTTTTAAACGAAGTACGAACAAGTTTAGAAAGTATTTTATAAACATTCTTTGTAAGTTTAAGTGCTAATTTATAAGGTAATAACTTAATAACTGTACCTTTTCGGAAAGAATGTTTCGATAGCGGATTGTTTTCTTTTACTCATCTTATGAACTCCACATTATGTAAATTTCTTCCACACCATCATCTCCACAAAAGCCGCACGTTGGCATTTTCAAGCCAGCGTGCAGTCAGCAGTCCCAGGGTCACTACTTCATGTATGCCTATTATTTGGTTCAGGGTCAGGTAATGTCAGGCGACATAGTAGATTCCCACGCGCAAACTTGCAAGGAGAAATTTTCTGAAATGTTTCATTCAGCAGCGATTTAATTTAATTCTTGTTTTGGTATGTATAAAAATTGTTTTCTTGTTGATTTTGTTAATCATAACTTTATTACTGGCCTCTGGCCTTGTTAAAAAGTGGGGGGGCCCAAACATATTCTGGCCCCCCCACCAAAAAAAGTGGGGGGGCCCGGGCCCCCCCCGGCCCCCCCGCTTCCGACGCCCCTGCGCCCGATTCAGAAAACACACTGAATTGCCGTCCATGGACTTCGTTGTATGGCAGCCAGGGCACAGAGACGATACGACCCATCATTACATATTCTTCCGACGTTTTCACGGGTGTTTCGCCAGCTTTCCTCACATTTTCATTCATTTCGAAGTTGTTTTTTAACAGCCGGCAATTCTGAATATACTTTGAGCCCAAAAAACAAATGCCCGCGAGTTAGCCTGCCGCCCGCCTTGTTTCCACCAATCAGAACACCTAAAACATCCAAAGTTATCTCGACCAATCAAATGTGGTGATAGCTCAGCCTGTGCCAGGGCCATTTGTTCTTGGCCGCCATCTTGTCCCAGCCCCCACAAATGGCCCTGGGGACGAGGTTGTAGTATGCACCTCCTTTTTGCTGCCCACTTTCAAACTGTCTGGCAGGGGCATCCCCATGAAAAAATCTCATGATATCAGTGATTTCATCTCCCTGGGTGTTCTTGACTTTGTCATTTAGCTCATGCAGGCACTCAATCCTTGTGTCCACATAAGCTAATTGCTCATAGTCAGTGCCACTCATAGAAATAATAGACCTAGAATGCGTGCTCTGTCACGTGACAGGGGTCCAAATTAAATTTTATTTTGCCCTTATAGATCCGCCATTTTGAATTTTGCAAAGGGGTGGGATAAATATACAACAATGATCGCTTCTCAAAATAAAGAATTGGAGGACGTTTCATAGGGATAAATTGGATACATGCATGACAACAAATCAGCCACATACACATTAGCATAAAATAAAACAATTTGCAAGACACTTGCTTTATTAAACGTGCTAAAAACTATAAGTTCAAAATTATGTGTTCACCACAATTACAAAAAGCAACAAAAAGTGCTAAACTTGAAACTCAGAAATTGTCTGCATCAAAGCCCGTTTAAAATAAAATAAAATAATCAAATACGTAATGGAAACTAGGAGAAAATCTTTAAAAAAACACGGATTTAATATGTCAATATAAATAAATGTCGAAAAGACTGATGTATAAAAAGTATGACAGGTGCATAAACATATTTTATATTTCAAAAATCACAAGCTAGAAATCCTTATTAGATTGGAGAAAAAAGAGGAAAAAAAACACTTACTGTCTCCTGGATTAATCCTCCACATTCAGTATAAATCACATACAGATTGGCAAGTGGGAATCATTCAAATATAATGTAAAACAGTAAAAACACTAAAACCATTCGTATTAAAAGGCCGCTATCGTCGCTGCATGTCTACATCCAGAGTTTAATGTTCGAAATGTTTTGGCGAAGGATATTGCACTTCATCTTTATAAAATTCACCAATCCAGCAAGTTTTCCGGTACAAAAAGCAAAGAAATTCAGTGCTAAAATACATCCATCACTCCACAACATCACCAACCGCAGCCGTGTTAAAAACTGTTAAAAAGTCCTGGGGCGAGTTCCTTTTGCCCTTATAAATCCGCCATTTTGTGGCGACAATTTTTTGACTGACGAGAGATAGGAGCACGCATTCTAGGTATAATATTTCTATGGTGCCACTGCATCGAGCAAGAATGTAAATTTCAGGAGTTTCAACCAAGGCTTGAACATCAGCATGTTTATGGTATTTTGCGTAATATTCATCATTTGTGTAAAACACAGCAGAATCATATATGCAAGCTACCATAAAAACCAGATGACTGTGGTTAGCAATGGTGGACTGGTCATGCCATATTTTCAAATGACGTGTTCTCTCAACTTTCTGTAATCTTTTCTTCATGTCTTCAATGCTTTCACCTTCCTGGTACTCATTTATGGCTTTTAATCGCTGCGTTAACTCATCATTTGACATCAGGATGTATTCCTGGTTCACCCTGGTTCTCATCAGTTTCTCATGCTTGTCAAGTAGTTTCTGGCGAATTTCCAGTAGAGGATGTTTACGGCCTTGGACATGAAACACTTTCTTTATAATGTTGCCATCTTCTTGCAGAACATGTTTCTCGTACTACAAAATATTTCAACAAAAATAATTTAAATGCATGTTCATAATTTATTATCACTCAATACCAGGCATACATGTAAATATATAATTATGTATACATAATTAATACTTAATTACCTATATAATTATATACCTTTTTTGGTACAATTAATTCTCCAACACTGTATTCCCCTTCCAGAACTTTTGTTTTTAGCTGTTTTCTTAGTTCCTCATTTGTACTTGGTGTTGGAATGCTAATTTCACCTCCTGCACCCTTTCTCTTTTTCTTTCGGATCCTTGGAAAGTCGTGGTCACCATTTGATTTTCTTTTGAAGCGAGTGGTGTCAACTCCGGCAGATTCCACATACTCTTTAGCAATTTGCCCACCATTTCTTGCTCTTTCTCCTTTTGTGTTGGTGATGGCATACTTAACAGCTAAGCTGGACCAATTAACTTGTATGTTGTCATCATATCCCTGTACTTCTCTTTTCAATGCATCTTTGTCCCAAGTCATTTTGTCAAATCTACCAACAGCATTTTTCTTTGGTTTACCACTGTTCGAGCTTTCATCATGTCTTTTAATTGCTTCCTCCTTGCTTTCAAATGCCATTGCAAGACGTTCACGCTCCCTGGCTCTAAATGACTGACGGTTCCCAAGGCATCTATAATATCATAATTTAAAAAAATAGTGTTATATATTAGACAATGTACATGTATGTGTGTATATTATGTATGGTATACACACAATTAATGTATGCTATCATGCACCACCTAGCTGTATAAGCCAGTTATGCTTAAATGTTTATTTATTTTTTATTATTTATATTTTTAAAACATATTTTTATTATTTAATATATTGTTTATTACTTATTAAATATGTTTAATTACTTGACTGGTGAATATTATATCTTTAAAACATATTTTTATTATTTATATTTTTTGTTACTTAAATATGTTTAATTACGTGACTGGTAAATATTAAATGTTAACATTCACTTTACCTCATTACTGATGTCTTCTTCCATTGTTCTTCCAAACAGGCCTTTGCTTTCCTCATATTATTTCTAATTTCTTTTTTCTTGTCAGCTCTAGACAGCTTGGTTTGAATGTTCAACTCCTTAAGCGTCGTGAATGCTTTCACCAAGGGCACATTGTATGTCCTTTCAAACACTGGATTGAGGTCGTCATACACTTTTTGGGCCGCACGTTGGTATTCTCGTTTGTTGCACTTGACTGGAATTGGATTTGCGCGTATTTTGGAGGCAATATCTTGAGCAACAGCCACTGGATTTTGCTTTAAACTACCTTTGAATTCCTTGGATGTTACAGGAAAGAAGGACTGAAAGACTGAATACCTGTGAAAGCAACCTTGGCAATCCATCAAGCTGTGTTCAGCTTTTCGTTCGGGCGACAGCTTCTTCCAGTTATCCGCAGAAAAGGCCTCTAAATATTGTTGGCGCTCTTGCATTTTGCGGGGATTCCAAGTACTAAACTTCTTGCGAAGATCTGGTAGCTTTCTCTTGAAGGTTTTCAGATCAACTGCGAATTTTTTTCCAGTTAACATATGTGTGAAGCGGTTGTATATCTCCTGTACACTGCGCGCTTGATGCTCCTTTGGCGTCTCGTTCGGGTTGCGTTTAATTTTGGCAACAACCGCTTTTGTGACTTGCCAAACTGCTGTCTTAGCAAATCCACAGGAATGTGGGTGAATGAGACTAATAACCATGATGATAAAGAACGAGACTTTTGCAATAGAAATCATTTACGATGAACACACTTTATAAGACACTCTTCCCTTATCGGAGCGAACTTTGAATCTGGCGCCTAAATTGCGGTCACGCGCATTATTCTGACAGGTTTTTGCGTCATTAAGACATAACACAGGCCAAACTACGTCAGACCACTATAATATTGCAATATTTCCTCTATAAAGCTGCGCTTATAAAAGTTACAACGAGTGCCGCCGTGGCGACACAAAATTATATAGTACACTAGAATTATGCATAAAAAACATGCACTTCGTTTAAACTACTGAAGAGAACTAAATATCATAATTCCAAATTAGAACATTTTTCTATTTGTAGTAAAACGTATGGCTTTCTAGACTTAAATAATAAGTTCCAAAATGCGCATTTCAAAGAAAACTAGCTCCCTGCGCTATAGTTGTTTTGATCGCCATTTTGCGCGTGCATAGTTGCCATGGCACTGGGTTCTACCGCTGAAAGAAGTGCCTCGGCTCAAGCGAAAAAAATGGCGCATTCGACAAATGTATTTAGGTTCTAAAAGTTTAACTTCAATGGCTTCGCCGGGAAGGTATATTAGGTTTACCGATTACCTCTATCAACCTTAATGCTAGAAAATATATTCAACTGCATTGCGCAACCCGTAAAAGTTACATTAACATTTCGTAAATAGCTTTAAATGGACAAATTCCTTAGAAATACAGCGATGTTTTCATTTCACCCCAATTATCTTAGTGATCAGTGGTAAAATTCTATCGATTCAAGGTTGAACATTAAAGACCAATCTTAGAATTTACTATATGTACCAAAAGAAAATCGTGGGAGAATGATTATCCATTCCTGCGGGTCACGTTTCAGAATGCGTTATTTTTACTATAAATTTAGGCTTATAACTGATCACGTGACTTCCTGTTACCAAAGTTAAACGTGCCAAAAAACCCTTAAAATCTATACGAAGGACATTAACGTAAAAAACAATCACATTGTTGCAACAATGAATTAAAAATAATTTTTCGTTTATTTTCTCTGATTTAACACCGCGAGGGAGACTGGACCCAGGCATTAATGCACCTGAGTATTTCCTGTCCATCAGTGCCAAGTAAACACCTTGCCACGCGCATGAAATGTCCAAAAAATATATATCCCCCCCTGGGCAAATGTGGCCGTGTCGAGGCATATCAAAGGCGCTTTAAGCAGCCGCCATACGACACAGTTCAGACCACGGATCCCACTAGAAAGAAATTATGTTCGTGAACTTTAGCGTATTTTACGACCCTCCACCAACTAGCTGGCTTTCAGTCTATCAATCAAGTTACATGATCCCTTTAAATAATAGAAATCGTAACTTTACTCACCACAAGTGTAGGGAATGCCGACGCACAAGGTGAAACACAAAATATTTGCAAACCAATTCGAAATTCTTCGGGACCAAAAATTGGCAGTGAAAGTGAAGAGTCACTGTGATTTTCAGTTATGTTATGGTGTTCATCACCCGATCCGAGAACCTTTCCAAATTCTGGTAGTTTTAAAAGGTTCGTTCCAAGGAGTGGAGTAGCCAGTAGGATAGCAATCAATCCCAAAGCCATTTCCTTGTAGCAACGCATGGCAGATTTCATTTCGGCCAAACGAGATTTCACCCCAAATACTGAAAATATTATGATAACGCATATCCAAGATACTGGGACTTGTTTATTTAGATAAACTGCCGGTTGAGGAAGAAAAATGCCGAATGGAATGATTAGAGTCGCTCCAAGTGCAAGGAAGTGCCTTGACACAAAGTTTCCAATCACCTTAAACCAATCTCTCTTCCTACTACTAGCGTCCTTCTCCATATCTTTTCAGACAATTATTATTTCTCAGTGTTTCTTTGGCTGATGAGTCCAATGTACTGACGTTTCCCGAAAAATAGCCGTTTTTATTTGTTTGCCTTTCTTTGTTATAATCTATTTAAAGCTATATTTTTGGAACTCATTAAAAACACGTTGCTATATTTCGAGCTAAAATTGCATAGCTAATACAACTACGTGATCGGCAGAGAAGCTAAAAACAACACATAACTGACGGCCCATTGGGGGGCCTGGCCTTCCAATAATGCGATTGTCTGTCCCTTAATTTGTCCTCAATAATTAAATAATATGACCGCACTAAATAAATAAAAATAAAATAATAATAAAAATAAAATAATTGGTCCTTTTTCGTGTTTACATTACGCTTTGTCGTCTCGGCCGAGAACAACATTGTCCTCCCCCCAATAATTTCTATCTCCCGCTTCCCCTGACGGATTAAGCTACGTGATCGACGTCACGGACCATGGAGTGCACCGGATATAGTATCCAGCCGGATAGCTGAAAAAAGGCAAAACAGGTATAACCTTCTACGAATCCAAAAGTAGATTGGAAGGGTGTATATAGACTCCACAGTCTCCACTTTTAACCAAAAATATCTTCAGAACATTTCCAGTTCTTTTTAAAATATATTGGGTTGCCATTTCAGAGACCTTAAAATTCAAAACTTTTTTGGCATGTTCTCGGGTATATATTATCACTAATTAAAAGAGGTGGGAGTTTAGTAGTTATAATTTAATAGTCAGGTTACGCTTGCAGCAAAAACACTCCCATTTTCTTTCAACGTAATAATAACAATTTTTGTTTTGCCAGAGAGATAATTTACATTAAAAAATACATACAAAAATAGAGATTGAAAGTTATGACCCTGACCTTCTTTTGTCTTAATTAATTGCGACAGTGGAGGCGCCAGGGTCCAAGAAGTGGGGGGGGGGGGAGCAATGCGAGCGCCGAAGGCGCGAGCACTAGGGGGTCCAGGGGCATGCTCCCCGGAAAATTTTGAAATCTAGAGTCTCTGAAATGCCATTTTCTGCATTTTGGGGAAGATTTTACAGAATTTTGAAAATTATAAAACGTCAAAAAAACAAAAACTACACATTTCAGGTCTTTGTATAGGATATTTCATATCAATTACTAGATACTGTCGAAAAATTAAGAGAGATATCTAACAGTGCCATTCTATTTCGAATCATCGACATTAAAAAAGAGATAAAATCACAATAATTTTTATTACTTGTCTTCATTCTTATATTCAAAAGTTTATTTAGGTGGGTTGCCTTCCCTTATGCCAGTAGTTCCCATGAGCCAGATTTCAAATCTCAGTCACCCCCCCCCCCCCCCCAACTTTTCTCCTCGATTTTGGACGAATTGGAAAATCGACCTTGGAGAGAACTGGGGGACGTGTCCCCCCAGTCCTCCCCGTGGCAACACCGCTGCCAAACGTTTTGCGCATGCGCGACGTCCGAGCTCGTCCCAGGCTCGTCCTCAGAAAAAGAGCGGGAAAACAACTGAAATATTATACACTTAATGTCTGCTCCCGAGGGAAACAGTTCGTTTTTTTTTCCCCGAGAGTCTTGATATTTCCCGAGACGAAGTCGAGGGAAACATCGAGACTCGAGGGAAAACAAAAACTGAATAATTTCGACGTTTATCAAGGGAAAGTACACGAAAGACAAACGCTATTAAGACTTACCAAAACATTTCGCCTGGCTCCGTAATTTCACTTCAACCAAACAAATGAGTCTCCGAACAAAAGAACAGCAATACATTTCTCCAGTTAATCTTCACACATGCTTTGAAGGCCTATAAATATTCTTTTTTTCGTACCAAAGAAGCTTTTGTTTATAGGATGCCGTGAAGACTTCAAAGTTCTAGCGGGAAAGTGGGCAACAATTGAAAACTTATTGACCGAGCAGGCAATAAGTTCTCAATTATTGCCACTCGGTAGACATTGAAATTTATCTAAGGTCATGTGACCACAAACCAACCAATGACAGTCATCGTTGCATCCAGTGAAACTCTAGCTATATAACAATTTGACTTGTCCAAGAGTCCGACAGAAAAGTTAAAATTATAAGCATACTACCAAAAAGATAAGGTAGGTAATTTGTCCATGGCTTCTTTGTCAATATTGTAACATATTCTGAATTTACCCCATCGTAATTTTCTTTACCCTTTTTCTAAAACACAAATGAATAGTCGAGTCTTACTTAGTCTTCACTGTCTGGTTGTTGTCGCCAAGGCTAGTTCCCACTTCTCTTGCAATGTTTACTCAGCGAATTCACGCATGCGCAAACGTTTGGCAGCGGTGTTCCCCGTGGCGCCGCTATTGCATTGCGACCACTGACCTATATATATAACTGGACTGCGGGTGCTGGCCAAAAATGTGTCCCCATCACTGACCTATATATAGGTCAGTGGTCCCCATTTTCACTTTCAAAATGGCGGCATTTATGGGTCCTTCTGCTAATGGTAGCGACCACTGACATGTACTTATCGTAGGAAAAAAGAATATTTATGTAAATAGTAAATACAAAGCGATTTTC
Source organism: Corallium rubrum (assembly GCA_964035015.1). Classification (NCBI taxonomy): domain Eukaryota; kingdom Metazoa; phylum Cnidaria; class Anthozoa; order Scleralcyonacea; family Coralliidae; genus Corallium; species Corallium rubrum. Next base: position 10,422,374 of record OZ035998.1, read on the forward strand.
TTACTTTATTAATAAATCGTTCCTATACGAGGGCTTCCCCAGAGGTGAATAAAATCGTCTGGTGTTTATAGCCAGAATAAAATACTACACACCAGTTCGGACAGGAAAGAGTTAGAGAGATAGTTTATAAATCGTTCCTGTCCGAGGGCTTCCCCATGCAGAGGTGAATAAAATCGTCTGGTGTTTATAGCCAGAATAAAATACTAAACACCAATTCGGACAGGAAAGAGTTAGAGACATAGTTAAAAATTGTTCCCGTGAAGGCTTCCCCAAGAGGTGAATAAAATCGTCTGGCGTTAGCTGAGGGGCGTATCACTCGAAAAAATCTCGTACACCTTCGTAAAAATCTCTAAAAAATCTTTAAAATATCCCAAAAATCTTTAAAAATCTTAAAAATCTTTAAAAATCTTAAAAATCTTTAAAAATCTTAAAAATCATGGAAATCTCTAAAAAATCTCGAAAATCTTTGCAAATATCCCACAAATCCCAGAAAATCTTGCAAAAATCCAAAAAATCTTGCAAAATTATTTGAAAATCTTAGAGTAGATTTGGGAAACATGATATAATATTTCAGAAAATCCCTAAAAATCATGAGAAAATCCCTAAAAATCTTGAGAAAATCTTGAAAAATCCTTAAAATCTATGAAAATCCCTAAAAATCTTGGAAAATCCCCCCAAATCTGAAAAATCTCTAAAAATCTCTAAAAAATCCCAAAATCTTTAAAAAAATCTTGAGATTTTTGAAATCCCAAAAATCTCGTACACTATTTTTCGAGTGATACGCCCCTCGGGGCGTATCACTCGAAAAATCTCGTACACCTCCGTAAAAATCTCTAAAAATCTTTAAAAAATCCCCAAAATCTTTAAAAATCTTTAAAATTCTTAAAAATCATGGAAATCTCGAAAAAATCTCGAAAATCTTTGCAAAAATCCCACAAATCCCAGAAAATCTTGCAAAAATCCAAAAATTCTTGCAAAATTATTTGAAAATCTTGAAAATCTTAGAGTAGATTTGGGAAACATGATATAATATTTCAGAAAATCCCTAAGAATCTTGAGAAAATCCCTAAAAATCTTAGAAAATCCGTAAAAATCTTAGAAAATCCAAAAAAATCTTAAAAATCTCTAAAAATCCCTAAAAATCTCTAAAAAATCCCAAAATCTTTAAAAAAATCTTGAGATTTTTGAAATCCCAAAATCTCGTACACTATTTTTCGAGTGATACGCCCCTCGGCGTTAGCCAAAACAAAATACTAAAGAGTAAAATCAATAAATTCGGACAGGAAAGAGTTAATGCATGCATCAAGAGGCCTGCTGGATTATTTGTCTGACCAACTACTAGGAATATCGCCTCCCATGTAAACAGCCCCTAAGAAGAACTTGGTACGCCTCGCTTCTTTACGATTTTCTTGTGATCGTCACCGGTTCTTTATAGAGCTGGCGACTTCATAAAACGAAATGTTTGTAGATTTCCATGACCATGTGTATTGACAGTCTTGTTTATTTTATTGCCAAGTGTTCGTGCGGTACCGCCGGCAGGCACGTCATTAATTCAGACTGCTAGAAAGCTACAACAGTAATAATCGAAATATAGTAAGGTTAGATATACTGCCGAAACAGAGAACATAGGAGTCTAACGTTTCGAGCGAAGGCCCTTCGTCAGAGAGAAACGTAAAGAGTGTAAACAAACAACCTGTCCGAGGGCTTTTGTTTCTACATTGCCTACGCAGCACGCTACTTTTATTACACTACTTTTATTACAACAGTAATAGTCTAGCATTATTATTATTGTAGTTCAGAACTACAATAAGACTCTTATTGTGAAAACATCCCGGGCCGCTCAGCAACAAACATAAATATTAACTGATATACATATGGAAAAACCACCGAAATATTTTGTTTACACAAACTCGAGACCAGGATGATATTATGCTGACTTGGCAAAAATTCGACAAAGTTTGCCTAGTCCGTCTACTCCGAACGTTTTCTCAAGAAATAATCCACTGTAGAAGTTATAAAATATATTGGCAGAAAGATAATTCACCTTGCTACAACATACATACAGTTTACCCGACCAAATAGCTTAGTTTCCCTAAAAAAGGCGAAATACCGAACATGTCCAAATCATAATAGCGGCCGCTATTTTGAAATCTTTTTCCGTATGTATTATAATGTCTTCTCCAAATGTTTTCTCGAGAAATAAACCACTGTAGAAGCTATCAAATATACTGAAAGAAAGATAATTCATCTGGCTACAACATACGTACAGTTTATCTGACCAAATAGCTTCGTTTTCTTAAAAAAAGCGAAATACCGAACATGTCCAACACGAACTAGAGATCTTAGGTCCATAAATGCCGCCATTTTGAAAGTGAAAATGGGGACACTTTTCCTAACTCAAAGGTAATAGGAGCACGCAGCCCAGTTATATATATAGGTCAGTGATTGCGACTCTAAAAGCAGAATTAATTTTGCTATATTATTATATAGTTATAAGGTTTGAGTAGTGCCGAAACTATTGAACGTAGATTTCTAACGTTTCGAGCAAAACGGGCTCCTATTTCGACTACCAAAGCAGCTCACTACTTTTATTTCACTGTTTGTATATATTGCTTGCATCTGCAATTATTGATTCAAATATATACACGCGTAAAAACGCACAAGTTGTAAACTGACAAGTCTGCAGCAGATTTGCTACAAGGCTGTTCGGACAAGCAGATGATACCAAGTTGTGTTCGCACTGCTTGTTCCAGTTTTTGTGACAAGCCGATAACAAGTTGTTGGCTGCCTTGTACACACGTAAAAATCTCACAGCTTGTCAACAAGATGTTGGTGGAACAAGCTTGCAACAAGCTTGGAAACACGTTGTATTAATAACAATGCTGTTGGCTTACACGCTGTAGCAAGCTTGTTGACAACAACCTTGTAGCAAGTTGTTGGGCTGCAGAGCGGTAACAAGTTGTTGGAACAGCCAGGATCGAGTTTGGGTTTTGGTCGAGGGTCGAGTGTTGGGTTAGGGTCGAGTGTCGAGGGTGTAGAGGGTCGTAAAATATGCTAAAAATATTTTTGAAATATATAATATTATGAATTAACTTTTTTTGTGTTTCAAGTAAAAAAACTCTTGCCGCGGCATTTACGCAAAGTGGATGATGCTTCAATGTTTTGGAAGACTTGTGAAGACGGTCTGATTCAAGTTTTCCTGCATGGCTTTCGAAGACGTCTTTTTCAGGACGAGCAAAGTTGTTTCATAAACCAAGAATTTGTATGATTAGGATTTACGACCTGTTTCCAAAATCTAATGTACATTTAATATAAGCCTCCTCCGCAGGCAACTCTGTTGATTTTATACAAAAATAGCGCGGAAGGTTTGCTTCTATTTGTCCCTTGAGTTGCTCATACCGCTTGCGAAATGGTAAAGGATCGGAATACATGACAAATCTAGTAGACAAATTTACCAAATATTTCCTGTCAGTAAAACACCTTGCGTATCGAATGTCCAACTCGACTTGCAACCCTCGACACTCGACCCTCGACCAAAACCCAAACTCGCCAGGATCAAGCCATATCAGACTTGTTGGAACAACTTGTAACAAGTCTGTTGAAGTCACAAGCTCGTTACAGATTGTTTTAACAAGTCTGATACTTATCGACAACCACTAAGTCTTTTCGAGTGATTCGCTCATTATAGTTGTGTTAGGGTGCGTTTTTACGCGTGTACCAAACTTGTTGGAACAAGGTCGTAACAACGTTGTTGACAACAAGCTTGTAACAGCAAGCCAACAATTTGGTACAAGTTTGTTGAATCAAGTCGTAACATCGCGTAACAAGTCTGTGTCAACGAGGTTGAAACAAGCTTGTTGAATTTGAGCCGTAACAAGCTGTTTCAACAATGTTGTCACAAATGCGTTTTATTTTTTTCCTGCTTGATCTTGTACCGCGTGGCGGCAGATTTAATACAAAACTTTCACAACAAAGAATACAATGCAATGCAAACATTTATTATAAGTAATAGCATGGCATTTCGGTTGAATAGTGATTAAATGTCCCTCAAGCCACGGGAGGTTTAGTAAAAGACCCTCGGGCCATCACTTTGTAATATTATGGTTACCGAGGAAGAACGAGAGTTATACAGGGTGTATAAAAAAAAAGGCTACCCTTAGAAAATATAATTAACATTCTTTTCAAATAACCTATTGTATATTGACAGCCCTGTGGTCAGTTGAACCATTTTTAATCGAACTGATATGAATATAATTAACATTTTTATTTCAGTTATGCTCCTTCATACGTTTAGAAGTTATCGTAATTTCCCAGGTGTATACGACCATTTGTTTTTTACGCATCCGTGACTTCAGAGGTGTCCAGGGCTGTCAACATACAATAGGTTATTTGAAAAGAATGTTAATTATATTTTAATACTGTACAGGGTGTATCAAAAAAAAGGCTACCCTTAGAAAATATAATTAACATTCTTTTCAAATAACCTATTGTATGTTGACAGCCCTGGACACCTCTGAAGTCACGGATGCGTAAAAAACAAATGGTCGTATACACCTGGGAAATTACGATAACTTCTAAACGTATGAAGGAGCATAACTGAAATAAAAATGTTAATTATATTCATATCAGTTCGATTAAAAATGGTTCAACTGACCACAGAGCAACGCGTATGTGTCCAGGGCTGTCAATATACAATAGGTTATTTGAAAAGAATGTTAATTATATTTTCTAAGGGTAGCCTTTTTTTTGATACACCCTGTAGATCGTTTTCACTCACGTGATCGGTGGCCCCATTGGGGTGGTGAAAGAATACGAAATATTTGAATAAGAAAGAGCTAATTCCCATACCGTACACCAATATGGCCGCCATTTCATTGTTTTGGTACACCAATATGGCCGCCGTGACGTCAGATGAAAACGATCTATAGAACAAGAACGGTTTTGGCGGAGTCAACAACTTCAAAGTGAATAAATTATCGAGTTGTGATTAATACTATTGTGAATTCGATAAGTGTTCACTTTATGTATTTGTTAGTTATTATATGCATAAGCGAACTTTGGCGTAAACATTAGGTATGATTAGTTACTAATCGTACTTCATCTTTATGCATCGGGTTATTTAGAGATTAAATGTCCGTGTGGAAACAATGAAAACCGAGGTGGCCATGATATTATTCAATATATTACTGAGTGTTCTTCGTAGCAAGATAACTAAGACGTTCACAAAAAGGAAAGCTAAAACATTTTGATCAAATAATATTACCGCAAAATACGTTTGAATTTAGCCTTGAGATAAGTATTAAAGCCTAATAAAAGCCTTTTACAGACTGCCATGCATGGGTTTGCCAGGGGCAGATAATGTTTAAATATAATAGTAAAAAACAACAAGCTATCCTATGCAAAATCCATTCATAAAGGAATATTCCTAAAGTTTATCTAGTTTTAATGTATTCAGTATTTTTCAAAATCACATGTGAACCATGCACATGTGGTTCACATGTGATTTTGGAACATGACATGTGGAATTTTTATAAGGGTTCCGAATGCCAGCCGGACGCTCTCACCATAGTCCCTAGAATTATATTGTCTGGAGACGCGGCGAACAACAAAGCGGTTAACAATGAGCTACAATTTAGGTTGAGGGTGGCAAATAAGGTGCACAATCTTTTGTTTTGCGTTCATTAATATTTATAAAGTAACGCTGCGATTGGTTGATTGCTTCATTATACCAAAAATACAATGTGTTCAGCAAGCGTTAAGGTGAAATAAGGTGCACAAACGTGAACAAAAACCTAGAACAAAGACTTTGGCCGCGTTTCCAGACAATTTATTTCTAGGGACTATGCTCTCACCATGCATTGATTGAGCCACTGGAACTCAGATGGTTCAAATGGCGAAGGCCCTTCGTCAGAGAGAACTGACGAAATAAAGAAATCTATAAGGCAAGGAATAAAGTAGCCAGCGTGCAGTCATAGAAACCATTTTCTTTCATAACTGGAACACTAACTTTAGGCAGAAAGTAAAGTCAGCTATATTACGTCGCTTTTAGACCCCTACGCGGTCAAAAGGTAACAGGCAGTGTAGAGGACTGAATCCAACTGCAACATGACATACGAAAATCATGACTTCACTTTTGAAGCGTGCTAATGGCTGAAGTTAGCGTTCCAGATCTAGAGAGTAGAGTTTACTGCATGATCCCAGCCTGTACACAGGCTTTCTACACTCAGAAACGCTGAGAGTACCACAAATGCTACGCGGGCTCATGCACATAATTTAATTGTACATGATTTCCATGACGACCAAGCGCGAGCTTGCTCGAACATTTAGAAAACATACATTTGTTACGTCACATATAACGAAGATAATTTGCAAATCAAAAGTTTCGCCAAGGGTAGTATACGCTGCCATTATGGACCGCACGGAATGAATCAGAAAACAACGTCAACAAAGAACAGCTGTTCAAGACATTCTGCAGAAAAGGTTTGTACAAGGCATAGCAAGTATACTATAAGTATATAATTATATACAAAACACAATCCAAAAAGAAAACCCAAGACAAGATACGCAGAAGAAACAAGTCGCAAATATGACAAGGTAATATAACGTTATCATAACGTTATATTACCATGTCATATTTGCGACTTGTTTCTTCTGCGTATCTTGGGCTTTCTTTTTGGATTGTGTTTTGTATATAATTATATACTTATAGTATACTTGTAATATGACGTTGGAGTCCAAAGTCATATTTATAACTTACTTATTATATAACTTAGTTGTCGCAAGTACTAGTAGACGTAGTATAGGCCTACTTCCGACGACAGTGACACGTTTTTCTGATGTTATTCTGACACATTTCGACCAAATAAAAACTCATAAATGGAGCTCATTGTTAGCTGCTTTGTCCTTCGGGCCGCATTTCCAGAAACTTACCTAGATAGTAAGGTTTCTGATTGGTTTAAGTAACGTAAACAGTAACGATTCCTCAAGCTTTGGTCACGGCCTATAACCAAAAGAACTCGTAATTGACAACGTGATTGGTTACTTATATCCAATGAGAAAACCCGTTAATATAGTAGATCTTTGCATTTACACATCGTAAACGTATATAAAACCCATCGAAAGTTGCCGTCCATGCATGCACGCCATGCATATATTGCATAATACCTGTTCTCTTTTACAAAAGCGAGCAGACTGACATTAATTCGACGTTTTTGAAAATATCCACTTTGGAGAGCGTTTTCGAATGCGTTTACGATGATCGTTTTCATCGTTTACATGCATGTGGACGGAAGGTGATGTACGAATTAATATGCATGGATGAACCATATTTTAAAAAGAACGGTCTATTTTATACTAACACATGCACAATGTCATTATACTACATAATACTCTTGCAGAGAGCCGCCGTGGACGGCGCCCCTAAGAAATTTCTTCAAAAATGTAATGGCAATTCAGCATTATATATTGACAGAATTACTTTGCAGCAACTACAACGTCAGATTGAATATTTAAAACACTTGTTGTCAAGGCAAGAGAAAGTAATCACCTCTATGATCACGACAAGGTAAGAATCAAAATAATACCTTGTGATACGACCAAACAGATTTGTTGTAATTTTGCTCTTAAAATGGTTTGCCAAACCATTGGATGTAATTCACATTAAATACGTCATGTTTCTTTAAAATACAACACGTCTAAAAATTCTCGCTTAAAAAAGCGTTCCGTTATTACTGAGTTGTTTTTGCTTTGATTCATTCAATTGCAAATGAGAATGACAATTTTATATCATTCATGATAATATATACATAACATATATACTGCATATATATATATATATATATATATATATATATATATATATATATATATATATATATATATATATATATATATATATATATATATATATATATATATATATATATATTTGTGAAATTCATTAATAATTCATGAGTTTTGCAGCCAATCCAATTTCAGAAATTACGTCACATGTATACCCCTGTAAACCCCATACAAACCACTACACCTTTTCCAGGTCATTTTCAGACAATTCAAGATGAAATTCAAATATTTTTAGATAATATTCAGTTTAGACAAATGAATTTCAGAACTTTATAACTGATATTAAAATTTTCCAAATGAAATTCATATATTTCCAAATGATTGCAAATATGTCAGGTAAATTTCAGATTAGTCCAAAAGATATTCAGATTCTCCATAACAAAATCAGATATTTGCAATTGAAATTCAAACATTAACAAGTACACTTCAGGGAATACCAAACGAAATTCAGACACGCTCAATCTGTCTAATCCTTTAGAATTACAGGGATTAATCCCTGTGTGCATATAAGCAAGACAATACCGTAGGAAATTACATGCAAATACAACAACGATAGGTTTAAAAAGAGCTGTAGTTCTGGTTGGCAAGCAGACGATCATAAAACGTTGGACCGTAAATCTCCTACTTGTAACCTCGCTTGTTCTTGCTACTCTACAGTACAATGTCTCGTGGTCCTTATAATCGAATATCGCCCACGGATAGAAGTAGAATAGTACGAGCGGCTAATGACGGTGGTAACTGGCGACAACTTGCAGAACAACTCGGAGTAAATCACAGCACAGCTTATACATGGATTCGTGAAGGCCACGACGAACCAAAGAAGAAAGGGGGAAGACAGAGAAAGTGTACAAATGCACAAATCGACGTTCTTGTTGACATGATTGAACGGGATCCTACGCTGACTTTGAGGCAATTGTCAGGAAGAACCCTGCCAGAATTTGGAGTCCATGTCAGCCCATCAACTATCCACAATTATTTGGAAGGGAGACTCATAACGTTAAAAAAGGCACATGCTATTCCAGCTACTATGAACACGGACGCCAACAAAGAACTGCGAAGACAGTATGTTCAATGGGTCAGTCAGTGCATGAGATGGAAAGACCATTATTTGGATGGATGAGACAAACCTTAACCTGTTTTGCCGTAGGAGTCAAGGGAGAGCACGTATTGGTGAGCGAGCAGTTATGGCGCTCCCGACCTCAAAGGGACCAAACATTCATGTTATCTGTGCATTGTCAGCCTATCAGATGATATACATGACCAGACGTCGTGGAGCGTTTAAATCCGATATTGCAAAGGCTTGGTTGCTAGAAATGCTGGACAATCTCCCTCCTGGAATTACAGTCGACACAGTTGTTGTTGTTTGTGACAATGCTCCTTGTCATAGTAAGTTTGAAGAATGTTTGATTGATAAGCCAGGCTTAACTATCTGTCGTCTGGGGCCGTATTCCCCGATGTTGAATCCTGTCGAGACCATATGGAGTAAAATGAAAGCAGAGGTGAAGCAGCGAATGCGTGTTCCTCAAGTTCGGCCTCCAGGAGTGGGTGAGCAACGGCTTCAATATGTGGAAGCGTTAATTGATGATGCGATGGGTCGGATTACCGTACAGGATATCGTGAATTCATGCCAGCATTCTCAAGGCTTTTTCCAGCGTGCGCTTAACCTGGAAGACATGAATGTGGGAGCATGAAACTTTCGTGTGGTTGTGCATATGCTTCTGCTCAAGCATATCATGCTATTTGTTAGATTGTAGCAAAAAATTTTTGTGTGTAATAATTATGTAAGAAAAATTTACGAATGAAGATGCTAAAATATTCTTGAATTCAAAATGAATGAGTCTGAAATCCACTATGAATTGTGTGAAATTGTATTGCATTATCTGAAGTTTACTTGAACATTTCTCAAATTCACTTGCACTTCTGCACCTTCATTTCCATAACCTGAAATTCATTTGAACACTTTTGAAATGAATGTGTCAATGTCTGAAATAGACTTGCATTATCTGAACCTCACTTGCAAATGTCTGAAATTGACCTGCGTTTTCTGAAATTCGTTTTGAAGTTTCTGAATTTGACCTGAAAAAGGTGTAGTGCTTGTAACTAATTAGCATCTCAATATGATTATCCCAAAGGGATTTTTACTATTTATTCATTTCACAAGTTGTTTACAACACTCGCGTCCTTGTTGTATTGAATATACAATCACTCGCCTTCGGCTCGTGATTGTATAATTCAATACAACACGGCCGCTCATGTTGTAAACATTACATATAATACTCATTAATAATTCATGAACAAAACACAAAAGAAATCATGACCGGTACATCTGATACAAACCACGCGTGGTTGTATCATTTGATACAACCACTAATGGTTGTATATCAGGTCTATCTCAGCTCTAAAACATTGAAATTGAAATTGAGCTTTTTATGAATTAATCTTAACAAATATTACTCATATTAACATCAAATACTCGGAGTATTTTAAGCTATTTACAATATTCGTGTCCGTGTTGTATTGGATATGACAAGCTCTCGCCTTCTGCTCGAGCTTGTATATCCAATACAACACGGCCACTCATATTGTAAATAGTACGTATAACACTAAAAGATAGTATTCTTTTCGACGTCAATAATTAAGTTTTATCAAGTATAAGACTGACGACGACATGGTACTGATTGCGGTGCCCTGAAAGTTATAGCTGAGCGCGCAGCTAACTTTCGGCAGCTTTATATTCTGCCTGTGGGCGTTCGTGAGGAAGTGGTAGATAATTTGCTGAATACTATATGTACTACAGACAAAATACAAAACACTGAAAAGAACAATTTTGAGAGAAAAGTAACTTATTTGGTTGCTAACGTGCCCGTCTGCAGTCGGCACACTAAGGAGTACAACAGATCATAATTATAGACACACTTTGACGAACTCACTGCATGTATATATATAGTCATGAAAGTGACTGCTGTTTTGACAAACTTAATATACAAAAATCAGAAACAGTATCTAAAGCATTGCCATTGTATACTGGTGCACAGAAACAAGGAAATGGCGGATTGACGGACGGCCATATTGGTGCACAACCTTCATCCTATCCAACGCCATCCACAGATTAAGCGAAAGAGACGTTATTGACAGCAAGTGTATACTTGTTGTTTTCAAAGCCCACGAAAAAGATAGGATATAGATATAGCCCGTGTAACAAATTGACAATGCATGCATATATAAATTTAAATAAGTGCAGCGCTCTCTATTTGCATAATAACTCCAATCTGAACTGAATCGATCAAGGTTAGTTTTGGTATGCCATATATATTTATTAATAATTATTAGTTCATTCATGCGTCGATTCCCTTTGATATGCCGCAGTTAAATACAGGTTCGTGACCTTGCATATTAATTAAATGAACTACTATATTGCTTTAAAACTACGTCTAGAATACTATTTTTTTGTTACGACAGATATCATGAATGAACCAAGTACGTTATATAGTTACCTCGAAGTCGTGTTTGTTCAATCTACATAGTTCTACAATTCTGGCCATTGAAAACCTTCAAAATATTCAGAAGAACTATTTTCGCTAAAATTAAAAACTAGTCGTTGAAATTTTTTGTATTAAAAAATATATTTTCAATTCAACCTTTTTCTCTTCCATGAAACAGATCGAAGGGCGTTGGTGTATTTTAATGTACTTTTTACATATTATATTTTATACCTATTTAGAAGTGAAACCGTGATGGAAAGATGGATTGCGGAATGGAGAGTTAAGGTTAAAAGTGCTTTAGATAATTTTCACGAGCGCTAGCTGCAGGATCCGATTTTCAAGTTTGGCAAGATTACTTTCAGAAAGTTATATTTTTACAATATTAAAACTAAGTTCATTTTCGCATTTGGTTTTAACAGGACAAAGCGGCCAAGATTATCCAAAAATATGTAAGATTGTGGTTGAAGAGAGAAAAAGATGAAAAAGAAAGACAGGATAAAGGTAAATAATTAATTCAAAAAATAATACTAGTAACGTACACTAATAGAAGCTTATGTAGAGCGAGTTATATTATATACATTATATATAATGAGAATGTTTTTTAGGGTAGCGGTTAGAATATTTTCATGAGGTAAAAGATGGCTTAACATTTCATCTTTCACGGAATGAAAATATTTTTTTGTATATACCAAATAATTTTTTATATATAACACCAAAATACACATCCTTGTTATTGTTTAATAAAGTTTTAGACCGTTTAAACCAAGCTGTAAAATAGACCAAAACGTATAGCACAATGGAACAAAAACGCATGGTTAATGACGTAGGTGGTGGCGTGGTGCAATGGATATTCGATTCAATGCCATGACTTGATCAATAATCTGCCAATCGAATAGCGATGATTTTTACAACTCAAATCTTTTTCATTCTGATCACTCTAGGTGCAAAAATTATACAAAAGATTTTCCGTCAATTTCTTGTTGAAAAATATAGAAAACTCTACAAAGACGGTACTGTAATTAATTTTATTATGTCTATATATAATTAGAAATAAAAATAATAGTAGAAATAAAATGCAAGCACCGTGAACACCGCTGCAAAACGTTTTGCGCCTGCGCGACATCCGAGCTCGTACCTCAAAAAAAAAAAAAAGAGCGGGAAAACACTGAAATATTTGGACTGTTCCGAGAGTCCACACAAAAGTTAAAATTATAAGCATAGTACGAAAAAGATAAGGTAGGTAATTTGTGCATGGCTTCTTTGTCAATATTGTAACATATTTTGAAATGCCCCCTTCGTAATTTTCATGACCCTTTTTTTAAAACACAAATGAATAGTCGAGTCTTACTTAGTCTTCACTGTCTGGTTGTTGTTGCCACGGCTAGTTCCCACTTCTCTTGCAATGTTTACCCTAGCAAATTCACGCATGCGCAAACGTTCAGCAGCGGTGTTAGCATTGTGTTATTATCATTAAATTCAAAATAAAACAAACACAAAAAATGTTGAGCAAAACGTAAGGGTTTAAATAAAACGCTATTACCTTAGCCAGTATGCTAAAACCAGAACCCCCGCCGAAAAAATATCGCACGCCGAAAATAACCGCCCCTTAAAGCTGCAGCCTCGTAGCAAGGCTCTTTGCTCGATGCTCCCATAGAGGTAATTCTAAAACTAAAAGTACCCCCCGGTTACTTTCGAGATTCTATACGGTATTTGAGTTTGACAAATATATAAGACAACGAACATCTGTTACTGTTAATATACTTTGCTGTTTTTGTAGAGCCCCAAAACTCATGGAAAAAGAAACTGGCTTTTACAAAATGGATAAGACAATTTTTTAGACGACACAGTGAGAAAGATTACGAAACGCGCAGAGAGTTGGAGATAAAGATGAACAGATTATTATTTATTGTGCATGCACAGTTATATCAATAATTTGTAGTTTGGATGATGTCTTGTCATTTATTTTTTAATATTCATTATACACTACATTTTACGCTTACATATACCAAACGTGCTGAGGGAAAGAAAAGAAAACAAAACAACAAGGGCGTGGAAGTCAAGGAAACTCAACGTGGGTATGACCGGCTGATTTCAATGAAGTTAAAGTTGCATGGTAACGGAAAATTGTGCGCAACTTTTCGTTTAGCGATTTCAAGTTGTCGTTCAATAAAATTGGTTGTAAATGTAAAATATTCGCAAATAATGATCTCGATATATATAAAGCTCTACGAAGCGCATGCTCACTAAGTAAGGCCAAACGTTCGGGTTTTGGTGAGGTTATGATGCATTCAGTCACAGTGATTTAGTGATGCGTATGAAATGACTCTAAGGACTTGTTTATACGATGCATGGGACGGAACCTTTCCCGGGACAAGACGTTTAGCTACCTCCTCCAGAGGCGTTCCTTACCAGTCTCTATCGAAGCGAAGCCCGGGCATATCCATTTCACGCGCGGCAGTTTCAGTGGGCGGCTCCATTTGAGAAAGAAACGCCTGTTTTAACAATGTCGAAATCCGACTCATTATATATTTTCCTTTAATGTCAACCCGTTTAAACTTTTGTCCAGTCGCCTCTATCCGGAATACCACGACCGTAGCTTAAAATGGATAAACCTCGGCTTTTCTTCAAAACACAAAAAAATAAAAATGTAAAATAGGTTACAAATAAAAAAGTAAATGGCTGCGTATATGCAGCGTTTTGAATCATGAAAAGTGAAAAGATGGTAAATTGCCGAGACGTTTCGAGCGGAGGATGCACGCTCACTTTGCTAACTAACAATTGCTTCTTCTGCCTTTTACGTATACTGTAGAAGACCTAGCCAATTTTTAAGTGTAGAACTAATTTACTTATCAAACATCTTGCTATTATACTTAACATATACAGTATACACGTAGTACCTGTAGTGGATTCTTCAGACAACTACATGCAGTAGTCGTTTATCACCAAACACGGTTTTCTTGAACAAACTGAATTATTTGTTTCAAGCTCTCAGGACTGTGGTCTTTCAAGGCAATACCCAAAAGAATCGATTGTTGAACATCACTTTTGTACAGTGAACTTCCAATTTGCTTGGCGTAGACATACGTTAATGGCTTGTAAAAAAACAGAAAATTAAGCATTGGTAGTAAATGTACTACATAATTCAAACGGAGACTGTACAATTAGCTAGTGTACATATTAGCCGTAATCACAGACATAAAATTATCCTTTCTCAAGGGCGTAGGAACCGGGGGGGCTAAGGGGCTGCAGCCCCCCCAATATTTTATTTTGCTGATATTAGCCCCCCCAATATTTTGCCCAACTACGGTTTGAGATTAAATGAGTTAAAGAGATCGTTGGTAATAATTTATAAAAATAAAAAAGAAATCCTCCTAACACCATAAAAATATGAATTTCTTTCGTACAGAACGGGAAATTCGTCATATGACCGAAATCTATTTCTCTGCAGGCATCACTAGGCGGGGACACAAGGGGCCCGGGCTGCAGTAGAACCCAGTACGCACAGCGCATAGGTAGAACCCCCATGCTATGTGACCATTTTTCTGAAGCTGAAAACTAGTCGTGGACCCCCTAGGTGGATTTGTGGCAAAGCCGCAAATGCGCATTACACAAACTCAAGTAGCCCCCCCCCCCCCCCCCAAAGTAACACTGCTTCCTACACCCCTGTCCTTTCTCCTAGCATTTACAATGGTATAAAAATGTGTGATGCTGTTTTTCCAATGTGGTCAGTTTATACAATACTTAAACAGTGAAATAAAAGTAGCGTGCCTCTCTCCTCCGCAGAGGCTTCTAGAGCTTTTTTGAGTTCTTCACCTCAGTATATAGGGTTTAATATTGCAGCCTTTGCAAGGAGAGTAATGCGGTAGAGGGTAATGGGGAGTAAAGAAAACCGCTGAAAATCGGAACGCGGGCGAGGGGGGAGCGGAGAGAGGAGAGCGGAGAAACGAGGGAAGCCAACCTCGTCCCCAGGGCCATTTGTGGGGGATGGGCCAAGATGGCGGCCAAAAACAAAATGGCGGGAACAAATGGCCCTGGCACAGGCTGCAAAAAATGAGTCATATTTTGACTCATTTTTGACTCGGCCCAGGCTTCGCGAAGTTTATCGCGCCTAGTCAGGCTCAATTATTTTCTGAATATTTAGTTCAGCTTGACTGACCCAAACTGAAAACAATCAAAACATTCATTTCCAAATACATTGTCGAATTATTAAAATAAATACACTTTTAAGAAATATCTGTAAATCCTTATTATTTATCATTTGCTTCACCGTTGTACCAAATTCGCAAGAAACTGGATTGCCGTTGTCTGGCCGGGCCGCCTTGTTTTCGTAAGTTTTCGGTGGATTCAATTCAGCGTTTTGAAAAACATTTAGGCTTCATTTCGTCGAGAACTCTTGTTTGAAAAAGCCTGCTTCTCAATGGCCAAACATGTAACTGATTCTGCCCTGTGGTGTACTTTCCTTTCGCAGCCAAAATACTTTTTGACTTTGTTCACCAAGTCTTTCGTTCGCCCGATTTAGAAAACACACTGAATTGCCGTCCCATGGACTTCGTTGTATGGCAGCCAGGGCACAGAGACGACACGACCCATCATTACATATTCTTCCGACGTTTTCACGGGTGTTTCGCCAGCTTTCCTCACATTTTCATTCATTTCGAAATTGTTTTTTAACAGCCGGCAATTCTGAATATAATTTGAGC
This sequence comes from Corallium rubrum, assembly GCA_964035015.1. Lineage (NCBI taxonomy): Eukaryota > Metazoa > Cnidaria > Anthozoa > Scleralcyonacea > Coralliidae > Corallium > Corallium rubrum. The sequence continues at coordinate 10,438,398 of OZ035998.1, forward strand.
CCAAAAAACAAATGCCCGCGAGTTAGCCTGCCGCCCGCCTTGTTTCCACCAATCAGAATACCTAAAACATCCAAAGTTATCTCGACCAATCAAATGTGGTGATAGCTCAGCCTGTACCAGGGCCATTTGTTCTTGGCCGCCATCTTGGCCCAGCCCCCACAAATGGCCCTGGGGACGAGGTTGGAGGGAAGCCTCTGCCAGATTTGTGGCCAAACATGGCGCGCAACCGGGGGGTGCAATCTGCTGTGATATATTCGAGAGATCAACATGGCGTACGTTTATAATCTGAATAATTCATGCCCACGTAGAGATTTTCTTGTAGCTTGGCGGAGCGGAAAATCTTGTTGTCCTGTTTGTTGTAGTCAAAACCGGGCTACTTACTCGCGTAATGGGCTTCACCAGCATTATAGAACAATGCATAAAACGTTAGAATTCAACGGTATGACAGTGAAAGAAGGAGTTGGTGCATTGCGTGGATATGCTGCTTCAGAAACTTGGCAAAATCTCCTGACCCTTTCTGAACTGAGAAACAAGTCGGTAGGTACACCACTTTCGTTTACTTTTCTGGAACTATTACAGCAGCTATTTTAAATAACAATTTACATTTACAGGGCCTTGAAAATTACCAAATTTTCACAGTTGAAGGAGACGGAGAGCGTATGGATTTGGTTTGTTCGAATGATAAAGAAGCTGCGAAATCGTTTGGCCTATATCTAGACCATAAAGTTTCCTTGCCAAAGTTAGAGGACAGTGGTGAAGGAATGAAAGTCAATGTCTGGAATAGATCAATGAGCCGTACATATCAATTGTGGCGATCACATGAAAAAATTTATGCAGAAGCAATCTATTTCAAAACGGTGAGTGGTTTGCATTAACTTACCATCGATCGAGATATTTTGGATCGATATATTCAAAATATCGACTTCAGAACCTTCGGAACAGTTCATATCAACAGCAACTGCCTTCTGGCTCGAGTGTGAATTATCATCAGGCTCTTCCATCGCATCAAAACAACGTCCAAATACATAAATTAAGACGTCAGTCAAACGCTCTTGGTCGCATGTCTCCTTACATAAAAAATCCGAACGAGAAACAAAAGGATTGCCGAGATATAAAACGGATTACAAGAAATCGCCGATTTGTTCAAGATATCGCCACAAATCTGGCAGAGGCTTCCCCAACCTCGTCCCCAGGGCCATTTGTGGGGGCTGGGCCAAGATGGCGGCCAAAAACAAAATGGCGGGAACAAATGGCCCTGGCACAGGCTGCAAAAAATGAGTCATATTTTGACTCATTTTTGACTCGGCCCAGGCTTCACGAAGTTTATCGCGCCTAGTCAGGCTCAATTATTTTCTGAATATTTAGTTCAGCTTGACTGACCCAAACTGAAAACAATCAAAACATCATTTCCAAATTCATTGTCGGATTATTAAAATAAATACACTTTTAATAAATATCTGTAAATGCTTATTATTTATCATTTGCTTCACCGTTGTACCAAATTCGCAAGAAACTGGATTGCCGTTGTCTGGCCGGGCCGCCTTGTTTTCGTAAGTTTTCGGTGGATTCAATTCAGCGTTTTGAAAAACATTTAGGCTTCGTTTCGTCGAGATCTCTTGTTTGAAAAAAGCCTGCTTCTTAACGGCCAAACATGTAAATTCTGCCCTGTGGTGTACTTTCCTTTCGCAGCCAAAATACTTTTTGACTTTGTTCACCAAGTCCTTCGTTCGCCCGATTTAGAAAACACACTGAATTGCCGTCCCATGGGCTTCGTTGTATGGCAGCCAGGGCACAGAGACGACACGACCCATCATTACATATTCTTCCGACGTTTTCACGGGTGTTTCGCCAGCTTTCCTCACATTTTCATTCATTTCGAAGTTGCTTTTTAACAGCCGGCAATTCTGAATATAATTTGAGCCCAAAAAACAAATACCCGCGAGATAGCCTGCCGCCCGCCTTGTTTCTACCAATCAGAATACCTAAAACATCCAAAGTTATCTCGACCAATCAAATGTGGTGAAAGCTCAGCCTGTGCCAGGGCCATTTGTTCTTGGCCGCCATCTTGTCCCAGGCCCCACAAATGGCCCTGGGGACGAGGTTGAGGCTTCCCCTCGTTTCTTCGCTCTCCTCTCTCCGCTGCCCCCTCGCCCGCGTTCCGATTTTCAGCGGTTTTCTTTACTCCCCATGGTAAGTACTTCATCTTATGGGATATAGTGGATCCAGCATATCTACCTACAAAAGAGTTGCTTACCCCACCTTAGACCTACTTAGCCTACTTAGCCTACCTTAGACCTACTTAGCCTACCTTAGACCTACCTAGCCTACCTTAGACCTACTTAGCCTACCTTAGACCTACTTACCCTACCTTACACCTACTTACCCCACCTTAGACTCACTTAGCCTTCCTTAGACCCACTTAGGCTACCTTAGACCTACTTAGCCTACCTTAGACCTACTTAGCCTACCTTAGACCTACTTACCCTACCTTAGACCCACTTAGCCCACCTTAGACCCACTTAGCCCACCTTAGACCTACTTACCCCACCTTAGACTCACTTAGCCTTCCTTAGACCCACTTAGGCTACCTTAGACCTACTTAGCCTACCTTAGGACTACTTAGCCTACCTTAGACCTACTTAGCCCACCTTAGACCTACTTAGCCCACCTTAGACCTACTTACCCTACCTTACACCTACTTAGCCTACCCTATACCCACTTACCCTACCTTAGACCCACTTAGCCTACCTTAGACCTACTTACCCTACCTTAGACCTACTTACCCCACCTTAGACTCACTTAGCCTTCCTTAGACCCACTTAGGCTACCTTAGACCTACTTAGCCTACCTTAGACCTACTTAGCCTACCTTAGACCTACTTAGCCTACCTTAGACCTACTTAGCCTACCTTAGGCCCACTTAGCCTACCTTAGACCTACTTAGCCTACCTTAGACCTACTTAGCCCACCTTAGACCTACTTACCCTACCTTAGACCCACTTAGCCCACCTTAGACCTACTTACCCCACCTTAGACTCACTTAGCCTTCCTTAGACCCACTTAGGCTACCTTAGACCTACTTAGCCTACCTTAGGACTACTTAGCCTACCTTAGACCTACTTAGCCTACCTTAGACCTACTTAGCCTACCTTAGACCTACTTAGCCCACCTTAGACCTACTTACCCTACCTTAGGCCCACTTAGCCTACCTTAGACCTACTTAGCCTACCTTAGACCTACTTAGCCCACCTTAGACCTACTTACCCTACCTTAGACCCACTTAGCCCACCTTAGACCTACTTACCCCACCTTAGACTCACTTAGCCTTCCTTAGACCCACTTAGGCTACCTTAGACCTACTTAGCCTACCTTAGGACTACTTAGCCTACCTTAGACCTACTTAGCCTACCTTAGACCTACTTAGCCTACCTTAGACCTACTTAGCCCACCTTAGACCTACTTACCCTACCTTACACCTACTTAGCCTACCCTATACCCACTTACCCTACCTTAGACCCACTTAGCCTACCTTAGACCTACTTAGCCTACCTTAGACCTACTTAGCCTACCTTAGACCTACTTAGCCTACCTTAGACCCACTTAGCCTACCTTAGACCTACTTAGCCTACCTTAGACCTACTTAGCCTACCTTAGACCTACTTAGCCTTCCTTAGACCTACTTAGCCTTCCTTAGACCTATTTAGCCTACCTTAGACCCACTTAGGCTACCTTAGACTCACTTAGCCTACTTTAGACCTACTTAGACCTACTTAGCCCACCTTAGAACTACTTAGCCTATCTTAGACCCACTTAGCCTACCTTAGACCCACTTAGCCTACACCTTAGACCCACTTAGCCTCCATCAGTCTTGCTTATACTCACATAGAATCACGCAACTTATGCCTTTTTGCAGTTTGCTTATCTTTTTTCGTTTGATTTTGGTTTCAGAATAAATTCCGTGGAAACCCTATATTGTCACCGCTTTTGTGTTGAGTGAAAAATATTAGAAGACTACATGTCAAACAAATAATTACGTGTAGAGTTGTATTAATTTGAAATTTTTTCACATTAGCTGTATACACAATATGTCAAGTATACACTATTTTCATTTCAGAACATGGTCACATATGATCCACTCAGCCAATCAGAATTACCCTGTATTATGATGTACACTATTCCATAAACCCTCTGAAATCTACAAGCCAGTGATCGAGTTAATCAAGTTTTCTAACAAAGAAAAACAATGGACAGCCTATTAGTATGCTGCATGTATATAAAGCATATAGTATAATGAGTTACATAAACTCACTGTGAGTGTTGATTTGGTCTTAATTTACTACACATTTCCTCCGCAATTTTTTATATATCGTGTTTTGTAATTATTGGTGGGTGTGACCAAGTCCTAAGACGGTTAGCCGAGAATGATCATTGTACTCTATTTTCGGTCTTTCGTGTGTTTTTTAATTTCTCTCTACTGAATTCGAAGGACTCTACCTCCCAAAGCGATAGACCACTCGTGACCATTCTCTAACCCTTACATAGTATGCTTTGTTCCTTTTTATATTTAACTTTAACTATTCCTTTGACAAATACATTTGCATGTTTTGAGGTATATACATTTAAATGTGAACAAAAACAACGGATAACGTACTCAAGACTATTTACTTGTTGTCTTTTATAAATTAACTAACTATGAAAACGGTGGAATAAGGACTGAGTCTGAGTTGTCCAAAAGAAGATTAGGTAAAGATGTGTGCCGGACTGGTTTATAGAACTGTTTACCAAGTTGTTTCATTTAATAAAAAAAAATTGATCTCAAAGTTTGAGTTCGATTACATGGTCACTGAGGAAATAAACAAAACAATGACACTTTAGTTTTGTGTAATCTCTTTGTCGAATTGGTTTAATGAATCTGTGTTTAAATGTGGTTTGCAAATACGGGTTAGTTTTTCCAGTCGGCAGTGATGGCTCATGACCGCTTTTAATTTCGTTTGTGAGCGATAAAGAAGTTGCCGAAGCAAGGGACAACATTTGTGTGTGAGTCAGCGACGCATGCGCAAAGACAAATTCTTGTCCCATAACTTTAGGAGGCCTAAAGCAAGATTAAATATTCGGACGCCACCTGATGATTGTACGATATTTGCGCGCGGAGCGGAAATTTTCTTTGTCTTGTGATTTCTTGGAGAACTCGGAGAGGGTGGAACTAATTAGAAAAGGCAAAGAAAAATTCCGCTCCACGCGCAAAATTCCGCCAAGTGGAAAACCGGCTTTATAAAAACGATAATAAATTTGTTCCAGACCATTAAGATGGTTCTACAGAATCGATTCAAAATATAAAAATCTATAGGCGCTCAGCAGCCGTCAAATAATTTCTTATTTAATCTGTTTGAAACAGAACAGAGGCTTAACATATACACACGATGATCACCGTTAAAACTAGTTATTAGTTTAGAGGGTATAAAAGCAGCTAATTGCGTATAAGTGTACAGTAGGCTAAAGAGGAGGCTAAGTGGGTCTAAGGTGGGCTAAGTAGGTCTAAGGTAGGGTAAGTAGTCCTAAGGTAGGCGAAGTAGGTCTAAGGTAGGCTAAGTAGGTCTAAGGTAGGCTAAGTAGGTCTAAGGTAGGGTAAGTAGGTCTAAGGTAGGATAACTTGGTCTAAGGTAGGCTCAGTAGGTCTAAGGTACGCTAAGTGAGTCTAAGGTAGGGTAAGTGAGTCTAAGATAGCTTAAGTGGGTCTAAGGTAGGCTAAGTAGGTCTAAGGTAGGCTAAGTAGGTCTAAGGTAGGCTAAGTAGGTCTAAGGTAGGCTAAGTAGGTCTAAGGTAGGCAAAGTAGGTCTAAGGTAGGCTAAGTAGTCCTAAGGTAGGCAAAGTAGGTCTAAGGTAGGCTAAGTAGGTCTAAGGTAGGCTAAGTAGGTCTAAGGTAGGCTAAGTAGTCCTAAGGTAGGCTAAGCAGGTCTAAGGTAGGCTAAGTAGTCCTAAGGTAGGCTAAGTAGGTCTAAGGTAGGCTAAGTAGGTCTAAGGTAGGCTAAGTAGGTCTAAAGTAGGCTAAGTAGGTCTAAGGTAGGCTAAGTAGTCCTAAGGTAGGCTAAGTAGGTCTAAGGTAGGCTAAGTAGGTCTAAGGTAGGCTAAGTAGGTCTAAGGTAGGCTAAGTAGGTCTAAGGTAGGCAAAGTAGGTCTAAGGTAGGCTAAGTAGTCCTAAGGTAGGCTAAGTAGGTCTAAGGTAGGCTAAGTAGGTCTAAGGTAGGCTAAGTGGGTCTAAGGTAGTCTAAGTAGGTCTAAGGTAGGGTAAGTAGGTCTAAGGTTGGCTAAGTAGGTCTAAGGTACTGGTAAGTGGGTCTAAGGTAGGCTAAGTAGGTCTAAGGTAGGCTAAGTAGGTCTAAGGTAGGGTAAGTAGGTCTAAGGTGGGCTAAGTAGGTCTAAGTTAGGGTAAGTGTGTCTAAGGTTGCCTAAGTAGGTCTAAGGTAGGGTAAGTGGGTCTAAGGTAGGCTAAGTAGGTCTAAGGTAGGGTAAGTAGGTCTAAGGTAGGCTAAGTAGGTCTAAGGTAGGCTAAGTAGGTCTAAGGTAGGGTAAGTAGGTCTAAGTAGGTCTAAGGTAGGGTAAGTAGGTCTAAGGTAGGGTAAGTAGGTCTAAGGTAGGCTAAGTAGGTCTAAGGTATGGTAAGTAGGTCTAAGGTAGGCTAAGTAGGTCTAAGGAAGGGTAAGTAGGTCTAAGGTATGGTAAATAGGTCTAAGGTAGGGTAAGTAGGTCTAAGGTAGGCTAAGTAGGTCTAAGGTATGGTAAGTAGGTCTAAGGTAGGCTAAGTAGGTCTAAGGTAGGGTAAGTAGGTCTAAGGTAGGCTAAGTAGGTCTAAGGTAGGGTAAGTAGGTCTAAGGTATGGTAAGTAGGTCTAAGGTAGGCTAAGTAGGTCTAAGGTAGGGTAAGTAGGTCTAAGGTAGGCTAAGTAGGTCTAAGGTAGGGTAAGTAGGTCTAAGGTATGGTAAGTAGGTCTAAGGTAGGCTAAGTAGGTCTAAGGTAGGCTAAGTAGGTCTAAGTAGGTCTAAGGTAGGGTAAGTAGGTCTAAGGTAGGGTAAGTAGGTCTAAGTAGGTCTAAGGTAGGGTAAGTAGGTCTAAGGTAGGGTAAGTAGGTCTAAGGTAGGCTAAGTAGGTCTAAGGTATGGTAAGTAGGTCTAAGGTAGGCTAAGTAGGTCTAAGGTAGGCAAAGTAGGTCTAAGGTAGGCCAAGTAGTCCTAAGGTAGGCTAAGTAGGTCTAAGGTAGGCTAAGTAGGTCTAAGGTAGGCTAAGTAGGTCTAAGGTAGGGTAAGTAGGTCTAAGGTAGGGTAAGTAGTCCTAAGGTAAGCTAAGTAGGTCTAAGGTATGGTAAGTAGGTCTAAGGTAGGCTAAGTAGGTCTAAGGTATGGTAAGTAGGTCTAAGGTAAGCTAAGTAGGTCTAAGGTATGGTAAGTGGGTCTAAGGTGGGATAAGTAGGTCTAAGGTAGGGTAAGTAGGTCTAAGGTAGGGTAAGTAGGTCTAAGGTAGGGTAAGTAGGTCTAAGGTGGGATAAGCAGGTCTAAGGTGGAGTAAGTTAAGTAAGCTAGATATGCTGGATCCACTATATCCCATAAGATGAAGTACTTACCCTCCCCATTACCCTCTACCGCATTACTCTCCTTGCAAAGGCTGTGTATTTAATAAACCCTATATACTGAAGTGAAGAGCTCAAAAAAGCTCTAGAAGCCTCTGCGGAGGAGAGAGGTAGCGTGCTGTGTAGGCAGTGTTGAAACAACAATTGAAATATAGTAAGGTTTGATATACTGCTGAAACAGAGAACGCCCTTCGTTATATAGATGAACAAATAACTTAAGAACTTAAATTTGATGATCTAGTTGGGTACGCATTACCCTGGGTGCCAGAGGTTCTTCCACGCTCGTAGGGACAATTGGGGTCCCCGTTATCCCCCCCACAAGTGTCGAAAAACCTCTGGCACCCAGGGTATAGGCGCGCGTGTACCATTTTAAATAGTAAATATAATTACATAAATATATATATATATAATATATACAATATATATATATATACATATTTACCAGTCTGAGTAAGAATAATATAAATCAACTTGGAATGACTAGCTGGTTATCTACTGGAGGGCATGCAAGAAATGAAGAATGTCTAATGAATCCTTCAATGGGACAGTTTAAATTAAGGGAGGTCCTGCCTGTCTATCTTGAGTAAAATTGTCTGGTATTAGACAAAATATAGTACATATTGACCAGTAAATCATCACAAAAATGTCTGTTTTACTAGGTTACATGTACATGTAATTAATTATGGCTCAACTAGTGTACATCCCACCAAAATATGGTAAGACAAACTTGCTGTGAGCTGCAAGCATTGTCTAAGCCATTACTCACTCTGATTCAGTTCTCACCTCATCTTTGCCCATCAGCACTTTAATGTCAATATTTTCATCTTCTTCATCATTTAAGTAAACTTCCTTGCTAATTTGAACCTAATACATAAATAGAGAACCAGTTCGATGCAATTGGATTCAAAGATTCAGAGATAATGGCAACACATGTAGTGCGTGCATGACAGTATTGACTCAAATAGAAGTTTTTTTCTGGGCACAGGTAAACTGAGATCGGCGGCTGGCTTTCAGTCTAGGGCACAGGTAGAAAAGTTATAAAATAATCAGTATGGATTAGGTTGAAATTGCTAATTGATATTACTGTAAATAGGTTTATATTTTTGTTGTGTTGCACAAGCAATCACCAGTGGTCAACTGCAGAGAGCATCACATGAGGTGTATATGTAGGCCAAATGAAATATTTTGGGGTCAGATTTAGTCACAAATTCTTCCCACAGCTCTACCTTCCTTTCATCACAAATCTTCTTCTAAAGTCATCCTCTGGCAACAACTTCCTGTCTGGTTCAACTTACTCTGACAGCATTCATCAACTGAAGTTAAGCATATTTGAAAACTGCAAGTATGTACTGCATCTTTCTTTATCAACATTATAGTTACATTACATACATGTATTATGTGGTTTAAGTACTGTTTAATAAATGAGCAGGAGTGTTTTATCAGATATAAGACACGAGGTGAAGACATAGTGTTTTTATATCTGATAAAACACGAACTGTGAGTTTATTGAATGGCTTCAAAAATGAACCACTTGGTAAGTTCATTGGTGTAGTAAGTTTGAAAAATAACAGTCTAAGCCGAGAAAATCAAAGCTAAAGTTTATGTAAATCAGGAGGTATCTTCATCACATATAAAGACATGATACAGTCATGATTTTCTTTTGTGTTTTCCTCATGAATTATTAATGAGTTTTGAATTATCATTAAAAAGTCTAACGGTGATAGACTAGTGACACACAGGCCATCAGGACCCTCCTTGATAGAAGTTTTTACAAAACTGGAGAGGTCATCTGTTAAAATATGTTCCTATTATTATTATTATTACTGTACAGTGGAGCCTCGCTATAGCGCGCATCATTATAATGCGCGACTCGGTATAACGCGGTTTATCCTTGGACCCCCAAAATTTCTCTTTGCCTGGTTATTATGACCACTAGAGAGAATTTGAATTTCTTAACAGTTGCTGAGCGTCTTGAATGATCGCGACTCTGGTCGATTCAATGCAGATGACATGTCTAACTTAGCGCAAGTATTTGGTGAATCGTTTTCCGCAGAAGAGGTGAACGCATGGCTCAACATTGACGAGAATGAAGCGATTTCTTCTCAAATGACAGAGGATGACATCATCAGTAGTGTAGTAGAAGAACCAGTACCCGAAAGTGACGGTGAAGATGAAGATGAAGAGGAGGCAGAGCTGATCCCGTCAATGAAGTCTGTGGTGCAGAGCATAGAGACAACGCTGAAGTGGGCTGAATCGCAGGAGAACTCTGCCACTGTAACTATTTTTCATCTTAGAAATTTGTTATATCACGCTAAAATCGAAGCACGAAAAAGTTGCATATTTAAATATTGGTTTTGTATGTATTTAATACTGATAGTCTGATATTCACAGGTAATATAACAAGATGAATAACGTAATAGAAAAGGCATGTTGATTTTATTAGACGTTATAAGGATCCAACAGAAAGTGCTTCTGGCAGTATCTAAGCTTGTTCCCAGTACTCTTTCCACAATATTGCACCAGGACCAAGTGGGAAGTGAACTGGGAACAAGATTTACCCAATAACTCACAATAACGCGATTCATCTATAACACGGTCTCCACTATGGACCCCAACTACCGTGCTATAGCAAGGCTCCACTGTATTATTATTATGGAAAAAAATATCACTGATTTGGTGCTTCTAATGTGTCCATGCAATACAATGTCTGGAATCACAACTTTTACTTTATTTTAATGACACGAGTTTAATGTATACAATTTAAGAGTTGTGTACCCCTCTGGTGGTGTCAATTGCCCTCCCCCTTAAAAAAAAGCTTTGAGTGCTTCACCTCTCCCCCCCCCACCTGTCAATAAAAAATCACGGGGGAGCCCTGAGACTGAGAGCGCGCACGCTTTCCATTACTCAACAGAAAAAATTATAACTATATATAAATAATTTTCTTAAGAAAAGCATTAGCATGTGGAGGTAGCCTGCATATTATTGTGAAAGAGGTAACACGCGCACTTTTCACGCCAAATATTAAACGTATAAACGACACACACTGCTTTATAATTGCATTTATAGAATTATAGACTTATAGTCACTTGTCTGCCAGTCTGTGGACTGTGGCATATTAAGCAGTTCAAGAAAAATTAACCTAATAACCAGTTAGTTCTTTTGGTTATAAAGCGCACTTACCAATGTCCCTATTTTTCCATATTGTGTGACAAGAATGAATAATCGGTCACCAAAATTCGAAGAAACAACATCCGTGACTACGTCGTTGATTTTTCTAGATGCCTGCGAAAAAAGTGTCGAGTATGATAAATTTAACAAATGAAACAAGTACTACAGTTTATAACAGCAGCAATTCAATGAGAAATATTGAGAAATAGTGATTTTCTAAAAAACAAACCTGTTTCGTCGAAATAATCGACTTCGAATCGTCCGCCATATTTGTCTAGTATCCAGTCCTTTTTTCCGCTGGCACGCGTATTCAATATGGCGGCGATTCCAATTTCTATTGTATAAACTTTTTACTTCATCGGTTCATCCATACCCTTTTTAAGATGAGTGACATAAAGGATATTCTAGAAATTGAGCAGATTTCTATAGGGGCACCTACCAAAGAAACAATTGTTGGGACAACCAAGGTAAAGTGGGTTAGTGGGATGAGGAAACTTATTGAGTTTTATTTTCTGCCTCTTTGTGTTTGTGCTGTTTTGGTAGACTATTTACTATTAAATCTACTTTGTAAACATGTTATTTAATGTATTCTTTAATTAAGAGACTAAACCATGATCTTCAGATTTTCTAGTGTCCAGAGCCCTCGACTGGTAAATAAGTTAATTAATATGAATAAAATGCCAATCGCACTTTGGAGTTTTGCTATGATGGCATTTTGGCATTTCATGTTGGTTAATTAGCTTATAAATTTGAGAAGGATGTCTTACCATCTCTGACTAAATGGCTATTTATAACAATTATTTTAGTCTTGATTTAATACAGTACATGTATGTATATAGTATAATTCAGCTTTACTCCATCAGAACCCCCTCCTCTCCCCTTCCTTCTCCTCCCCCTCCCCCTTCTCCCCCTCCCTCTCCCCCTCCCTCTCCCCATCCCCTCCTCCCCCTCCCCCCCCACCTCCTCCCCTCCCCCTCCCCCCCACCTCCTCCCCTCCCCCTCCCACCTCCTCCCCCTCCCACCTCCTCCCCCTCCCACCTCCTCCCCCTCCCACCTCCTCCCACTCCCCCCTCTTCCTCCCCCTGCTCTCACTCCTCCCCTTTCCCCCCTCCTTCTTTGAATAGTCAAATGGTGAGCTACAGGTAAGTTAAGTTAGGGACCTTGATGTGGGACTCATCTCAAGTCAAACGTCTGAAGTAAGCCCATAAGAGGCTGATTGCAGATGGATTTGACTCTTGTTAATGTATTATGTATATACTGTATATACAGTTACACTGTCTCACAAATTATACCATAGTCGAATGTTTGTTAATCACCTGCTACTCGAGATCACAATCACAGACAAATATTTCCATGAAAGTCAATTAAATAGCAGGCAATAAAATCTGTGATTTTAAATTTGAACAATTTTGCCAGACATCAAGTGTGGCTTCCTTCCAGACAATCATAGAAAAACTAAAAAACATTAAAGTTTGCAATATGTGTTGCTATTGTATATAATAGTGTTGCAACCATTTGTTTAAAGTCCTGATAGAAAGTGACCATGGCTGGGTCACACATACTACTGTAAAATACATGTATACAGTATTACTTAAGAGCTACTGTATATATACAGACCTATATTTACTTTATTGATATGTATACAGTACGCATACTGGTACTGTGGATGTATTGTAACTGCTTGCAAATGCCAATGGCAAAATTTCTGGGGTTTTTCTATTTATCTATTTATTTCATTGGGATTGTCCTTCTATATCTTAAATAGAAAAGGCCAAAACGACATGTTGAAGCTAATAAGAGACCAGAGGGGATGCATCGTGAACTTTATGCATTACTTTCTAGTGACAGCAGGTAAACTAAATACTTGATAAAGGCTTGTCTTTATATAGCTAATGTTTAATCTCAAGGTACATCATTCTTGAGCCACAAAATCAAAATTACTATAATGTCTGAGAAATTCAAGGCCTGATAACAATTTCTTGTTCAAGCTACTGCATGGTCATTAATGGAATTGGTGGCCTAAGATTTATGATTAAATTGACAAAACAATTTAAAAATATTTTATAAAATAATTCAATTGATGACAGTTCAAGTAGGATTTTTTTGTCTGAAGTATCTTGTCCAAGTTTGTGTGATTATCTTCGTGTGGTGTGGTGTGGTGTGGTGTGGTGTGGTGTGATGTAGTGATCTGCAGTGTGGTGTGCAGGGCTGCCGAGAAATTTTGGGCCCCTGGTCAAAAAATATACGGGCCCCCTCCCCTCAGGTTTTGTCCTCTGTTATCACACACAGACTTAACAGTTTGGCAACAACTACAAACTCCCAAAATTTCTGAAATTTAAATTTCTATTAACCTGGGATTTACATTAAAAAATCAAAATTCAGATGAACGAGCAAAACATGCATGTATTTAATTAATTTAATGTTTGTGACAGCATATTAATATAATATCAAATATCAAGATGTATTGATGCACCCGCAAGCGAGATACCGGTGTGCCCCCATTTCCCCCATAGCAGTGATAAAGCCATAAAGGGGCCCAATGCCAGTGATAAAGCCATAGAGGGCCACTATAGCAGTCTGTGATAAAACCATTAGTGAGAGACACAATGCAATGTAACGATTAATGCTAAAACTTCAATTGTCTATTATAAAATTGACTTTATTGTTTCACACTTTCACAGTAAAGATATGTATAATATATTCTTAAATTGTTTCCTTTTAAAATGGGCCCCCTTTGGCCCCGGGGCCCTGGTCAACGACCAGACTGACCCCCTCTCATCAGGCCTGGTAGTGTGGTGCAGTGTGGTGTAGTGTGGCACTGGACCACAGGTGTAGCTGTATCACTGTGGTGTGGTGTGGTGTGGTGTGGTGTGGTGTGGTGTGGTACAGTATGCTGTGGTTTGGTGTTGTGTTGTATTGTATTGGGGATGAATTTACTTTTTGTTATTTATATGTTATGATTAAATTCTTCTAAACTAGCAATTACAGCACTTAGTTGTTTTTCATATTTATTTTAAAGGGGTCCCCCTGCATTGAGCCCTAGTGATACAAGCCGTGGATATAAACAAGTCAAAGCTAAACTGGGAAGAAAGCATGTAAGACCTTGGAAATGGATGCCATTTACAAATCCAGCTAGAACTGATGGAGCAGTGTTTCATCATTGGAGACGACTGGCAGAAGAAGGAAAGGAATATCCTTTTGCTAAGTTTAATAAGGTGAATTTTGCTAAGTTTAATAAGGTGAAATGATGTTTCTTGCAGTACTGTCTAATATATATTATATATATATATATATATATATATAAACTTTATTTAAACACGTTGACCCCGTCAACTGAAGCTGATTTCCATATATATATATAATCCTATCAGTGAGCGAACGCATTGTGCAATACGTACAATATTTATATATCTTATATATTTAACAAATAAAACATAAAGCTCCATGTGTATGTACTGTACTCTTATAAAGGCATGTTTGATGTCATTTGAACACGAAAGAAGTTGAGTAGATGCACGAGGCAATAGCCATTCTATGCCATTTTACGTCATTCATGATCTATGTTCACTTATAAATGCACAGAGTCCAGCCAATCAGAGTGTGTGTAGAAGACACCTTATCTTTTTATTGAATTTTTAAGGAGCATGTGCCCAAGTTGCAGCATGATTTGCATCTTGGGATAGCAAGCGTAGCATCAGAACCTTGTAATGTACTCAAAATTAGCTTTAATAGATTTGCTAGCGTAATTGACTTGGTGTTGGAAAGAATATTATTGTTATTCCTATAGGCACTAAATTAAAAAAAAAGTAAAAAAAAAAGTAAATCTACCTAAGTTTTTGTGAAGAGAAATAGGAAACCCAGGTTGTTGTTTTTTGCCTAACATACTAGTCTAACTACAGTATATAGTCCTGCAAAACAAACCCTTTTATTCAAAGAGTGAAGAGAAGAAAGTAGAAAGACGCAAGAAACACAGAGTACTGTAAGGTGAAAGTAAGAAGAAGCTGGCAGGGATTCTAGTCTGAGATACTGTAAAGCAAGCTAGGGAACAATACAGATGCAGTACGTTGTAAGTAGAAGACAAGTACTGTAATCATTTTATTTACTTTATTTGTGTTTTGTGTGTTTATAGAAAGTTAACATCCCAGAGTACACCAATGAGGAATATCAGGTACGTAATTAATGTGAAATGAATGAACAAAGAAACAATTTTCCAAATAGCACTAAAATTATCAATGGTATATATAGCCCGTTGTGTTAAATGATCAGATTCATGCAAGTAGTAAAATAGTCACCGTGAAACTAAAAACTGATAACATTAAACATTGTTGCATTTCTGCTTTAATAAACTACATCAAGAGTTATCACTGGAAAGGTTGAAAACCTATATATCTATTTTTATTAATATAATTCAAAAGATGCACCTTGTGGACTCTTCTGAAACTGGTTGGAGTAAAGAAGAAACAGACTATTTGTTTGACATGTGCAAGTAAGTCGAAGGCTACGAATAGTGGAATTACTTAATCACCTCGGCCCATGCACTGTTTAAAATAGCCGCAGTTTAATACAATGTGCCGATCAAGCAGATGGATCAAGGAACAAGTCTTCTTGTTCCTTGATCTATCTGCAGTCCCCGATATTGCAAGTTAACTTTCAAATTAAATCACCTTTTTGGAGCATATACTGTAACTGTAAGGCGTAAGCTACTTCATTTTCAATTGTTTCATCACGACACGTTTTATGGCTAATATGAAATATTCTTCATGAAACTCCAGTATTTCGTTGCTAATAAAATTTCGACAACTCATCGCCTTTTAAATAGCATGTTAAAAAATAGTATGACAGATTGACTGGGGATGAAAACAAAACGTTTTCTTTGGTTGAATACTTATTTTGCATCTAAACCCAGCAGCTCAAATCCAAGAAGGATCCGAATTGCAAAGAGTGACATTATTATGTTATGTGCCAAAAATATACCTACAGTATAGTACGTATATTCTACGGATTGAAACTAGACTGGAGACTACGACCGAGAAACTATAAACAGGCAATGCTATACCCTAAATTTTACGTTGGGAAGCGGAGGTGCATGACTCTTTTTACGTTATATATTGCTTTACGTATTAGGGCCAGTTATAATCAATGTGTGACTGATGGCGATTTTTTTTTGTTTCCCAGACGATTTGATTTGCGATTCATTGTTGTTCAAGATAGATACGATAGGGAACTGTACAAGGTAAGAGATATAACAAAAACTTTTTCTATAGTATGAAATAGCCAGCAGCAACGTGAGCTTGCTTTTAGACTATCGGTTTTGGTGCTCAGTAGGGATTAAACCGACACGTTAGGGCCATGGATGCTACTAAAGCACGCATCCTTTTTAAGTAATTAGAGTAATTATTTTGGCAGAAAAAGAATTAATTTCTGTATGTAAGACAGGACATATTTCATAGGCGTACCCTTAGGAAATTTGTGTTTAGTGTCCCCCACTACCCTCGTAACCCCATTACTGTAGTTTAGTCACTAGTTAACCCAATAAATTCATCAGGGGGCCTTCAGGTTGGGGGCCCTTAGGAGTTGCTCTTACCCTGACTATGGTCCGTTACGCTACTGTGTACACTCATGTACGTATTGAAGAGACACTTTTGTTACATACCTACGGGTGGCGTGTGCTGTTAGGGTGCTGCCTCTCACCAATAGTTAAGCCCGGTCGGACGGGGTTAGTACTTGGATGGGTGACCGTTTGGGAATAACCCCGTACTCCGCCAGCTTGGGTCTTATGTGAGTAGAGTTTAGTTGGTCTCTCCTGTGCTCCGAGAGTTTTTCGCCGGGTTCTCCGGTTTTCCTCCCTCCGTAAAATCAACACCTAGGTCTTAGTTGTCTACACATAGGAGTTTGGTGTCAGTTGGGACGAAAGTTCTGTTCCTGTCTCCTGCCACACGTTAAGTGGCAAATTTAATAAATTCAAATTCAAATACTAAATGCTGCTTCCCAAGTTGGCAGTGCTTAATTTGTTACCCGCTTTTGACTGTCGTTTAAGTTCAATACCCTACAGCTGTATCTCAATTTATTTGCGATGTCTATAGACTGAAACATCAATGGCGGCACCCATTAGGTTACTAAATGTTGGTCTCAGTACCCCCAGTTAAGTATTATTAATTATGTCTACTTCTAATTTACACATATAATGCACTTCTATGAATCTTTTTATCTCTATTAACAAAACCATTTATATTAACGTCTTTTTTAAAAATGTTAGGCGAGAAGCCTTGAGCAACTAAAAGATCGATATTATGATTGCGTTAACAAACTCATGAAGGTGGGTATAAATCAAACTGGGACTTGGGTTGTGTCTGTAACTGAAGCATATTTGATTCACTGTAGTGATGTACACATTAAAACTAATATGTGTACAGTCAATTTTGTCGTATTACGTATAAAGCCGTAATCACACGAGAACACAAGTCATCGCAAGTTGGCAGTCACAAATTTCTGTGGCGGTCGTTCGAACACCCAAATTAACAAAATAAAGGTTTCATGCGTGTTTTAAACAAGTTTTAACTTTGTCACTGGCGGTACATAATATTTTCGGGAAATTATTCAGAGGGGCTGGGTGAGATAACGTGACTGCCAACTTGCGATGACTTGCGTTCTCGTTTGATTAGAGCTTTAAAGTAGAAGGGAAGGTAAATAGATGAGGAGTAATACACTTGTTGCTGAAAGTAGGAGTAAGATAATTTAAAAACCTGTTCGTTTTACAGTAAGGCAAGAAGAGTGCATGGGTGGGCTTTCTGCCATATGATGGCATATTTTCATAAGAGATAATGGAGTAAACGAGTTTTATATGCAAGAAGGAGCTAGTGTTTCATTGGTATAGCCAAATACCAAGAAGTAATTGGGGCGCAATTTTTGGCCAATTTCGAGGTGTTTGGATATCTACTATATCTGATGAAACACTTTTTTGAGTGTTTAGTGTAGCATCTAAAACAAATCATTATTTTAAGAAAGATCAGAATGAGTGTTGATTAATTTGTGTGATTTCTTCCTATGGTATCCAAACCGCCCTCTCGGTGCTGATTTCCTTAGTTTTCGACTTATGAATTATTAATGAGTTTGAAATCAGGATGCCCAGGATTAAGTATCTGTCGAAGCCAATACTGGGACAAGCAGCTTGACAGCTTCATTAAGTCACTGGCGTACACATTCCATTTCTAGGGTCGTTCTCCTCCAGGGATCGAGCCGGATGATCTTCCAACACCTTACGATGCTCAGCATGAAACTATGCGTAAGAAGCAACTACTGAAATTGTTTAACAGAACCCCCGAGCAGGTGAGGAGAACAGTACTCATGAAACAACGCTGTAGTTTATGTGTATTTTATGCCGCCATTTTAGGATTGCATAACGGCTCAACTTTAACGTACAGCCTAACGTCAATCTAATCTGATTTTGACGGTATTACATTTATTATATTTAATTAACTACAGTAGCTGTTATTTTTTAGATTCAAGAAGAAGAATATTTATTAACCGAGCTCAAGAAGATCGAAATTCGTAAAAAAGAAAGGGAAAGAAGACAACAAGATTTACAGAAACTTATTACAGCCGCTGAGAGTACGACGGAGTCAAGGTATAGAATATTTTATACGCAAACAGAAACGGGACATGTTATAGTCATTGAAATCCGTTCCCAGTTCCCCTCCCTCTCAGCACAGCGCATGAGAAAAACAAGATGTTTGGTGACACTTAAACCTGAAGTCTTAGATTCTAGAACGTCTTCTTTTAACAATAATTTTCAATTTAGTTCAGAGTATTACTCATATGTCTTGATCTTCCCAGATGGAAATTGTTTTAAGGCATAAGTTTCATATCTATCCATTTTATTAATCATCACAGAATTGGACACATTTTTACGCTGACTAATTAGCGTTGTCAATTCTTATGCCTTTTAAAGTACAACGCTTCCATAAGAAAAAAACTATCAGAGTTGTATGTCACTATATCTTTCAAAGTTCTGTACTAAACAGAGTTATCACTGGTGTTAAACATTTTAAAATAGACAATTGGCATGCACATTGTGCCTTGCACAATCAAACTTCCACGGACCCCTGTTTCCTTTGCCTACCCTATTTTCCTTTACGTACCTTAGTGTCTTCAGTCTTCTGCGCGCTCCGGATCTTTTACAAACACTTTGCTTTTGGCGAACTTTTGACTAATTGTTAGTTGTGAATCACTAGTTTAAAACTAACTATGCAGTCATCACGAAATTTGATTGTCTGCAGAGCTCCTGTATTTCTCATACACTATATAAGAGTAACAAAAAGTGCTGGAAATGAGAGTGATTCACTTCAAATCAGTGATTTTGAGAAGTGACAAAGAAATGTTAGTTAAAATGTTTGTAGGTTTACAAACTACGCGGGCCGAGATCTGCAAAGCTTCAAACAACATATTTGGCAAAGAAATGTTTCATTTTCATACGTGGTCTTGTCTTACTTTTAGGAACCAGGAGAAAGCGAAACCGATCAGTAAAAAGAAACAGACAAAGAAAAAAGGAGAAACTGTGGTGGAGAAACCAGCGAAGGTATTTTATTTGCTTTCACTTGTGCAAACTCAAATTTGATTATAATTTACACTCGATTTCATTAATACGTTCAAGGCCGGGGTTTAATATTTTACCATAAAGGTCGAATGGTCGAGTTATATGGCACTTTTTATTTTAAAATCAATCATGTATATCCCGGTCTCCACTTCCTTTTACTTCGTCAAAATGCCGGGGTTGGTGAGTTTTATAGCCGTTTTTTCTCGTCTTCATACTAAAATTTACCATTATGTTTGTCGTCATTTATTTAATTTATTTTTGTCGTTTTGCGGTAAAGTTTCTTAAGGCTGCCTTTTAGGATGTTTTGTTCGTTTTCGATCATTAACAATTTTCATAATGCCCGTGGGCACGTCAGCAACCAATCACAGCGCGTGATTTTACCAGAAGTAACTCTGCCATGTAATAAACTGTTTTATTATATGGCACAAGTTACTTCCGTTGAAATCGTGTGCTCTCATTGCACGATCGGAAATGGCGGCTGTCGAGGCTCGCGAAATACGGGCTGACCAGTATTAGCTACGCACGCGTAGAACGAATATCTTGCGTGTAAACGTCATCAATACACCGAGCTCAAAGTCAAACATCTCCGCTCAAAATCGTCGCTCGACCATAATTCTTCCACCAGCGCATAGCACGAAGGTTGGGCTTGCCACAGAATACGGTTTGTTGACAACTCGTGGAATTTTCGCGATGTACGAACCCATTACCCTTCTCAAATTCTTCAGTTTCAAATGTCCGCAGAACTCACTTGAGCCAGCACGCACGTGGACTGCGAACTGCCCCATGAAAGTGGCCGATTTTCTATGCGATTTCCGATCGTGGCTAAGACGCGTCACGTACCGGTCGATTATTTTCCGTAATCGACCGCGGTCGATTACGGGTTTTGCCAGCCATTTTGTTTACACAAGAACAACGAAATAAAGCCGCAAAATTTTGTGAATTCAACAACCTAAGGACTAAAAATCATGTACGAGTCGCACGATGAACAACCTGGACATGAGCTTTAGGATTCGATCCGAAAGCGATAACAACAAGAGCAACAACATTGAAAACGATGAATTTTTGTCACACGCTCGAGGTCATACTAAGTACGTATCATGTAAGGTAATGCAGGTATGTTGTTTCAAAATGCCATATAATAAACTTTTTATTAACCTCGTCCGCTTGGTCTTTACGGAAAAAATATCAGACCTCGGTTTTTGATGCACAGACACCGCCCTACGAGCTCGGTCCGTACTGTCAAGACCTCGGTCTGATATTTTCCCGTAAAGACCGCGCTCTCGGTTAATAAGAAGTTATTATTATATGGCAAGCGTCACTTCCGGTGAAATAGCGCGCTGTGATTGGCTTAGAAACATTTTTAGCGGTCCATTACTTTCCCGTAATGGACCAGCGGTCCATTACGGAAAAAAACCAAACAAATTTCTTATCAGCCATGTTGTTTGCAACTAAACAACGAAAGAAAACCACAAGAATTTTGTGAATTCAACAACCTGAGGACTAAATTATGTATGATTGGGACGAGAGCAATCTGGAAGCGAGTTTAGGAGTCCGAAAGCGACGACAACAAAAGCAACAACATTGAAAACGATGAGTTTATGTCACACGCTCGAGGTCACACTAAACTGACTAAAGGACGTATCATGACAAGGTATAAATGTAAGGTTTGTTGTTTCAAAATGCCATATAATAAACTTTTTATTAACCTCGCTTGCTCGGTCTTTACAGAGAAATATCAGACCTCGGTCTTTGTGTACAAACCTCGCCCTACGGGCTCGGTCTGTACCAAAAAGACCTCGGTCCGATATTTCTCTGTAAAGACCTCGCGTTTGGTTAATAAGAAGTTAATAATCAATTCTTTTTCCTAGGTTGAAGGAACGGGTATCAAATTTCCTGAGAACAAAACTGCTGGAGTATCTCTTCGGAGCTCGAGGGTAATTTATTACAAACGCGAAGAAAGAATAAGGGTTATCCATTGGCGTACTATAAATGGCTATTATAGTTTCTTTTTATTACGATATATGTTTCTTTACGAAATTTAAATATTAAACATTTTTTGAGCATTTTGGATTTGACGGGTTTAAAATCATGCCGAGTATTACCGTTTAAAAATTGAAGTAATATACATTCTCTAAAACAACTCACTTAGTGATCGATGTAGCTCTTGTTAAATTTATCTAGTCGACCTGTACCCAACTGTTTTAGACCTAAATAAACACAGTTAATTCAAGAAGTAATTTTGAAAGCTAACATTATCAGACCCGTACAAACCACCGAGAAGTTTACCAAGAACAGCGAGCTGGTGTGTTTACTGCATCACAAATGGTATAGTTGAGTATATCCATGAGCTGAAGTCGAGCTGAAGATATCACTGAAGATTTCCAAATCAAAGAAGTTTAATAGTCATACTGTAGCTACAAAATATTATATTTACGATGTTATCTTGTTCAGTCTTCGTAATGATGTTTTGTATCTTGTCCTATCATGCTTTGCAAGGAGAGGGAAGAGGTTAGGTGGGTTGATTCTCGAGGACCTTTTCCGAAGATCTAACGTTTTGAAGTACCGTAAATGTTCGATTTAGCGCCGCTCTCGATTAAGCGCCGCTCCCGATTAAGCGCCGCATCCAGAAGCAGGATAATTTAATAAGCGCCGCACCTTCGAAAAAGATGAATCAGCAAAAAAACACAAACCGATACGCTAACACATCAACATATCTTTAAAGGCGGTTTTCCACTAGGCGAAAAATGTCGCGGGTGAAGCGACATTTTCTTTTGTCTCGCAAGCTCTCGAGTGGAACTAATTAGCCAAGACAAAAGAAAAATGTCGAGTCGGTCGACAAATGTCGCCTAGGGGAAAACCGCCTTAAGGCCCATTTCCACTCAGGAAAATTTTCCTCGGACAGGACATTTTCTTTTGTCTCAAACTCATTAGTTCTGCCCAAGAGCTCGCAAGACAAAGGGAAATTTCCTGTCCAAGGAAAATTCTCCTGAGTGGAAATGGGCCTTTAATACATCACTGGAGTTTTTCGCCGGTCAAGGTCGCGAGGTACTTCGATCGCAGCTGTCCATCCTAAAAGAGCCGGATCCACATCTATGGATAGACGACGATGAAGAAGGCGATGACCAGGACGTTGACGTTCTTTTTTGAATTTATTGTGCTATTGGGTATTATGAAAATTATTGGGTTAAATTTATTGGGTTTTTCTATGGATAATTAAAGTTGTGGTATGAGCATTTTGTCAACTTTTTTTAATAAGCGCCACTCTCGATTAAGCGCCGCTCTTGACTAAGAGCCGCACCAAAAGATTGCAAATTTTAATAAGCGCCGCGGTGCTAAATCGAACATTTACGGTATCTCAAGCGGGGAAGCTTCGTGGGGGAGGGGGAGGGTATTCCTCAACATACCACCCACAATAATTTCGCAACTGCATGGACCACATGGTCAAACTTGTGGGATGCGCAGTAAAGTTCAATTCGTCACTTGGCGCAGTCTGGAAAAGGTCCCACAAAGTCGGCCCAATCTAAGTGGCCGTTCTCACGGTGCGTCTTTGGCACAGCAGCCAAACCCTCCTTCTCAAATTTTTGGCTACGTCTTTCATTCTTCGCAAGCATATTTGCGACGTTAGAAGTGTTGAGCGTTGTTTCAACAACTGGCAGTGATGATCGAATGGAGTTTTTCTCTGCTTTGAAAAATGGGAGGCCACTGACACTGTGTTTATTGTTTCACCATCTTTTTAGCTTAAGATGCCTAACTCGGTCGGTACAAAGAAGTCAAAAGCTGTTGAAATGCTGCTGGAAGAACTCGGCGTTGGTATGTATCGTCTCAATTCATTCCGTACTTCACTCATCTTTCATGATTAAGACTTGGGTGGCACGTATACGTTAGTGAACTGCCTCTTACTACTGATGTCTAGTGGTCACTCTGGGTTAGATATGCATTTGGATGCTGAACGCCTGAGGCTCATTTGAATAGAGTTGTTGAATAGAGCTATGCTTCGAGGATTTTTCTCCCAGTTTTCAACCCCCCGACAAATTAGTACATTTGCCACTTTATAAACACGTAATAAAGTTTACGATAATTACAATTTCTTACGTTCATCTAACGCAACATTTTGTGTTATAATCAGTATAAAAAAACGGTGCGTTTTCTGTTGATATTTTAGAACTTGTTCCTATGCCTACAGAAGAAATTTGCAAGAGGTTCAACGAACTAAGGTACCTTATAAGTACATGTAAATAAATATATTTATACACTATAACTTATTGGATTCATCTAAGCCCGATATGGCAAAATATTTAAGTCGAAAATTCAATATTGGACGAGACCGAAGGTCGAGCCTAATATTAAAATTTGAGACATAAATATTTTTCATATCGGGCGAAGATGAATCCAATAGGTGTTTTATTATATCGAACAAATAATCGTGCAATTGACAAGTAAATATACCTTGTGCACCTGTCCAAAGGTTGCTGCCCAATATGTAGTTGTCCTACATCGTAAAATATTGGGCTGGCACGTGACGCTAATGTAGACATTTGATTGGATGATTATTTGTGAGGGTATAATAAATATAATATATTTATATTTCTTAAAGTGCTTAATATGAAATGAAATTTTCGCTTATTCTTTATTTCATAATATAAAAATAGAGAAATCGTTGATATTGCTACTTATTATATGGCTGGGTTTGATTTCCGGTCCGTACGCAAAACGACGCACGCTGATTGGTTCCTGGGAGGTCGGGATTTTACGATATTGACCGACCGGTCAATACGCTTTTTTCTCGGCCCTGTAAGTTTTGGCGGGAAGATTTCTGAGTTGATTTGAATACAAATAAAAGAGAAATAGGTATCTTTATTCAAATATTCTGAACAATAAAATGTGTTGGAACATCACTGCTGGTTTTCTGTAAAGCTGTTTATCTAAAAACATGACAAATAAACGCCGAACTGGTGTAAATAAGAAGGCCAAGAAGCGACACGAAAAAGTCAACAGGTAAGGTAAACAGCATACTCCGAAGACGAAAACAGCGCTCGAAGGTCAAAAATAAAATGAACCAATAGCCATATAATAAACTCCTTATTAACATCGTTTGCTCGGTCTGTACTGGAAAGTATTTGCCCTCGGTTTTATCGCACAAACCTCGCTCCTTCGTCGCTCGGTCTGTACGAAAACCTCAGGCAAATAGTTTCCCATACAGACCTCGCACTCGGTTAATAAGTCTTTAATATGCTCACTTTGTTTTTACGTGTTTAGAAAGTGCTTTATTTTTATATTTAAACTTGTCAAACCGTAGCATTTCTTAAGTCGAAATGTCAGCAAGGACTGAGACGAGTAACAATACCTGTGACGTCACAAGGTGGATCAAGACTAAACAAATAGACCTTTTCGATAATTACGTCACGCTTCATGAAAACGAGGCTCCCAGGCCAAAGTTTCACAATTTTGATTATCAATAGTAATCCCGTCATATCTGTTTATGGAAGAAGATGGCTAATAACGTCCAAACTATATATGGTAGAAATACATCGTGTACGTATGTTGTTAGGCATTTCATAAGCTTTCATTTGATGTATATTTTAAGTTTCTGTGTTGTGTGTAACTTTTTAAAATGTCCAAAATGTTCGCACCGTCGCTCGTCAAGTAATAAATATGATATGGATTTCTCACAACTGTTGTAGAATTTCGAATACCGTTTTTAAAATATTTAACATACAACTTTGAAACATATACCAAACAGAAGATACTGTAAAATGCTATTTGTGGTAGAACTTTCAAGTTTCTAGCTTAAGGGGAAGTATTTTAAAAATGAGAAAAATTAATGTTATCTTGGTCTGATGGACGAATTGTCAAGTTTGTTTTGTTTACAACTCAGACCAAGATAATAGTACGTTTTCCCATCAGTTTTAAAATACTTTCTCTTAAACTAAAAACTTGAAAGTTCTACAGCAAATAGCATTTTACAGTGTCTTCCGTTTGATATATGTTTCAAAGTTGTGCGTTATGTATTTTAAAAACAATATCCGAAATTCTACAACGGTTGTGGGACTTCAATTTATTACTTGACGAGCAATGGTGCGAACATTTTGGACATTTTAAAAAGTTACACATAACATAGAAACTTAAAATATACATCAAATGAAAGCTTATGAAGTGCCTAACAACATACGTACACGATGTATTTCTACCATGTATAGTTTGGACGTTATTAGCCATCTTCTTCCATAAACAAATATGGCAGGTCACTCACTACGATAATCAAAATTGTGAAACTTTGGCCTTGGAGCCTCGTTTTCATGCAGCGTGACGTAATTATCGAAAAGGTGTATTTATGATAATGATCCACCGTGTGACGTCAAATAGTTGTTGTAGCCGCGTTATTGTGTTGACGTTTCACGGCCCTAGCTATCAACTTTGAACTGAAAAATAAAGTGTTTTCCAAAGACGTAAATTTTAAATGAACATATGTACGAATATCAGAATCTTCTATATTTTTATATTATCAAATAATATAAAAAGTAAAAATTTCATTTCATAAGCACTTTAAATATTACATTGAAAAAACAGATCACGAGCTTGAAATTTTTGAGATGCTACAGTAGTTGTAGGCTCGATTCCAGTCATCGTGTGAGCCCGCGTTCCTTCGCGAAGGAACGCGGGCTCACACGACGGCTGGAATCGAGCCTACGGTAGTTGAAGAGAATTAAGCCCAAGTCAACTATCATTTTGTAGAAATTGAGGACGAATAATGTAGTATAAATTTCAGAAAAACAAATTATTTTTAACATGCTACATGTAACTATTAACTGTTACTGAACATGCTACTCGCTGTTTGTTGCATTGACGACAATATAGAAACGTGGCGTAGCCAATTTACATTAGGCTACTATAGTAAGATATTCATACTACTATTAAGATTCTTGTGATTTTATATTGTCTTTTCATATCTTCATTTAGAAATGACATAATACTTTTATACGAATTAAAGCAAGCTTCCACCAATTGCGAGTTTGAATTACAGAGCCTAAGGTGGGTTTAGCATTGTTTCTTCGTTTCTTGACCTGACTCGACTTGGCTAGATTTGACTTGACTTAACTTGCTGTCTGCTATTTTAGGCACAGGTACGAAGCACTTATGCCAGGAAAAGATATTGCGGACGCAGGTAAACGAATTAACGCAATAATGTTAGGAGTAGAGTGGAGTGGAGTGGAATGGAGTGGCGTGGAGCGCAGTGCAGTGCAGTGCAGTGCAGTGCAGTGCAGTGCAGTGCAGTGCAGTGCAGCGCAGTGCAGTGCAGTGCAACGCAGCGCAGTGCAGTGCAGCGCAGCGCAGTGCAGTGCAGTGCAGCGCAGTGCAGTGCAGTGCAATTAATGCAATGTAATTTAATTAATGCAATGTAACGCAGTACAGTACAATGCAGTGCAGTGCAGCTAGCTAATTATCTAATTTTGTATATTACAGTTCCATCCTCAGTCGCAGCAATAACTGGAGTGAGTATTTGGTTTTTCTTTGTATTTTACACGTCTTTCGTGTCGGGTTTTTCTATTTGTGCGAACCAGAAAGTAGGATTCTTAACCACTACGAATCAGAGAAAAAGAATAGTGATTATTTAAACTCATTTTGTCTCCTTGTAGATGACTCCAGCTAGTACAGGGACGTCAACTCCATTGATCGACAACGTTATTGCTCCCTTAGCAGCTGCCAACGCCGTAAGTTTTGCAACTATAGTTAAGATGTTTGTTTTTGTGTGTTTTTTTTAAATCTATTGACCTTCTGTGGGGAAATCTGTTACATCCTTTTGCATTCTATTGACCATCCTCCTGACCAAGGTCCGATTTCCAGCCTTATCTCGACTCGCGTGGGACTTTACGCGCCCTCTACGAACGGCTGGACGCGTGAGCGGCTTGTTATGTCTATGACGTAATGCATAATTTACACACGGCAAAGATATTTTTGTCATTCATCTAACCAACACTATAAACAGAGTCAGTGAACGATAAATCGCAGATGTTTGAAATGGCAGAAATGCAGCAAAGACACGACTTATAATTCAGTGAGCTTCGTGAACTGAAGCAAGGTGCAATCTTTTCTTATGGACATCTTTAATCAACAATTAGGCCCGCCATTTCACGAAGACACAAACAGTATTAATGTAAATAAACAATCTGACATTCACCAGGTGCAATTAGCTTTTTAGCATCTTCGTCGTTCTATAAATCGTCGCCGAACTCTGAGATGATCTAAAGCTTCACAATAACCCATTCCAGGCAAAATCAATCTGAACGCTCTTTTCTGTATTCTTTCGATATCTAGATTTTGTCCGCTAGTTATTCCCCCATGCCATAACACATCTCCATATTCCAGCGTTGATCTAATAACGCTACAATAAAATTGCAGCAAGTCCTGCGTTGGTGCACCATATTTTTTCAACACTTTGAGGAAATACAACCGCTTCCTTGCTTTCTTTACGATGTGATCAGTATTACTGTTCCATTTTAAGTCCGCATCAATCCAAATACCCAGCAACTTGTATGAAGTGACCCTTTTAATTTCGGAGTCGTAAAGATTTATGCTTCTAATTATAGTCTTTTTAACACGAAAGTCTAAGATCATTTCTTTTGTTTTCTTCACATTTAGTACCATTCTTTCTTCACTACAGAAATTAGATACCCTTTCGATGTTAAGTTCCATGTTTCCAATAGGTTGGTTAGAAATATGGTTCGTAACATTCAATATTTCCGATAGTGTACTATCATCTATAAAGATTGAAATCTGTTCTTTGTTAGATGAATTATCTGTCACTGCAACATCCGGTAGACGATTAATCTTAGCAATGAAGGAAAATGGTCCTATCTTGCTACCTTGCGGTACACTAGCGTTAATATTTAGGAATTTAGATAACTTTCCATCGAATTTAACTCTTTGTTGACGGTGGGATAGATATGACGCTAGCCAAGGTAATAAGGCAGGTCTTACACCTATATTTTCAAAATTGGATAGAAGGATATTGTGATCTATCAGATCGAACGCTTTTTTAGCTTTCCATTGACCACCACTTTGGGCTGTCACGATAATTTATACAAATGTTCAAATAATATATGCCTGCTGAAAATGTGCAGGCCCGAAATAAGGCTGGAAACCGAGCCTACCTCCTGACCTCCTGACCAACCTTTCCGAACACGGTAACACCTAAAGAGCTTTTGTTTGCGAGTTGTGAACTGAAGAACTTTTGTCTTGAAACGAAATTTTGTCTATATTTCAAATTAACTCCATCAAAGGAGCGTGTAAATATGCGGGTGTGAATAAATGAGTTATGTTCTCTCGTCGAAATTGATCATTCTTATGCTATATAAATAATTCGTTTGTCGCAATGGCGCAACCAGGAGGGGGTGCGAGGGATATTTTGGACGTCAAAAATTACTTCTACTCTCTCTGACGCCTAAAACTTGTGATTTAAAACCTTTATTACTTCGGTCAAAAGTATCTTCAATGCAGGAAATGCCATTTTACAGACCCAAAGTTCGGACCCCCTAGATTTGTGTCGTCACTTTGTCCTAAAAACGACCCCCCGACCCCCCTCTCGTTGCGCGCCTGGTTTGTCGTGTTTCATGGGAATCCAAACGCTTGAAAAGCTTATACAATTCGTGACATTCCACGTACAGTATTTGGATCATAATACCCAACACAGAAAACCAATAGATACTCTTCAATGAAACACTCAAACTCATTGTTCGTGTATTGCGTCAACGCTTCTTTGTGTTTTCACGCGTGTATTACACGTGTCATTGGACGTGTCGCGCAGTTCAGGTTCTCGCCCCAAAACCAAGATTTTGAATGTCACAATTGCGCTATTTAACAATACTGTTCTATTTTCATGTAGAGAAAACGACGAAGTGTACCTCAGTTTGTGGAACAAAATCCTCTAAAGAAGAAGAAAACATGAACATTTCTAAAGTAATGCAAAAGAGAATACTGTCAACTTACCAAACGGACGAATTTGGTGTTCCGAAGGGAACTTTTGGTTTAAGAGTAATTTAGGGCAAATAATGCACCTCAACATTTGTGGACAGTATAATTTAGCAACATGTTTCCTTTAATTTTACATTACGTAACAATTATACTTAATGTCATAAGTCATGCACACAATGGTGAACGCATTTAGTTTTGGGGGTGTGTAATGAAAACTGCCTTGCATTTGGCCAAATAAATATCGGAGAACGATTTTGAATGATTGTAGTATTCTTTGACTTGGATTACACATGCGCAGTTTAACTCCTTGGTGACTGGGAGCTCTCCCCTTGACAAGCCAGAGTAAAATACTAAAGTCTACGTCAGTCCCAGAAGACTGATGAATTCAGAACCGGTCTGGAATTAGTACGGTTCCGCCTGTTTAATCGGTGAAATACGACGCATTTGAGATCGGTCTCGAATTCGTCCGGTCGGGAAGCCAAGGAGTTAAAACAATCGTGCGAATAACAAACCTACCTTTATATACCCAGATAAACTATGATCAGCTGCTGTTTGAGAAGGAAAGCAGTAAATGACAAACTGAGATCCCTTAATCCGAAGACTGGGCTAATTGACATATTGAACTTTACTGCGCATCCCACAAGCTTCTCCAAGGACCATTGCTCATAAAGTTCCGAGACTTCCGATTACTCTATTCAAATTTAGCCCAACCGGGTACCGATTACTACGGGTTGGCACTGACTAGAGGGTCGGGGGGGGCAGCTGGTCGAGATAACACAGGGTGTTTTAGTGTTTTAGGTATTCTGATTGGTGAATTAGCAAGGTAGGCAATTTTGCAAGTCAATCGAAAGCCTGACTAGGCGCAACAAGCTTTGGCCTACACTTAACACCCCCCCCCCCATTACCCTGGAGACAAGGTTGGGCGCCAGATCATGGCTCGCCAGTTCTCCGCTGTACTGAAAGCTAGCAAGCGCACATTTGCCATCTCTCGCTTTTTGGCAGCGAGGGCGAGGGCGTGGCCATGGGCACGGGTTTGCCATGATCTAGTGCTGACCCTGATTGTAGATTATGTTGACCCAGCTTGATTGAGCCATTAGGTTAACATGTAAGCATTATGTAATCTTCAAAAATGGCCGCCGAATTAGAATTATTTTATGTGCATATAAATTAACCCTTATAACCTCGTTTTAAAGCAAAAATTCTTTTGAATCGATCGGGTTCATATGCATATAAAAGACTTCTAATTCGGCGGCCAAAATAAGGTCTATAAGAATAAGGAATAAGGTCTATATAACAAAAAATTCTGTGGTATGACTCTAAAGTCTAAAACGTTTGTTAGAAGCCATCTCCGCCCGCGCGGGAAAAGCGCCCGTAATAAAACGGCGGCCTTTAACTTTACTCCTGATTATTTGGCACTTTTCCCGGTATTCTTAGATCTCAGTCATATTAACGTTGATGTCCAAAATAACTCAGG
Source organism: Corallium rubrum (assembly GCA_964035015.1). Classification (NCBI taxonomy): domain Eukaryota; kingdom Metazoa; phylum Cnidaria; class Anthozoa; order Scleralcyonacea; family Coralliidae; genus Corallium; species Corallium rubrum. The sequence goes on from OZ035998.1 coordinate 10,469,222, forward strand.
TACTTCATATAGGCCTCCCCCCAGCACCAAACTCTAACCCTGTACTGATTACCGTTCTCATTTCCCTGGCCCAGCACGTATAACTTTACAAAAAAAAAAAACAATCTGCTAAAACAATAGACTTTATTTAGTATTTAGGCAACAACTTTAACAATTCAATCTTATTCATTGAATAACAAAACATTTACATATAATTCTATATTCCCAGTTCTTACAAAGACTGATCTAGATTTCTAGTAACAGAAAAAGTATCACCACAATTGATTGTCTATCATGATTGATCCACTAAACATAATATATTTGTTGAAAACTAGCTAAACACACTAATATAACCCGCAAAAAAAGGTTGTCAAAAAGGGTACAAATTAGGGAAGAAATTTTCGAAGGTTTCCATGTGAGCTATTCCCATTTTTATATACATCGAAACTTGCTCTTCAAAACAATACAGGTATTTTGATTCAGAGCAACGCTCTAGAAACAAGGACACGACTCTAATGGAATAAAATACCGTTGGTATTTTGTCCGTATGTGCAACAACAGATCAGAAACTATCGTTTCCAAACGTCGAACTCGAGACATGCAAATATGTTTTGGATAGAGCATTGGTGAAAAAGCTCGTGGACTAATTTCTAAGCTGATTGAAGTCAAGTTCGACGCTGGAAACATTCAGGCCAGTTCATCCGATTTAATTCTCGAATCCGAACTTTCGCACGAAGGCAGTATTAAACGGGATTTTTCCTTACGATTGACATTATGATGTATGATTTGTTTAAGATGCGCGAACAATTCCTGTTTATAATTCGTTCGCTGGAAAAATGACATTTTTACTGTGAGAGAAACGAATGGTAGTGTATATAGGCCGCTGCAAGACGGCTTGATAGTCGAAAATATGGAAAAAAAGAAGTTTTCCGACAAAACGTTCACATGGAGTGTAAACCATGAGGCCTAACTGTGGTGAAATGGTTCGTGCAACTTGTCTCGCAACGTCATTGACGTATCGTTGCGAGACAAGTTTGAGGGTCGTTGAACCAAATTGCTGCAATCGTTTGACAGAGGAAAATCGAGTTCTCTGTGCAACAATATATTGCAGCAACTTGTCTCGAAAAGGGGTAATTCACGCCATATTCCCAATAATATATGCCTGCTAAAAATGTGTAGGCACGTTTGTGATTAGTGCAAATCGACAATGGGCAAGCTCACGAGTCCAGTCGTGATTTGGGGGGAAGTAAGAATTGCCAGTGAGAAAATACGGCTGATATTGTTATCAATATATATTAGTGGCACAGGCAATGCTCCACGCAGCCGGTTGGCATTGTTTCCTTCGGTTAAACTCGGGTTAGTCTAATTGGAGCGGGGAGCGGGTGAGTTGTGCGGGTAATTTTTCCGGCTGGGAACGTTTTCCAGTTATCGAGTTGTTGTGAAATGTTTTCATTGCCACTACTTCGCCTTTGGTCAAAACATTTGAGCATTCGAGAAAGTGAATCTCCAACATTCCCCGACAAGGCAATAGACTTAAGTCTTGAACGAGGAAAAAAGTGAATATTTGTATCCTAGTACCACTCAGAGAAGTACCACTTATGCTACGTGGATACTTGTCTGGGAACGAAAAAATTAAGAAAAACTTCAGATAGGAAACCAGTGGGAGTTGTGTGAATTATTGCCAGTGAGTGAATACCGTCATGTAAGCTCGGCTAATTGAGGAAGAGAAACACCTACAGTTTCAAAAATGACAGATATAAACATAAGAAATGAAACTGATAACCGCATCCGCGCCATTGACCCGCTCTCCGCTCTGATAAACTCTCATATCGATGCAACACTATTTGTAAACTTGCATTAATTTGAATATCGAACTAAAGGATTCACACCGAGATTTGCAATGAACAACTGAGATCTTGAGACGAACAGCTAATAGTAATCATAATCCGTCGACAAGAATACGCATCATTTCATAATAGCCATTTAGAACTGTAACGAAGAAACCCTCAACGTGTATATTAAATCTTTTCTGGCAATGTTTGCTTGATATACAGTTACCAGATGCTGTAGCCAGACATTTCTAACACTCTAGTCCCACTCCTCTTCGTCGCCTCCATTTTGTACGCTGGATGACGGCTGGCTGGTGAAGGAAACGTTTGTCGACGGAGCTGATCGAGAGTTTCCACCGCCATCGCCGCCGTCGCCACCTCCTCCACCTCCTCCTCCACCACCTCTACGAGAGTCAAACTATTAAAATAAACGAAATCATCTCAATAAGTCATAAGTATGCAAATCCCATCCAAATCTAATCATATCCGATTGGATTCGTAGCAATAATATTAATTTAGATCGGATCGAATCGAAAAAGTTGTTTAACAGTTGGATCGGATCACGATTATCGAATTTGAAATAATTGCACGAAAATCACTAAATAGTGAAAGTCTTGTTTTTATCTATTTTTACTTTTTTTATTTTCTGTTACTAACCATTTAAAGCTCATTCTCAAATATCTCGGACGCCAAAACAAAAAGAATAAACAAGAGAATAAGCAAAAATAACGAGAAAACGCATGAAGAACAAAAGAAATACTTTTAAAGCGTTAAAGGATTAACGATTTGCCTTAATTCACAATTTCACAGACCAGTGGCTGTCAGTGAGTACTCCAAATTTTGTGAAGGACCGCAAAATTTTATTGTAGAGTTTGTCGAATTATTTGAGATCGGATTGGAATGCATTATCGAGATCGGATTGGAATGTTTTATCGAGCTCGGACTGGATCTAACAATTTCGGATCGAATTATCACTAACTACATAATTCTAGTCTGTTCAATAAAAAATTAAGTATTTCAGCAAATTTTCAATAATTCAATATCATGTTACCCTGGGTGCCAGAGGTTTTTCGACGCTCGTGGGGGATAACGGGGACATACGAGGAAGCCAGGCGGTAAAGTGGGAGGGGTCAACCCGGAAGGCGAGCGCGAAAAACCTCTGGAACACCGAGCCGTGTTTTAATGTTTTGATTTGAAATTTGAAACCGCCGTACCCGAGGGCCGTACGAGTAATGATATTTTAACAATCCAGAGTCAACTCTATTTTGTACTTCTCAAACAAGTAATAATGCTATCGTCTCGACAGTCTTCTATACATTAGACCACTAAAAATTGCTCAAATTTAATAAAACTGGTTTGATTTTAGTTCGGGTGCAGACACTCAGACAGTTATAACTTCCAAACTATGCATTGTTGAACGCTATCTTGTACGTATGTTGTTATAAATTTCATAAGCTTCCCTTTGATGTATGGCTTATGCTTCTGGGTTATATGGAATTTTTTCAAACGTCCAAAATGTTCACTCAATAATAAATAAATATTTATTTACTTAACGTCTCACATGAAGTCGGTTTAAATAGAATTTCAGATGTTTAATTATATTAAACGCAGGAACTTGAACGACTTGAACTTCAAATGGAAGCTTATAGATTTCTAACAACATACTTACAGGATATATTTCAACGATGCTATCTTGTTGTTTGCTATACATATTTTTTCAATGACGAAGATGTCTCGTCGCTAACGTCGCTTTAATTCCTTCGTGTGTGATTCGATCAAAGAAATCAACGGACACAACACGAGCATTACAGCATTTTTCGGGAAAGTCGTGTAGCCAATATCATAAAGCTCTTGACACATGGCTGGAACCAGTTGGAAAATTAGAGATTTTCCAAAACCAGTTGGTAACATGGCAAAGACATCACGTTGTTGCATGAAATTGAACAGACATTCAGCTTGATTCTCACTGAGCTCGGGGAAATGCTTTAAAACATTACCACACACTCAGAGAAATCTTCGCGAGAAAGTAAAGTCATTTTACCAAAGAAAGCTTTGTTTACATGTAAAACGATGAACCAACAGCAGAATTGTTTGTTTGCGTTTGTGAATCCTATGAAATAAAGACAGACGCTTGTATAATTATGTCAACTTTTGGACGATGATGTAAGCGTTCGATATTCAATAAAACAGCTCTTTAGATATGTTTTTTATTTTAACCAATCAGAATTTACATCCAAATTTCTGACTAAAAATGTCATCTTAGCATTTTGATTGGTTCGGCGGGATCAGAGGAATCGCGCTCTGGTCCAGAGGTTCTTCCTGCTCGCCCTTTTACTCCCTCAAATATGCCCTACAATCCTCTACTAACCCCCTGCGAGCGTGGAAGAACCTCTGGCACCCAGGGTAATATCATGTTGGCATTTTCAAATATTTGTTCACGTTTACTTTCACCTCGACAGTAAATCCTAAAAAATTATTAACCTTAGAAATTATTAACAGAAGACCCATGCACGCCCTGCGTTCCTATTTTTTTATAGTTACCTGTCTAGTATCGCGAGAGGCAAATTTCCCTCCAGCTGGTCCATAACTTGTTCCCAGTGCCCGCTCTGCTGCTTCCTCCAGCCAGTTGGGGACATCTTGCAAAGCCTAGAAAGAGCATTACACATTTATTAGATTATTTACTTATCGATTTATTTACTTATTTATTTTTGAAAATAACTGATTGCAAATGTTGTTTGCATTTGACGTGAAATATCAAATCTCTGACATAGTAAACATACATCAGACAAAACTTTCACGAGACTTCTGGCCATCTTGTCATCCTTTCCTCGTTCAAAGAAAGCCGTCGCCTTGCCTTGGTTTCCAATCCTCCCAGTTCTTCCAATACGATGAACATACTCCTCGATTTGTTGAGGAAGATCGTAGTTGACCACGTGTTTCACATCTGGGATATCCAAACCACGTGCAGCCACGGAAGTTGCAATAAGAATTGGGGCACGACCGTTGCGGAAATCTCGCAGAGCATCCTCACGTTCCTTCTGAGTACGGTCACTGTAATCGATAGACGTATAAGTTTATCAGTGATTACACTTCTTATTTTTTGTATCCCTCGTGCCAAAGTTAAAAGCTACTTCACAGGAAAACCTTGCTTGAAGTAAAAAACCAGCAGTTAATATATAAAGAAGCTTGTAAAGTACAACTTTAAAAAGAGGTATGCTCATGATAAAAATTAGGTTCTTATACCACGCAAAAAGACTGTATATATAGCATTTATAGACCTGGAGCGAGGGGAATTCGATGAAATATTACCCTGAGGTATGATATATCCCGAGGGGTAATATTTCATCGAATTCCCCGAGCGAAAGGTCTATAATTTATATATTACATCGAAACATATTAATCTTTCCAAAAAAGCTTAAATAATGTTAATAAAGTTCGCTTAGCTTAACTTTTGTCCGCTTTTCATTGTCGTTTCCATTCTGTTGTCGTCTCAAGGCTTCTGAATGCATTGTTTGTTGCTTTCTTTGTATTCCCTGAATCCTTATTTTCTTGTAACCTAACAATCTTCTTGTCAACATCTGAATGTTCGGACGAAACGTTTTCTTGTCTCGCCAAACTCCGCCATTGTTGACAGCTTCGTGAATCGTGCGTGACATTCACGTGTGGTACACGAACTCGAATACCCCGCTGTGGCGGGTACAAATCAAGCTCTCTGACTGGACAATTTACAGTTGAGATATAATATTCCTAGTTATAAGAGAGTATGACGCGTATAATTGAAATGTACTTTATGTACCGCTAATTACTATATACCAAGACTTATGATCAAGACAGTCCCAACCTTAATAATAATCAGTGGTAAATGAAGTATTAACTCGTAAAAATGCCCTTGCTCCGTCTCGGTATAGGCAAAGTCATGCCACCTGTGGTATATCCCACACTCCGTCTTTAAGACTGTGATATAATACTGTATCTTCGAACATCTTCGTTCCGCGAGAAACAATGACGTTGACAACCTGTAGCGGAGCCTGGCATTTCAATAGTTCTAATCACTCGGTTTCAGACATAAAAGTCTGTGTCATCCTTTCCATCTCAGGTGATGATAACCACAAGCGGCAAGAAAAGCGTCACATTTTCAAACTTGGCGCTACACATCCTCATTAACTCGTTCCTGTCCGAATCGGTCTTTAGTATTTCATTCTGGCTAACGCCAGGTGATTTTATTCACCTCTTGGGAAGCCTTCGGACAGGAATGAGTTAAGGAAAGCTTTTCTTTTATTTAATTTCCTACAATAGATTTTTCTCTTTTCTGCTTTTTGCCGCTATATTCCCACTGGTAGCTCCTTGACTTTTGCCTCATTAGTAATATTTAACATATATATGATTTAGCGTTAATTCAAGATGGTATATATCTTACCCACTAATACTGGTGGTTGGGTATTCATTCTGTGACAGCCAGTTAGCAAGAAAATCGGCATTTCGCTTTCTTTCAACAAACACGAGGGTTTTATCCGTACCTGGAGAAAAAAGATTTACACGACGTCAGCTATAAAAGATTTACACGACACATGACACATGACACGCAGTATGAAACGTAGGTAATTTTTAGACTTTCTCAAAGTCCTTTTCAAACATTTTTGACCTTTCGGTTCCTCGTTGAAAAGGACTTTACCCACCTGCAGGCGCCAAAATTCACCGGTGACGTAATTTGGGAAGTAATTATAATCAAGCTAAATTGCTATGCAAGTGCTATCTTTGGAAAATGGAGTTAAACAGACTCTTGAAAAAGTTTTAGTAGGGGTAGAACCACTTTCCATTGTATGTACGACAACCCGAAACACGTCAAACCAAGGGCGATGTACATTTCAGCGATTTCCCGCCAGAATATTTACTTAGATTCAAAAACCTGCAAGCGAAACAAGTCCGCCTCTTTCCTCCCGCTTTTCCACTCTCCCACCTTTTCGCTCGCCCGCAAAAACTAGCGCTAAGAGGCGGACTTGGAGCACGTCTAGTGATTTTTAAGCAGATAAATTATAGCTAAAGCCTGGCTAGGCTCGGGTTTCCAGCCTTATTTCGGGCTGCGACCTGCCCCCGAAATCACGGCTGGGCTCGTGAGCTTGTCATTGTCAATTTCCACCAATCACAAACGCGCCTGCACATTTTCGGCAAGCATATATTATTGAACATTTGTATAAATTATCGTGACAGCCCAAAGTGGAGGTCAATGGAAAGCTAATAAGGTAGGCGTACGACCGAATTTTCGAAACTTTTGAAGATTTTTTTTTAAAGATTTGCAACGTGACCATTAGTGGCCAAGATGTGTTTGCCATTTAGCCTACTAGGTCAGGAAAGTCACTGATATTTCAGTCAGCGTGAATAGTTTGTTGATATCGTAAAACCTAACTCGAAATCAATCACAACTGCGATTTCGCCTTTGATTTCTTTCATGGAAGATGATCAGATGCGGTTTCTCACGTCAGTTTAAATCACGGCAGAGTTCGGCGACGATTTCTAGAACGACGAAGATGCTAAAAAGCGAATTGAACCTGGTGAATGTGAGATTGTTTATTTACGTTAATATAGTTTGTGTCTTCGTGAAATGGCGGGCCTAATTGTTGATTAAAGATGTCCATAAGAAAAGATTGCACCTTGCTTCAGTTCACGAAACTCACTAAATTATAAGTCGTGTCTTTGCTGTATTTCTGCCATTTCAAACATCTGCGATTTATCGTTCACTGACTCTGTTTATAGTGTTGGTTAGATGAATGACAAAAATATCTTTGCCGTGTGTAAATTATGCATTACGTCACAGACATAACAAGCCGCTAACGCGTCCAGCCGTTCGTAGAGGGCGGGTAAAGTCCCGCGAGTCGAGATAAGGCTGGAAATCGAGCCTAAAGCCTGGCATACACTGAAACAAGTTCCCGAACACATTTTCAAAAAATAGAACAGTGTTCTAATCAGGAAAACTTGGTTTCTGAAACCAAATTTCGGAAACTTTTCAACATACACTGGAAACTTTTGTTTCCGAAACCGTGCTTCCGAACCGTGTTTCGGTAACTTGTTTCGGAAATTTTCTCTATAGTGTATGCCGAGCTTAAAAATTCGAAGATATCAACATTTTATTCATTTCTTTTCGTGAGCGGACCGAATCTAGGTATTCCTGTACTATAGCTGCGTGAGTGGACACTGTGCTATCCTATTTTGTAGTGGCTTTGCTTTTACCCTTTTCTTGGCTTAACATGTAAACTATACCCTTTTTTGTGAATTCTTTTTGTGAATTGTGAGTATTATTTTTCTAAAGTAAATTCAGCTAACAAAAATAAATTATATTACTTAACGTTTTTGGTCAGTCCGTATGCAAAAATATCTGCCCACGATCTCGGCACGTTCCGGGGAGCAGGGAGGGGCAATTGCTTGGAGCGCTAAATGTAGGGGGCCGCCAAAAATAATAGAGATTGTAAATATTAGAAAATATACATATTTATACAAGTTACTTTCTAGAGTAAGTGAATAATTCCATCAACGCCGTGCCGTGTTGGTATAGTATAGATGAAACATTGGTTACACACAGCGTACATGCGTCTACAGGCATTTAAGGGTACTGCGTGTTACACGGTGGCCCTGAGAACGAGTTTACTGGTTGCTTCATATCACGCGCTTGGGCGACCTGTGGCTTGACGAAACATAGTCAGTGATAGAAACATCCGTACTGTTGACATGGCGCTACACAGTTTGCGTAAACGCAACCTGTAGACGCAAAAACCGCATCGGAAAAGGTGAATACGTCTATAAAGCACGACTTGCCCCTTTTCGTATTATTTTCTGCCACGCTTCCACGCGCGGAAGAGGGAAATATTTCGTTGCTAAATATCTGGACAGTTCATTATACAGTTGGCAGTTCGCATGCATGCTTTGCCAAAAACGAAAATTTACCTGATTGCCCAAGGATCTCCATTAATCTGGACCTCTTCTGATCGCTTTGTAAATCCAAGATTTCTTGTTTGATATCCAAGTTCGTGCCACCAATACTGCCCACAGCCAGGAAAAGATAATCACTGAGAAATTCTCTTGCTAACTTTTGAATTTCGTCAGGAAATGTCGCGCTGAACATCAACGTCTGTCGCTGGGTCCTGTCCGGCATGCCAAACTGGCATATGATTTTTCGAACATCGTGTTCGAATCCCATGTCCAACATACGATCAGCTTCGTCCAAAATGAGATAACGCACATTATTTAAGTTCACCTATAGTGTATTAACAAAAAAAAGAGAAATAAGCACTGCGTGATCAGTCGAGGTCGAACGACCTAAACGAAACTGAAACAAAACGATTAAACGAAACTAAAGCAAAATAAATAAAGTAAAATAAAATAAAATAGAATACAGATTGAATTAAATACAGAATGAATAGTACACAAACGGAAAAAATCATGATTAACACAACAGCCCATCTATGCTTAAATACAATACTTAAACACACTATTAAATTCATTTGAAAATGATACAGAAATAAACGATCGACACGAGTATACACGTGGTATTTACTCACTCTGTTTCGTCCTACGAAGTCTATTAAGCGGCCAGGTGTTCCAATGAGAATGTGGCAACCACGTTCAAGTTTTTGCAGCTGATGCTGCACACTAACTCCTCCGTAGCAAACAACAGGTCGAAGGTATGTTCCTGAAGAAAATTTCAGTGCTTCAGTGTAGATCTGAAAAGCCAGTTCACGGGTAGGAGCGATACATAAGGCAGCTGGACTCGCCGCATCGCCGCCAAGGTAGCTGGCTTCTGGTAAACGACTGTTGACCATTCCTGCCATCACAGGCAATAAAAATGCAACCTAAACAAGAGTAGGGAAAATGTTACTATAGTTTTCAAAATCTTAATGCAACTTAGTGCATGGAGTATATTTGTATAAATGTGTATCTAGTCTCTCGACTAAATCATTTGGTAGAGCAAAGTTCGATTGTCATGGATCATTTCCAAAAATGCAAACATGAAATAGACGTAACTCCAAAAATGTATTGAATTTATAATTCCTTTCTGGCTCTTTCTCTCAGAGGAAACCGCTAACCTTATTCTGCTTCCTAAAATAATGATTTGACTATGGGCTCAGCTGCTCCGCATTTGGATATATTGCGATTTAGAATTACTGTCGAATTAGGGCAATTTAAGTTTACCACACTGAGGCTACCACGTTGGCAGCACAAATCAATCCATTTGTACAACCTCTCCACCTGAACCTATTTTCACGTCGGCGGTTGCAGTGTCCCGCCAAAATTAATATTTACATTTATATTTGACGCATTTCTTGTGTATGTCATGTCACTTACTGTTTTTCCAGATCCTGTCTGAGCACATGCCATGATATCGCGGCCGTTCAAAATTATAGGAATGCCGTGCTTCTGAACTGGAGTTGGTTTAGTGAACTCTGCTCGCCCCAGGTTTGATTTCAATGTGTCCGGTAAAAGTAATTCATCAAAGCTTTGTATAGCCGAGGGAGGATTGTTGCCTGTTACTTCCACCGGAATATTATCAAATCTAAGTGCATAAAAAATAGCAACGAAAGCACTCAGAGACTGCATACAGTACCTCCGCCAGCCGATCATGAGAGATGTTTAAAAAGAAAACGAACTATCCTGCTAACCAGGCTACCTCATGAGACTTAGACATGGATAAATGAATAAAATGCTCGATCGCACTCGTATCAGAATTATGCAAAAACGTTTGCATAAAATAAGGATATATAACGATCGCAATGAAGCGACTGTCTTCATTCATTTCTTCTACACGGAGAATTTTGTGCATGGTCAGATTTTCATAAAATTCTCATCCAATTCTCAACCAAATTAAACCAAAATTAAATGGCTTGGTCCTTGGTCTGATAAATCTTTCCATAAACTTTATGAAAATCTGTGCAGTACGTTGGGAAATATCCTGGCGACAGACAGAGACAGACAGAGACAGACAGACAGACAGACAGACAGACAGACAGACAGACAGACAGACAGACAGACAGACAGACAGACAGACAGACAGACAGACAGACAGAGACAGACAGACAGACAGACAGAAAGAGACAGACAGACAGACAGACAGACAGACAGACAGACAGACAGACAGACAGACAGACAGACAGACAGAGACAGACAGACAGACGGACGGACGGACGGACGGACGGACGGACGGACGGACGGACAGACAGACAGACAGACAGACAGACAGACAGACAGACAGACAGACAGACAGACAGACAGACTCTGAAATTGTATGACTTTTTTAAAACATTTAGTAAAAATAAGTTGGGGTATTTCTGAACACCTACTAAACTAAATTTGTAATTCAGTTGTAGTTTTTATTACATTACATTACGTTACATTACATTACATTAGTAACAACAAAAATAAGGATGTTTCGATAAGAGAAACCAATTTAGTGATATGATAAGTTTACTACTGCTGACGACATAATAATGTCAGAATTTGTAACATATGTTCAGATTGATGCATGATCAACTAGTAAAAATTCCATTGCCAAACATCCAATAGTTTTCGAAACACTGACCATGGGTACCTCTCCCCTCTCCACCCAACCCCAAAAGAAGTGAGAAGGGGTTTCTTTGCCATTTTCACATTATTGCGTAAAGCGTGGTTTCTGCTTCCGGACTTCAAGACAACAAAACTTACCGATCAAAATTTATTCCTTTGTGAACGGCTGCCTTAAACAGTAGATCCACGTCATCTGGCAGTGGCGGAGGAACGTAATCTACTCTTAAGAGGGGCCGAGGTGAAGAACCTATCAATAAATAGAAAAGAAAAGTATTGCGCAATAAGCAGGTACGATAATACAAAAAAAGCTGAGGGTTCAAGTTTTTAACGTAGTTATAGAATAAGAAACACTTTCGTGGTCAGATTCATTGCAATGAATGTCGTCCCCAGAATCTTCGATCTTTTTAGCTAGCACCGAGACATCGGCTCTGGCCGGAACGAGCTGTCAAGTACGATAAGTATCGAAGATCCACTTTTTTCTGACAAGACAAGTCGTTCCAGCATTTCAGGAAGAACCGTTCAACCGTAGATTATTGGCACTGGCTACAAAAAATCAAAATTTCTGGATACGATACTGGATTCAGAGAGCATGCTATAAATCTGTTAATTAATGTCTTTAAAATACTAGACTGAAGAGTAGCATACTTTCTTGGTCACCACTTGGGCATTCTCTTGCAAAATGACCTTGTTCACCACACCTATGGCAACCATCCCCTTGTCCCCTCTCTGATTTGTTTGGACATTCTCGTGCAAAATGACCAGGTTGGCCACACTGGTGGCAGTCACCACCACCACCGCCTCCACCACCTGAGCTGTTTGGGCATTCTCTGGCAAAGTGTCCTTGCTCACCACACCGATGACAACCCCCTCCTCCACCTTGTCGCCCTTCTGATTTGTTTGGGCATTCTCGTGCGAAATGACCAGGTTGGCCACATTGGTGACAGTCACCACCACCACCGCCTACACCACCTGAGCTGTTTGGGCATTCTCTGGCAAAGTGTCCTTGCTCACCACACCGATGACAACCTCCTCCTCCACCTTGTCCCCTTTCTGATTTGTTTGGGCATTCCCGTGCGAAATGCCCAGGTTGGCCACATTGGTGGCAATTACCACCGCCACTACCACCGCTAGAGTTGTTAGGACAGTCTCTGGCAAAGTGCCCTTGTCCACCACACGTGTGACATGCTCCGCCTTGCCCCCTCTCCGACCTGTTAGGACATTCTCGTGCGAAATGACCAGGTTGGCCACATTGGTGGCAGTTACCACCACCAGTTGAGCTGTCATTTTGAGACCTAGGCAGTCGACTTGATACCTGGTACTGATTTGAACCAAATGTCTGATTTGAGCCAGATGCCTGATTTGAGCCAAACGCCTGATTTGAGCCAAATGCTTGATTTGAGCCAAATGACTGACTGTTTTCGGGCTGTGCCACCTGCATGCTACCAAATCCGTTAACCATCCCATTCATTTGATCCGTAGAGTGATCACCTTGCACTGTGGAGGATGGGGTAACTTCTGGAGTATAGGAATACGACTGAACATCTTGCTGAGCACCGGTATACGACTGCATGCCTTGTTGGGCGTTTCCTTGGTAATTACCAAATGATTGATGACCTTGCGCTGCAGATGGCGGAGCTTGAGGAGCATTAGAATACGACTGCATGTCTTGTTCGGCGTTTCCTTGGTAGTCATAATTACCGAATGACTGGTCACCTTGCGCTGGTGGAACTTGAGAAGCATTGGAATAGGACTGCATGTCTTGTTGGGCGTTTCCCTGGTAGTTATAATTACCAAATGACTCGTCACCTTGCGCTGTAGATGGCGGAACTTCGGGAGCATTAGAATACGACTGCATGTCTTGTTGGGCGTTTCCTTGGTAGTTATAATTACCATGTGAGAGATCACCTTGTGGTATGACGGAGTCATTAGGATAATATGATTGTACACCTTGGGAACGAAAGTTTTGGTTGTTAGTAGCACCAAATGAATTAACACCTTGCATGTTGTTTGCTTCTGACGCTTGTGGATCCATGGAGTACGTCTGCATGCCTGGTTGTGAAATACCTCCATTGAAAGCACCCTGACCGTTCACTGCTGGTTTTGGAGGTTCAGGATGAATGCCTCTACCAATGGAACTGAATGAACCTCCACTGTTACCAAAACCGCGTGGACCATTTTGTTGGGATTCTTGAAAATTCTGACCAGGTGATTTCTGCTGCTGCCGATCATTGTTGTTAAATGGAGAAGAAGAACTTCTATTGTTCTGGTATCCCGAAGAAGAAAATGGTGATTCTGCGTTATCTACAAGAAATAAAACGTCCGTATTATCTTATTGTAAGTATTTGTGCAGATTATGTTTAGTGTTAAATAATGCTTATTAACAACCAATATATATATATATATATATATATATATATATATATATATATATATATATATATATATATATATATATATATATATATAGTCATCTGAAGATTGCCTTTGGCATGAAACACGGTGTAATGACATGTTATTACATAATAATATATATTATATATACATCAGAGGTTTGACAACTTAATACCACATGCAGGTGTATATTGGCACAGAATCAACAGTACCTGTACCCGAGTTTTTAGGTGGTCGGTTTTCTTTAAAACTCTTTGTGTAATCAACTCGAAGAGTCAATCGATTAAACTGTGTGTTATTGAACATTGAAATAGCATTCTCTGCTTCCTCTTCAGCATTAAATGTGACAAACCTAATAAAATGACAAAAGTATTATTGCTGGGTTTAGTCCTAACATCAAGAATTCTCCTACTGTACAAATAACGGGCTGTTCAAATACATTTTCAAATAAACGCTAAAAGCGCTAAAGTCGCATTCTTAAAGTCATTAACAATTCACGAGAAATATACTATTGTTCCCAGTAAACCGCGAAACAACCATTTAATTAAAACTACCCCGGCCTGTCTGAAATAGATCACGTGATACGATTTTCTCATGCTTGAAATTTGAGCTGAAGTGGTCGCACCTTGATTGCTATTCGTTTACTCTCAACCGTCTCGACACGAGCAGAGCATCAAAACATCTCAACGAAAGCTCTAGTGTCTTCAGAAAGATGAATAAAAGTATTTTCGTCATCCAGATACTGTAGTCGAAGTTGTTCTTTGTTTAAATAGCTGAAGCGACTCATTTTGACTGTCCTTGACTGTTGAGTCGCTTAGCCAAAGCCATTGTGTTTTCACACGAGAAGAACACAACAGTGTAATCACGTGATGGTTTTCCGAACGCTTCAAACTAACCAACTGCCTTCTTCCGGTAGCTATGTAAAACCAGGGTGTTCGCGGTCTACTGGGAACAATAGTACAAAAGAGAAAACAACCATGGCTGGCCGGTCCTAATATCCAATACAGTGGTTAAGAACTTTCATCAGTGAGAACTTATGCTGTGAGACCTTACGTTACGTTGTGAGACCTTACGTTACGCTGTGGGACATTACGTTACGTTGTGGGACATTACGTTACGCTGTGGGACATTACAGTACGTTACGCTGTGGGACATTACGTTACGCTGTGGGACATTACGTTACGCTGTGGGACATTACGTTACGCTGTGGGACATTACGTTACGCTGTGAGACATTACGTTGCGCTGTGGGACATTACGTTACGCTGTGGGACATTACGTTACGCTGTGGGACATTACGTTACGCTGTGGGACATTACGTTACACTGTAGGAAATTACGTTACGCTGTGGGACATTACGTTACGCTGTGGGAAATTACGTTACGCTGTGGGACATTACGTTGCGCTGTGGGACATTACGTTACGCTGTGGGACATTACGTTACGCTGTGGGACATTACGTTACGCTGTGGGACATTACGTTACGCTGTTGGACATTACGTTACGCTGTGGGACATTACGTTACGCTGTGGGACATTACGTTATGTTGTGGCCTTGTGGGACATTACGTTACGCTGTGGGACATTACGTTACGCTATGAGACATTACGTTACGCTGTGGGAAATTACGTTACGCTATGGGACATTACGTTACGCTGTTGGACATTACGTTATGTTGTGGCCTTGTGGGACATTACGTTACGCTGTTGGACATTACGTTATGTTGTGGCCTTGTGGGACATTACGTTACGCTGTGGGACATTACGTTACGCTGTGGGACTTTACATTACGCTGTGGGAAATTACGTTACGCTGTGGGACATTACGTTACGCTATGGGACATTACGTTACGCTGTTGGACATTACGTTATGTTGTGGCCTTGTGGGACATTACAGTACGCTGTGGGACGTTACGTTACGCTGTGGGACATTACGTTACGCTATGGGACATTACGTTACGCTGTGGGACATTACGTTACGCTGTGGGACATTACGTTACGCTGTGGGACATTACGTTACGCTGTGGGACATTACGTTACGCTGTGGGACATTACGTTACGCTGTGGGACATTACGTTACGCTATGAGACATTACGTTACGCTGTGGGAAATTACGTTACGCTATGGGACATTACGTTACGCTGTTGGACATTACGTTATGTTGTGGCCTTGTGGGACATTACGTTACGCTGTTGGACATTACGTTATGTTGTGGCCTTGTGGGACATTACGTTACGCTGTGGGACATTACGTTACGCTGTGGGACTTTACATTACGCTGTGGGAAATTACGTTACGCTGTGGGACATTACGTTACGCTATGGGACATTACGTTACGCTGTTGGACATTACGTTATGTTGTGGCCTTGTGGGACATTACAGTACGCTGTGGGACGTTACGTTACGCTGTGGGACATTACGTTACGCTGTGGGACATTACGTTACGCTGTGGGACATTACGTTACGCTGTGGGACATTACGTTACGCTGTGGGACATTACGTTACGCTGTGGGACATTACGTTACGCTGTGGGACATTACGTTACGCTGTGGGACATTACGTTATGTTGTGGCCTTGTGGGACATTACGTTACGCTGTGGGACATTACGTTACGCTATGAGACATTACGTTACGCTGTGGGAAATTACGTTACGCTATGGGACATTACGTTACGCTGTTGGACATTACGTTATGTTGTGGCCTTGTGGGACATTACGTTACGCTGTTGGACATTACGTTATGTTGTGGCCTTGTGGGACATTACGTTACGCTGTGGGACATTACGTTACGCTGTGGGACTTTACATTACGCTGTGGGAAATTACGTTACGCTGTGGGACATTACGTTACGCTATGGGACATTACGTTACGCTGTTGGACATTACGTTATGTTGTGGCCTTGTGGGACATTACAGTACGCTGTGGGACGTTACGTTACGCTGTGGGACATTACGTTACGCTATGGGACATTACGTTACGCTATGGGACATTACGTTACGCTGTGGGACATTACGTTACGCTGTGGGACATTACGTTACGCTGTGGGACATTACGTTACGCTGTGGGACATTACGTTACGCTGTGGGACATTACGTTACGCTGTGGGACATTACGTTACGCTGTGGGATATTACGTTACGCTGTGGGACATTACGTTACGCTGTTGGACATTACGTTATGTTGTGGCCTTGTGGGACATTACAGTACGCTGTGGGACGTTACGTTACGCTGTGGGACATTACGTTACGCTATGGGACATTACGTTACGCTATGGGACATTACGTTACGCTGTGGGACATTACGTTACGCTGTGGGACATTACGTTACGCTGTGGGACATTACGTTACGCTGTGGGACATTACGTTACGCTGTGGGACATTACGTTACGCTGTGGGACATTACGTTAACGCTGTGGGACATTACGTTACGCTGTGGGATATTACGTTACGCTGTGGGACATTACGTTACGCTGTGGAACGTTACGTTACGCTGTGGGACATTACGTTACGCTGTGGGACACTACGTTACGCTTTAGGACATTACGTTACGCTGTGGGGCATTAATGTGTTGGCAATTCACGGACTCCATTCACAGCCAAAAAAAGCTGAGATTTCAAAAAAGATTTCAAGAGGAAATTTACTCATCCACGAACATCCTCAGTTTGAGTTTTGAGAAGTTTTAGAGTCATCACAAATTTGCATGTTACCCATAGAGGTTACTTTTAGAAGTTACTTTGGGAATTCATCACGGCATTTTGCTATCGTGAATATCTATAACCATGTCCTTACCCAACACAACTATTTCTTCCTTCTTTGGGAGGAAGGCATTTTGTATATACCACTTCTCCAGCCTTGCTGAACATCTCACTCAACTTCTCCTGAAACAGTTTAAAAATAGCATTTTAAGAAACTTCCAATATAGTATTACATTTCCTAATGAGGTGATAGTTTGTTTTCTAATAACATTTCAATCACTTTTCCTCATTCCTGAGTGGCTAATGCCATCTGTAGTTAAAGTGCCTATGAAGCGAAAATTATTATTGTCTTAAATGAAAGAACTCTCAAAACGACAAAGGAACATCTTTTGCAGATCTTTGTTTCCGTGCCTTGTTGTTGAGATATTTCAATTTTTTTGATATGCAAATTAAACACTTTGACGTCACACGTGTATAATGAGTTATCAGAGAAGGTTCATTAAACTAGAAATACTGGCAATAAAATATAATACTAAAATTACGCCATGATTTAGCTCTGTGTTATTTGTTAATGGGGCATAACATTCGACGTTAGATTCTTTTTAAATTAAACTTTTGTTACAATTCTATAATAAAGGGGTGTTTTTGGCCGGCTCATAGGCAGCAATGGGTTTAAACGATAGTTCATACCTCATCCATGTCAAGCGGAACATTGACAATATATAAAGGAAAGCCTCGATTTGATTTATTTCCTTGACCATCACCTTTAGATTGCTGACGAGAATCTGTACTTGCACCAAAACTGCTATTCTGAAATCTAAAATTTGAAGAGAGAGAGAGTTTGCCATTTTAAATTTATCATAAAGCATACTCAAAAAGTCCCAAGTTATCAAAAGTGCACAAAACAGTATACTACAACTTAATCAGTTTAAATTATTTGTACACAATTTCAATCTTTGCCAATTCTTGAATGTTGACTATCAGTTTTAAAACAATAAATATTGGGCAGTCACATTCAGTATAATGTAACAGACGTTTGTTGGAGGTTCGTCAAGCTCAATTACTCAGAACAAACATCTGTTACATTACACCAAGCTCACAGACGTACCATGTATACTTACAACGTATCGTATTAAGTATCATGTACATACAGTAGTTAGTTTCAGAAATTGCAGTTTGATGTTAGTAATAATTGTCAGTTGTTTGATGTACAAGCTGTGTTAGTTAGTAATACTCAGAAAAACTCTGAGCTCCAACTCGAACCCACAATCTTCTGAATGCTAGCCAGACACTCTAACCATTGAGCCACTAGAACTCAGATAGCAGAACAAGGTTATTTAAGGTAATTATACCTTAGATTGTGCCCAGTCCTTTGGGAACGAGTCTTAACTGCTCGGTTGCAAGTACTTGTTGGTCCACAAGTCGCGTTGTAACAGTAAGTTTCCAGTTAAACATGTTACTACTAATGTACACGTAAGTCAATAACAGTTACAGATGACATCTTTGAATCGTTTATAATGTAAAAAGGGAAAATTCTACTCTAATACGATCCTGAAACGTCTTGAATCTATTTCCAAAGACAACCCTTTGATACTCTATCTTTTTGGCATAATAACATCTGTAATTCTTAGTACATCATTAATATGCCTCGACACGGAGTTGATCTGCGTCCTTCGCAATTCCACCACTGGCTGCAGGTAAGGATGATTAGATCCCAGTCCTTATCCTTAAAGAAAACATCTCGGAAGCAATGGTATATACTGTAGGCATTCCCACTGCTAGATATGACATGCCCTTCTCAATCCTAGCAGTCATTACAGTCTTAAATCAAGCCTCCTGCACGTCCATGCACTAACATGTACTGTTTCTTGCATTTTACACACTAAATGCCCCAAAATCTACATTCATTTGGTGAAACTGGATGACGCTTTTCAGAAAAGCTCGCACTGAACAGATTTTGCTACGTAAAGAACGATGTTGACAAACTCGTCCCCCCAACACACTGCACACTTCAATCACACATCCACAGGGCCTTAACAAAGGTTTTTCTTTTACAGTATTCAATTTTCTACAAGTTTTTTTTATTATTATTATTATATATATATATATATATATATATATATATATATATATGCAATGCTCACTACCCTTGTGGAAGTTTGATACTCTGGGCCTATGCGCACTTCACGCACTTCACGACAAGACAGAGACGATGTCATTACTTATCTTTTTAACAAAACAAGATTAAATCATTCCAGCATCATGCTGCGCAGGGTTGTTATAGATGATCCGATTATTGTTAAGTATAATCGATTGTAGAAAAAAACGAAAAAATAATCGATTAATTGGGAGCAGCTGTAAAAGTAATTGGTGAAACACATCCAGATTGTTCCAAGCTACACTGATGAGCTGTAGTATATATATATATATAAATATATATATATATATATATATATATATATATATATATATATATATATATATATATATATATATATTCAGTTAATAGCAAGGTTTATTAATTATTAGCTTTATGTTGTTTGTTATTTAAGCCTGGTTCTCATATGTCGCAGATCATCGGTGATTTGTGATTATGCATCTAAATCATGGGTCAGTGACCATTGGCAACATATGAGAACCAGGCTTTATGTACAAGTTGACATTATTTATTTTAAGAATACTTGTAAATCTGAAGCACTTTCTTGTTTTTATCCAACAATGTCTGAGGTTGCTCACTTTGACGAGTAAAATCGTCTGGCATTAGACAGAGTAAAACAGGGTAGTCTAATTCTTTTTTGCGGTCATAGAAAGATTTTCGTGACCTAAAATCAGCTGAGTAACCAGGCTAGCCTGCCCTTCACTGAGGGGAATGATGTGCCATTTGTGGCTTCCTCGCTTCAGGAAAAAGGCTTGGACAAGTTAGTTGAGACGTTTGAACGTAGTTTTGACCTTTATTCTATAAATATGTTTATATTAAATAATATGGATGGTCATGGCTGCTGCAGTTGTCTGACAATATAAACATCTGCTTCTTTAAATTCCCATGAATGGGGCATTTATATCATTTCAAGACCCCTATGTGGGGATTTTGTACAGCTATGCTGACCCCATGGTGGGGCATTTGCAATACTCTAACACAAAAATGTCAAATGCCCATCAAATGCTGGGGGAGGGATGGTCATGCTTGGAATTGATTGAGACATTACATATATACAGGCAAACTGTACATGGGGCCCTGTGTATAAACAACACAAGTCCCAAGGTATACTGTCAAGATCTTCAGAAATTATTCTCAATATTTAACTGATCATGAACTTGAGTCTGTCTAATTGTTTAGAGATACTAAGTGAATCTACTTAAACAACTGAAACTACATGTACTTTCATAAAACATTTATAGACCTATTACCTTTCACATCCACAACTGTGGGCAGTTTCATTTCTATGGATTTTTTCAGGATTTATATCCCAACTGGCTTGCATAAAATCAACGTATCTTTAATATATACTATTTTATTAATCATATTGTTATAAAGCATTGATAAAGCCTAAGGCAGAAGAAAAGTTATACTATGCAGACGCGAACACGAACACACCTTGAGACTTCTACTTAAATTATCACGTAAGCATTTACATATTTTGTATCAACTATATATCATTTTATATGGCTATAATTTACCGATCAGGGTTATAAATCCAAGCATTGGACGAGTGGTCTTTAATATACAATAAAGTAACAGATTTATTACACCGTCTTCTAGCAAATTTTTTGTAAACATCATGAACATATATCATTTTAGGAAAAGCAAACTTTTTACCACTTACCCCTCACTTTGCGAAGGACCATGCGGCCAACTCATGATCTTGTCTTGTTTTCGATCTGGTGAAATAACTAGACTAACTTGGTAGCAGTGCTGAAAGTCAACTGCTGTTAGAAAAATATGCAAGTTAACTAGTGTATTAATCTAAAAGACAACCACTCAATAAAGCTTTAAACTGGACGGTGAGATCTTCGACAACAGAGCCGATCCAAAAAAAAAACAACAACGAAGGCAAACAGCCACATGGAGCATGGTGCGGAATTTGGTCCGTGGGCTCATCTGTCAGAACCCAGTCAAAAAGCGATCAGTGGACCTTAATTTTTTTCCGGCCGAAATCATTCGTTGGAAAGATTTTTTCGTTGTTTTTTTATTTTTTAATTTTATTTATTTATTTATTTATTTATTTATTTATTTATTTACTTGTTTATTCTTCATTCATTCATTCATCCACTCATCCACTCATCCATCCATCCATCCATCCATCCATCCATCCATCCATCCATCCATCCATCCATCCATCCATCCATCCATCCATCCATCCATCCATCCATCCATCCATCCATCCATCCATCCATCCATCCATCCATCCATCCGCCCATTCATTCATTCGTCGTTCGTTCGTTCGTTCGTTCGTTCGTTCGTTCGTTCGTTCGTTCGTTCGTTCGTTCGTTCGTTCGTTCGTTCGTTCGTTCGTTCGTTCGTTCGTTCGTTCGTTCGTTCGTTCGACGTTCGTCCGTCCGTCCGTCCGTCCGTCCGTCCGTCCATCCATCCATCCATCCACCCGTTAGGCTGGCGATTATTTTCGCGTTTGTTTACGTTTGAAAGTTGCAAGTTTCACCACTTTAATACACCATAGCTACATCGGAAAACATCGGCACACCTTCGTTTCTTTTGGCTATGTAATTCGCTCCGAACGTTTCGCGCGCCGATGAATCTGATAGAGGAAACTATGACGTCACAAAAGTGACAAAAGCCAGATAGGTTTTTACGGGTACATAAAAGGAAAAAGGAAAAGGTCACTGATTAAACAGTCAAATATACTAATATAAACTTCAGGTAGTTTCAAACACTGCAAACTATCTATTATTCATAAAATAAAAAATTGGAAATAAATATTTAAACAAATTTAGACCAGGGGCGTAGGAAGCAGGGGGCAGGGGGGCCGGGGCTGCGCCCCCCCCCCCCCCTTCCCAATATTTTATAAGAGGGGGCCGGAATAGCTTTCGGGCCCCCCAAAAATAATTGATTTATTATTAATTTCGGCCAATTATTAATAATAATCCATCCTGACTCACGGATAGCATAGACTCGCAAATCATAATGAAAGAATTAATGAAAGGGCCTAATGAAAGAGGTAGAGAAGACTCTGAAAATGCCATTTTCGACGATCTAGAGACTCAAAATTTTCAAAATTTCCACGCTCGGCGCCAACCATGGTGGCGCCTCGTGGGAGTCGACCCCCCTAAGTTTATCAAGCTTCCTACATCCCTGATTTAGACTTTGCAAGAGACAGCAGATGGGAACAGGCCTGAAGAAGTGCACTGGAGGACGCCCCTCAACCCCTCAGAGATTTCGTTTATCTCATATTTCTGTTTATTTCTCTCTTGAGTTCCAGTGGTAATATTATGTAGTTATGCGTCATGCGTGCAATTTAAAGTAAATGCAAAATAAATTCGAAATAGCACCTGATTTTTTTCACTCGAATTCAGAGTTTGTGCAACTTTTTATTGAGTGGTTCAATTTTATAAACACTCCAAAGCACAGAGAAACATGCACTTTTGAACACTGATATTTATCATCATCGTCTTTTTAATAGTGTTCAAGCCACTATTCATCGCTTTGATATGATCGCTAGTTGTACTTGTATTTGCAGGCCACTTCTCGCTGTTTTTATAAAGTGCCACGTGGTCAGTTTTGGACTGGCATCCTTTCGCGTATGGCTTAAATAACCCTATAAAAAAAAATTCCTGCGCAGCTTGCACACTGAAAAAAAAATCCTGCAGGGAATTTAAGCTGAAAAAAAATTTCATGCACACATATTTTTCACACCCCCCTCCCTTGATTTCTAATGGTCCACCCTTAATATATAAACTAGACTGGGACACAGAATAAAGACTATACAGAAGGGCCACTTAGCGGTACAACGTGTCCTCGTATTTTTATGCAAAAATATGCAGTTTACTGGCTAGGACAGTCAGTTCAGCGTGCTTATTGGCCAGAACATGCAGTTTACTGGCTAAGCAACATGCGTAATGCAACATGCGCGGAGACAAAAACCTCAAAGGTTCCGACCCAAGTGGCCCTTGTGTATAGTCTTTATTCTGTGACTGGGATATGTATCGCCACATATCAGTAAAAATAGCATTATTACTCCCTGGCCTTCGGCTAAAAAATCAGAGCTAGCAGCGCGTCCTCACTCAGACGGCCCCGGTCTTTATATAAAATCACGAAGGTGAAATAATCCACTGCGCGATATCGATATTGACAAAAATGTAAAATCAAGAAATGTAAAATCAAGAAATGTAAAATTAAGAAATATAAAATCAGAAAATGTAAAATCAAGAAATGTAAAATCAGAAAATGTAAAATCAAGAAATGTAGAATCAGAAAATGTAAAATTAAGAAATATAAAATCAGAAAATGTAAAATCAAGAAATGTAAAAGCAGAAAATGTAAAATCAAGAAATGTAAAATCAAGAAATCTAATTTCATGTTGTCGCGTCTGGGCTTCCGTACTAACACGAAGTATAGCCTTGGCTTTGATCAAACTGCCTAGACCATTGAACTCTAAGTAAACTGGAACGATAACTCGATGGCGTATCATGAAGCCAACATGGGGGCCGCCATGCACGTCAACCCCAGTCCCTTTTACTGTATAACCGAGAGAAAATGAAGCTGAATTTGGTGAACTGGGTTGCAAAAACAGCTTGAAATCAAACAAAAACTGAACTTGTTAACCACTTTTAGGCTTAAATCAAATTCCAATATACCGTAGAGTAGGTGAACACTGACATGACGAGTAAAAACAAGGAAAACAGTAAAAATATAAGCTCTCAAATGAAAGTCAACAATACGCAACCAAAATTGCCATTGGTTTGGACAAATATAAGGAAAATACATATGAAACCCAGGTTTAAAATGAAGAGGTTGTTTATAAAAACAGTTGGGTTTTAAATTTTTAAATTTTCAGTAGGAAAAAAACAACAAAATGCACTTTACCGTGTGTTATTACAGCTCTGGAATTACTCTTCGTATCGAAAAATGTCAGATTTAGCATTTCCACAACTAAAACTTGAGTTAAAGCTATAATTTAGCATGATCTTATTACTAATTCTTGGCAAGACAACCTTCAAACGTTTGAGATAACAAAGAAAAATAAGAGAAACCTGCATTTTCCGTACGAGTTTCGGACTCGAATTTTGCTTTTGTTCGGCAGATGTTTCGTCATTCCATCCATTTTCGTGTGTAGAAATTGTTCAGGGCCAATAAGCCAATACGTACTAGCTTCTTCGTTATCATCTATAAAAAAACTTTAGGCCTAAAAAATGGTTGTTTTTTGCAGCGAGTTTTCAGTTTTTCATTGTACGTGCCGCTCATAGGTGCTGTTCAGAGGAGGTTGGACAAGTCACGCAAAGCATCATGGTCCTAACGCTAAAATCGATTCATTTGCATCTGACCGCAGACGAGGAATGAACTCGCCCTTGTGGACTAGATGCACAAAAACTGTTGAAAACTCGTCACAGTTGATCCAGAATTTATAAATCTGATGGGCAGGAAAATACGAGAACCATCCGTGACGATCATAGACAATGAATATGATCAGATTGTGCTTTATTTGGCGTATATTCATGACAATGGCGGTTGGGCATTCAAGATAGTTTTCAAGGACTACTCAATCCTTCGGATTCGACGCATTTTATGTTACAAATAATGGAACAAATCAGAAATGAATTAGATATTTACGATGAAGGATGATTTGGTTGTGTGGTGCAACGTGTGATTCGTTACAACTGGAGAAAATCGTGAGGTGAGATTTGAGAAATCAACATTATTTGTTGTTTACTTATGTTTAGTGGTTTATGATTTCCCTCTTCCTTCATACTTTAGCTTATTTGTATCCCAAATTTTATAAAATTGTGAAAGCTAGCCTAAAATTTATTATTCAATAACTATCTTGTATTTTTCTTTGTATTAAGGTGAATTCAAAATCCAAAATCGACTTAATGAATTGCCTCCAGGCTCCATCTATTGATTAATTTGGTATATAACTGGTCAAATATTCCTATTTTATCAAATAAAGTGTATTTCCTGTATCCCAAATATATATGTATAAGGAACTTGAATAAAATTAAAATGTTGCTCAATATTGATCTTACATTTTTGCAGTCAAGCACACACCCCTCCCCCCCTCCGAAGAAAACATCAACTTTAGAGAGGGCATCAGAAAAGTGAATGGGTAATCAAACTATAAGACAGACAAAGTCCAATACATGAACTATAAGACAGACAAAGTCCAGCCCAAGGGTGTCTGTCTTAGACAGAGTTCACTGTCTATCAGTATGTACATGCAGTAGCACTCAAAGGCAAAGGGATGAATAATATCCACTGAGGCATTTAATTAGGCTTTGAGACACAGCATTTGAATTGTATACTATGTGAGATAATACCTCTGTTAAAATTTTATTAGTTATATCCACAATTATGCATTGTTATGATGTAATTATACAACTGATAACATGCAAAACATCAAACTACATATTTGAATGTTATTTGGCAAAAGAGAATCCATCAATTTATAATCATAAAAATCCTGTTCAGATCGGTGCTTGTGCCCAGGCAAAGTTATTCCAACACTGACATCTGTACTGTATCTCTTCACTTCCTGTAAAAAATGGGAAGTGAGATGGAATTATTAACCTTTTCATGTCTTAAAAGTTGACTGTACAGCCAATGCCTAACTATTGTATTCACTTCATGGGTGTACAAATCAAGGGGTGGACACAAGGGCACATGCCCCCCCCCCCCCCCCCCTACACACACACACACACTTGGCGAAAGTCCTATAATAAATATTTGTATACTAAAAAACAATACGAACAACAACAACAACAACAACAAATTATAACAAATTAGCAAAAAAAAAATTAATACCACAACTACAATATATTATTCACAATAACAATGACCAACAACAATAAACTACAAATAATTATCCACACATCAATTTTAATAATCATATGCTGTCATGGAACACAATGTTAATTAATATATAAAATCAGGCCTGTATACATATATAGCAGATCTTTAAGAAAATTCAGTACATTCTGTAATAATATTTACAGAATATATGTAGGCCTGATATGTATACATTTTTTCCAGAATGATGGTGTTTTTATACAGCGAGGTCAAGCGTTTTGGACCATAAAAACAGACAAATACCAAATTTTACTCTTTAATAATTGTCCACCACTCATTCTACACTTATTCTAAAGAATAAAGCTCGAAATATTAAGAAACTTCCAAAATTCTTGAGAGAAAAACAAGCTTTAGTGGCGAAAGGCCCTCTTAAATTTATTAGGCGCCATCTTAGCAAATGGCGAAATACCATGGTCGGTTCAAAGGCGAATATCTCGAAAACGGTTGAGAGGTCACCGGGGGCCGTCTGGATAGAATCCAAGATTAGACATTTGTTCAACTTATTACGCAAAAATTAGAGAATTCGAACCGTTGGAATTCGAGATTTTTTGCTTTGAAGATTGTTGAAAAACCGGAAGTCGGGTCTTCGCTTAGGGCGACACGACCTACATAAACCATCAAAATAAAGTAGAAAAATACATTTACCTTGCAAAATCCTGCAGATATGGATAGTCCAACAATATATCAAACGATATCGCTGCTTTTTTAAAGAAAAAAATGAATGACAATAGCGTAATATTCGGTATTCTAAGTCCAATGCAAAATTTTCAGCCGATCAAACGATGAGAAAATAAGCCATTTCATTGGTCGAGATATTCACGTGGTACTTGTCCAACCACCTCTGGGTGCTGTTGACGTCAGACGTGCAATGGCGACCCCCAGCGGCCGGAAGTTTGGCTTCACCCAATCATAGGGCCTTTCTTATGGAGTTAGCGTTCCAGTTTATTTAGAGTTCAATGGCCTAGACCCAGAGCGTGGGCACAGAATAGTAAGACAACCAGAAGTCCGACTCGCGTCGGAACCTTTGAAGTTTATGTCCTCGCGCATATCGCCTCGCGCATCTTGATTCCTCGCCATGCTACGCCATCCTACGCCATCCTACGCCATCCTGGCAAGTTCCCCCGGCAGTTTGGACCTTCAAAAGAAGGTTAAAACTGCCGGGGGAACTTGCCAGGATTGCGTAGGATGGCGTGGGACATTGCGTAGGATGGCGTAGGATGGCGTAGGATGGCGTAAAATATCGCGCATGCGTATTGAAGAAATGCGGACAAGTTTTCACTCGAGTCGGACTTCTGGTTGTCTTACTATTCTGTGGCGTGGGCTCGGAAAGATGGCGGTCGACGGTGGTGTACTATTTATTTTTTATTTTTTATTTTAAATTAATTTCCATGGAAGAAGTGGATGTTTTTGTAACAGATCCGACAACTTTAGATCTTGAAGTATACGACTTATGGCTCAAAGGATTGTCTGGTAGGACGGTATTAAAATTAGTCCAGTCTCTGTATTTATATACGTTGATATACTGTCACTCCTGTCATGTGTTTTACGGTGTTAGTGTTACAACATTGGGTTGCATTTCATTTTATTTATGCCACTAAATAGACTTTACTTATCAATGTATAGCAATTGTTTTGTTCGCATACGAATAACCCTGTATACTTCAATGTTTTATTTTAATATTTCAGATTCTAGCACACAATACTGTATGACACAATATGAATATACTGTACATGTAACATGTTTATATATATATATATATATATATATATATATATATATATATATACCATATTTCCTTGAATAAACACCGCTGTGTATATTAAATTTTCCGCATTGCGGGTGCGGCATCTATTCAAGGGCGGCATTTATTCAAGGGTGGCGTTTATTGTAAATTTTGTAACATCAGCTGTGAATTTATTGTTTAATTCAAATTCATAACCAATTTTAACACATCCCAAAAAAATAAAGTTTATATGTCTTTAAATATATATATATGCTTCAAATAAACGCTGCATCGATGAGAAAAAGTGCGGCGTTTATTCAAGGGCGGCGTTTAATAATATTTTTTGTTTCTCCTGCGGCGTTTATTCGAGGGCAGCATTTATTCGAGGGAGGCGTTTATTCAAGGAAATACGGTATATATATATATATATATATATATATATATATATATTATTTATTATATGGCCAGGCGGTCCATCTGAAAAATGGAGCATTCTGATTGGTTCCTGAGCGGTCAGAAACCAGCAGTACGGACCGCTCAGACTCTTCATGAGTGATAACGAAGCTGAATAAACGTTTATTTTGAGCTCTTTTAAGCCACGCAGTAAGTAGAAAACGATTTTGTTCTTTCTTTCTTTCTTTCTTTGTATTTAGCAAATAAAAAGCTTGAGAAGCCTTTTCAAGCTGGCTCTGTAGGTTTAAATTCATAATTTACTGGCCTCGTTGTTCAAATGATGTAAACAGCTAAAATTTTACGGCTCTTTTTGTTTTATGGCCATTATAATAAATAACTTATTGACCGAGCTTGTTCGGTCCGCACAGAAGGATATTGCTCTCGTTCTTTTTTTGCTTCGGCATGAACCTCGCCTTCGGCTCGGTCCATACAAGCGAAAAAAGAACTCGACCAATATCCTTCTGTATGGACCTCGCGCTCGGTCAATAACATATATATATGGGTGGTCTCATCCTCAAAAATTGACCAAACAAAGATGGTGGAAATATGGGTCGTTTCTCTCATGGTATTGACCGCTGGTCGTATTGTGGATCCAGTCATGTCCACAGGCCAATCAATTTAGTTTATATAAAAGCATTTATAAGAAAAAAGTCAGTAGTTACTACTGAGGGAGAAAAGACCCATATACTGCTTTTGAGGTTTACCACCTTTTCACTTTGCTCTAAAGCATAGACAGATTTTCATATTTATTATTAGGGGGGGGGGGGGTGCCAGAAATTTTAGGGGGGTGAGCTGGTGAGGTAACACAAGGCGTCACCAAACGTTGTGCTGCAGGGCTCATCCCCCAGTGAGGTCCAGTGGTGTAGTTGCTGGTGGGAGGCTAGAAAGCAAAGCACCCTTGGAAAATTTTGAAAAAAATCAAGGTTTCTAGAGCACATCAGAAGGCATTCGAAGCAAAAAACTAACTAAAGGTTTTTGAAGTTGTCAAGCCAATGAATTTGGCAGGTACTTTGAGAGAGTTAAATGACCCTGCAAACCCAAAATAGGGTTCTATCAAATTACTGTGTTGTTTGAATCCATGTGGTGAATGTTTCGTTTGGGGGGGTGGGGTGTGAAAACAAATATTTTGGGGGGTAGCACACCCCCCCCCCCCCCAGAAAATCCGTCTATGCTCTAAAGAAACTAAGATTGATTCTGAAATGTTAGTTGACTTACTGTTCAGACTAAAATGCACTCTTGGATCAACAGAGGTTATTTTTTCTTTGAGGCATAGGAGTGAAAAAATATGCTTGCACAGCCATCCAGCTGACTACTATTACTATTCAGTGGTGTGGACTTACACATAATTTACAATTTGGTTTACTAGAAAAAGAAGCATCAGAGCACCAACAAAAGCAGGGATACTTACAGCATTTAGGAGCTTCACCTTCTATCATTGCAAGTGATGTTGGAGATCAATACCGTGTGTTTCTTGTGCTTGAACACTTTCTACAGAACCCTCCCTTATTAGCAAAACAGTTGATGCTGCAAATCCCATCTGATTTACATACGAGATTAATTGAAAGGTACATATATTATATATTACATATTATATACTGTCTCACAAAGTAATGTAATGTCTCGCAATGTATAATGTAATGTCTCACAATGTAACCTAAGGTGTCACAATGTAATATAAGATCTCATAATGTAACATAAGATCTCACAATGTAATGTAAGATCTCACAATTTAACATAATATCTCACAATGTAATGTAAGATCTCACAATGTAACTTGAGTTCTTACAATGTAATGTAAGGTTTCACAATGTCACACAATGTAACATAGGGTTTCACAGCATGATATACTGTAAAGTTTCACAATGTAATGTATTAAGGCCTTACGATGTAACACAAGGTCTCACAATGTAATGCAAGTTTTCATAATGTAATGTAAGGTTTTAACATTGTAACTCTTGTAGGTGCTACCCAGGAGCTGGGGGCCCACTGTCACAGGGCCCCCCCAAGGGGGGACCTGAGCCAGGATGTCGGATGTCCTTTATGGGGATTCCGACATTTTCACGTATTTATTGGGAAATTGTCAGTTGTCATTGAACTGCATATAGCTTTCCATCATTTAAACATTGGTATGAAGTTTCAAACGGTTTCAAATTTCAAACATGATCAATTTCAAAATGCAAAAAGACCTGTATTATCTCAGGCATAGCACTGCAGTTAGACTAACCATTTTTGTGTTCACCCTAATCATAAAAGCAAAATGTTTTATTTTTGCTTTTAATGCAGCAGTGTAAGAGATAGGTTAGTTTGTTTTGTTTTGTTTGTAAATAAATCTGTGTTTATATTGTAAGGTGAGTTTTCAACGATGTAGTTACATGATTACGGTATTTTCATCAGTGACTATATTCTTGTTATTACATAGACAGCTTCACCTGCCGGTATCAATGGGTTGATAAATATTCTTATAATCCAACAAACGTTTGATATATATAATGATGAATTTCCCCTTGTTATACCGATTAATTTTTTGGAAAATTCCTCTAAGAAATCGCCGAAAATGCACTTCTGGGGCATGTGAAAATGAAATTCAATTTGGGGGCTTCGCGTCCAGATCCTCCGGGGCCGGGGGCCCCTCTTCAGTTTGGGCCAGGGGCACTCTAGCCCAAAGTTACGCCACTGGTAACATAAAGTCCCATAATGTAACGTAAAGTCTCACAATGTATTATGTAAGGTCTCACAATGTAAAGACCTAGCGTTACATTGTGAGACCTTACGTTACATTGAGACCTAGCGTTACATTGTGAGACCTTAGGTTACATTGTAAGACCTATAGCGTTACATTGTGAAACCTTACGTTACATTGTGAGACCTAGCGTTACATTGTGAGACCTAGCGTTACATTGTGAGACCTTACGTTACATTGTAAGACCTTGCGTTACGTTGTGAGACCTTACGTTACATTGTAAGACCTTACGTTACATTGTGAGACCTACAGGTAGCGTTACATTGTGAGACCTTACGTAATTACGTTACATTGTAAGACCTTGCGTTACATTGTGAGACCTTGCGTTACATTGTGAGACCTTGCTTTACATTGTGAGACCTTGCGTTACATTGTGAGACCTTGCGTTACATTGTGAGACCTTGCGTTACATTGTGAGACCTTACGTTACATTGTGAGACCTTGCATTACATTGTGAGACCTTAGGTCTCACAATGTAACGCTAGGTCTCACAATGTAACGCAAGGTCTTACAATGTAACGTAAGATCTCACAATGTAACGCAAGGTCTTACAGTGTAATGTAAGGTCTCACATGTAGCGTAAGGTCTTTCAATGTAACACAAGGTGTAACGCAAGTTGTCACAATGTAACGTAACGTTTTGCAATGTAAGTCATGTTTCGCAGCGTAACGCACTTTAAGGACTCACAATGTAGCATAAGGACTCGCAACGTAACGCAAGGTCTTGCAACGTAACGTAAAGTCTCACAAGATAACGTTAAATATGTATCATCTGAAAAAACAACACCATTAAGGATAGCTTATTTGAACAACTTATTTATATAAAATAGAAATAGAACTGGTCCACTTAACACAATTTATGGTGTTTGATAAATCTTTTTTTATAAAATATGGTTATATTTAATGTGCAAATTACAGTATTTCTGATTGTGTTTTAAAATCGTGTTTTGTGTTTAGGTACTATGAATTTGACAACAGTGTGATACGAGAATTGTTGGGTAAAAAATTGACTGCCAGGTTGAGAAAAGATTTAGACGACATTTCTGAAAGAACTGGAATTGCCTTAAAGAGTTGCAAAAGACAATATGATAACATAAAGAATATTTTTAAAGCAGTAGAGGACTCTACCGGTGGCTTGGTGGAAAATATCAAAAGAGATTTCTCAGTTTCTGAGGAGCTTGCCAAGTATGTATTGATTGTCTGGTTACCAAGCCAGAATGGCAACTATCGAAATATAGTAAGGTTTGATATACTGCCGTAACAGAGAACGTAGGTGTCTAGCGTTTGTGTCTAAAGGTTTCTGATTGTGTCTCTTATTTTTTATTTGTATTTTATTATTATATTATCTATTTAATATTTATTGAATGCATCGGACAAATAAAATGGGGAACTTTCTGGATACAATAATCACTTTCTATATACATTGATTGCTATTACATTTTTCGACAATGTCGATACTATTCATTAAGAAGGCTCATTCTTTGGGTAGAAATCATTTGCATCTGCAAAGTGGTGTGCAGGACATTCGCATCATGTACATGTATGATGATCCTTTGCAAGAGCACTTGACCAGTTTACTGCACACCATTGAAACCTCTGGGATGCTAATCCATTTTGGGACCCATGCACAGCTATCAACTCTGTTCCAAGCAAACTGCTCTGGTGATACGACTGCTTGTGTGACTGGTCACTGGTTGTCCAGATACCGGCTTCTTAGATGTAAAAATGTAAATACTTACGGGTTTTAAACGTATGCCGCCCGCCATCTTAACTAGCCTTCAGTGAATTTTTTGAAAACAAGCTATTATGAACACCAATCGAAATATAGTAAGGTTAAATATACTGCCGAAACAGAGAACGTACGAAGGGCCTTCGCTCGAAACGTTAGACTCCTCAGAGAGAAACGTTAGACTCCTACGTTCTCTGTTTCGGCAGTATATTTAACCTTACTATATTTCGATTGTTGTTTCTACACTGCCTACGCAGCACGCTACTTTTATTACACTATTATGAACACCGCTGCCGAACGTTTGCGCATGCGTGAATTCGCTAAAGTAAACATTGCAAGAGAAGTGGGAACTAGCCGTGGCAACAACAACCAGACAGCGAAGACTAAGTAAGGCTCGACTATTCATTTGTGTTTTAAAAAGGGGGTAAAGAAAATTACGAAGGGGTAAATTCAGAAGATGTTACAATATTGACAAAGAAGCCATGCACAAATTACCTACCTTATCTTTTTGGTAGCATGCTTATACTGTAATATTAACTTTTGTGTCGGACTCTCGGACCAGTCCAAATATTTCAGTGTTTTCCCGCTCTTTTTCTGAGGCCGAGCTGGGACGTCGCGCATGTGCAAAACGTTTGGCAGCGGTGTCGCTATTATGTTTATCTTATAAGACGTTTTCAATTAGAAGTAAGAAATAACAATTTAAAATAGTCAGTAGGCAGATATACCCTGAAATATTATTTTTCTGAACATTTGGAAAAGAAAAGGCGGAATTCAAAATGGCTACCACATGGAACCCATGGAACACTGAATACTTGAGAATGCTTGAGTTGACGTTATAAACCGTGGAACGATACTGGGATTTTTACTGTGACTGCAAATTATTCAGTATACGTTATATAGATTTTAGACCCCGTTTACACGATGCCGGTACAATTTGAAAACGGAACAAAATCATGCCGTTTAGGCCTTGCGTTTACACGATACCTGCACAAAAATAACATGAAATGTTATATGCTGTATTTGCATACCGGCATGATTTCGTTCCGTTTTCAAATTGTACCGGCGTCGTGTAAACGGGGTCTTAAACTATTAATTTTATAACATTATTCTTACCTTAGGAACTACTCCTGTATTGTATTTATGGCAAACAACAAGTTTGAAACAGGGAAGAAAAGGTAGAGAATTTGTATGGGTATTTTTCCCGGTTGGGTGCCCCCTAGAATTCAGAATAGGGCCGTTTACAGGTTAACCCTGACCCTCGTTCCAGACCAAATGGCAAAAAATAGGAGCCTGTTCCAGACCAGATCTAGAAGAAAAAAGATCATACCTTGTGCCAGACCGAATTTGCCAAGCGATTTTTATTTGGGATATGCAAATGTAGATCAAATATTTTACTTTAGATAAATCAAATTGAATAAAATATCATCAATCTTGCAATGCCCAAAAACGAAACGCATGATGAGATGACACATATTCACGTATTGCTATATTCAACTATTCAAATACTCTGCTCCAGACCAAAACAGTGATATATATACCCTGTTCCAGGCTAAGAATAGCTGAACACCATATCCTGACCAGCGGCACGTCCCCACATAGCCCAGATATGGGTGTACCCCCCGGGTATTTTTTACAAACTTTAGTCTGATCACATTTTGTCAGTGAAAAAAAATGGTATACACTTAATGTCTGCTCCCGAGGGAAACAATTATTTTTGTTTTCCCAAGAGTCTTGATGTTCATCGAGACTGGAGGGAAAACAAAACTAACTGTTTCCCGAGGGATCAGACATTAAGTGCTTTGTTATATAGCTTGAGTTTCGCGGAATAATTTCGATGTTTATCAAGGGAAAGTACACAAAAGACAAGCTGAAAGACTTACCAAAAAAATTACGCCTGGCTTCGTAATTTTTCACTTCAACTAAACATGCAAATATGAGTCTCAGAACAAAAGAACAGCAATACATTTCTCCAGTTAATCTTCACAAATGCTTTGAAGACCTATAAATAATCTTTTTTGTACCAAACAAGCTTTTGTTTATAGGATACCGTGAAGTGTTCAAAGTTATGGCGGGCAATAAGTTCTCAATTGTTGCCCGCTCGGTCTACATTGAAATTTATCTAAGTTCATGTGACCACAAACCAACCAATGACAGTCATCGTTTTATCCAGCAAAACTCTAGCTATATAACAATGGATTTTATTGCACATTGGTTTTCTTACATAATTGGCCCAATCGATTAATAATCGATTAATTGTGTAGCATATTGCGCAATTTTATTTGCGGGGAAGTATATAATAACCTGATTCTATTCTGGCATTACCACCTTATTATATATACAGAACACGCGATCAAGCTCTCGGCAACGCCCTCCGTGGCTCAGTGGTCAGAGCATTGCACTAGAGTCGCAAGGGTTCAAACCTTGTTAAATTACCGAGGAGAGATTTATAAAAAGTTTTCATTTCGTATATATCGTATTTGTTGGAATCTAAACGAGAAACTGGTTCTCCATATTAAATTTGTTTAACATTGATGTTTTCAATGAATTCATTAATTGTTGTTTGAATTCTCCGCTTTTAGTATTTTATTCTGGCTGGGCCGCTAGGGTTGAAAAAGTTAATCATTTGACGGAACTAACACCAACAACGATAGCCTTACTGGCAGCTAGCACCAGTGCCTGCGACGACGACCACTACCACAGTACTACTATGACCAACACCACCACCATGACTACTATCATCACCCCAATCACCACAACTACCACTGGTCACCACCACAACTACTGTACCACTATGACTACCACCATGACCACTACCTTCACAATCACCTCTGTGATGACCACCAATACTGATAACCACCACGATCAACTACCATGACGATAATCATGACTACCAGCATGACTACCAGCATGACCATCGCCACGGCCAACACAATTTACAATCTTTTTTACCTTAAATTGTAGGTTATCTTACTTGACATTTGCTGACTTTGCATATTGTGTCGAATACATGATTGTTAAATGGACGACTACCTCTACTGGTATATTTTGCCATTTATGTTTATGCTACTCATTCTGCTTA
The DNA here is from genome assembly GCA_964035015.1 of Corallium rubrum. Taxonomy (NCBI): domain Eukaryota; kingdom Metazoa; phylum Cnidaria; class Anthozoa; order Scleralcyonacea; family Coralliidae; genus Corallium; species Corallium rubrum. The sequence goes on from OZ035998.1 coordinate 10,505,395, forward strand.
GTCCCGGTACCTTCTGGTGGTTGTGGTAGTGGTGGTAGGTGTGCTGGTGCTGGTTGGTGCTGGTTGGTGCTGGTTTTGGTGGTGGTATTAGTGTTGGTGGTTGTGCTGCTGCTGCTGGTGGTGGTGGTTGTTCTGATGGTGCTTTTGGTGGTTCTGGTGGTATTGGTTGTGCTGATGGTGGTTACACTGGCGGTGTTGCTGGTTGTGCTGGTGGTGTTGGTTGTGCTGATAGTGTTTGTACTGGCGGTGGTGGTGGTTGTGCTGGTCCTAGTGTGGTACTGGTTGTGCCGTTTATATTGGCGGTACTGGTGTTACTGGTTTGGTTGTGTTGATGTTGGTGGTAGTGGCGGCGTTAGTGGTGCTCTTGCAGTTTCTGATGTTGATGATTGTGGTGTCGTTGTTATTGTTGTTTTTGCTCTGCTGCTACTGTTGTTCTTGTCACTGTTAATTTTTACATAATTTTATTGTGGTTTTCAGATGCTAATGACGCAGACACGGATCTTGATATAGACAAAAACTTTCTTCAGGACTTGAGAGATCTTAGAACATTCTACACTGATAAAGACATTTCGGATGAGCATAAAAGTGCTGTTTTTGCTGAAATTAAAGCAAACGACTCGAAGGAGCTCGCTACGACATACGATCCCCACGTCAAGGTACTGAAAAAAGTTTGGGTTTAAAGTGCCTATAAATGACACGAAAATTTAGTCTACCTTATTTGAAAGAACACTTAAAATGAGTGAGTGACAAAGTAACATCTTTTGCAGTTTTTTGTTTCCTTGATTCGTTGTTGAGATCCAGTATTTCAGGTTGTTTTATACGCAAATTCGGAAAAAGTTATATATCATTGCTAATATCAAACTACCTTAGTTCAAAGGAAGCATGTGGGTGTGTTTCTTTCACAAGACCAAACATGTATAGATTGTCAAGTGGTTATGTTTGATAATAGCAAAGATATCTGTTAACCTTCTCCGATAACTCATTATGCACATGTGACGTCAAAATGTTTAATAAACAACCTGAAATATCTCAACAACGAAACAAAGAAACGAAAAAGATGTTACTCTGTCTGGACTTTAAGAATAAGGAATTAGTTTTCCCGGGAAGGAGGTAACTAAGCGTAGTTAGTTACCGATGCCCGAAAACTAATTTAGTTTATTCATGATACAGATGATATTTGTCGTTATTTACCAAAAAATAGTATTCTAGACGTAGTTTTAAAGTCGTATAGTAGGTCATTTAATATGCAAGGTCAATAACCTATATTATTAACCGCGGCAAATCAAAGATAATTTATGCATGAATAAACTAATTGCAGTTATATCAACTTATTGTTTTTGTAGAATTTTGACCGTATTTTGATCAATATTGGTGCTGGTCTTATTCATCAAAAAGAAATGAAGGATATATTTACGGATTTAGTTGAAAAGGTAATAGAAATGTCATGCTTCTAGGTATACAACATGTCATCGACTTAATTTCTGCGATACAAAATTAAATCCGAAAGAAAAACAACAACTCACAAATGCATGAACGGTGTGTGACTGACTGATAGACGGACGGACGGACGGACGGACGGACGGACGGACGGACGGACGGACGGACGGACGGACGGACGGACGGACGGACGGACGGACGGACGGACGGACGGGAGGGACAGACCGACGGACTGGCTGGCTGGCTGGCTGGCTGGCTGGCTGGCTGGCTGGCTGGCTGGCTGGCTGGCTGGCTGGCTGGCTGGCTGGCTGGCTGGCTGGCTGGCTGGCTGGCTGGCTGGCTGGCTGGCTGGCTGGCTGGCTGGCTGGCTGGCTGGCTGGCTGGCTGGCTGGCTGGCTGGCTGGCTGGCTGGCTGGCTGGCTGGCTGGCTGACTGACTGACTGACTGACTGACTGACTGACTGACTGACTGACTGACTGACTGACTGACTGACTGACTGACTGACTGACTGACTGACTGACTGACTGACTGACTGACTGACTGACTGACTGACTGACTGACTGACTGACTGACTGACTTTAAGTTCTACCTGTAAATTGTATCTTTTCTCTTGTTTCCAAGTTTATAGAACCTTGCAAGCAACTGAACTTGACTGTTGGGGGATTGTCTATTTTTCTCCAAGCTCTGACTACAACGGTTGAAAAACTTTCTTCCATCAAAAAGTAGGTTTTTTAAAGTTGCTTTAGATCATTGTCTGCCGAAGCTGAGGCTAGTTATACAGACTTATTTATACCTTGATAAATCTTGGTGTCAAAGAAAGCAGAATTCAATAATTGTATTATGAAACATTTTCAGCTAATGCAAAGGCAGTCGGTTTTGTATAAATAGTAATATAAGGCTCCTGTTACATGCATTTCTTGCTATAGTTCCTGTCTTCGAAACGAACAAAAATATTACAGTATAATCAGACTGTCAAGATAAGCAAAGAAAACGTTTCATTTGAAAATATACAGCAGTGGTCGAGGAAGAAAAAATTTAATTTTTTTGGGTACTACTCCTTTTCCGGTTGTAAAGCATTTTACGTGTTCCTCTGTGTATCGTTCTGAGCTTATTTATTTATTTATTTATTTATTAAGTTTTGCCACAAGGTTCAACAAGAATAGTAATTAATTAAAATTAAAAAAAAACAAAGACAAAACAAAACAAAACAAAACAAAACAAAACAAAACAAAACAAAACAAAACAAAACAAAACAAAACAAAACAAAACAAAACAAAACAAAACAAAAAAAACCCAAAAAAACCCCCAACAACAAACAAACTTCATTACTCACAGTGAAAGTTAAGTTATAACGTAAAATCTAAAATAATGTGGCAGGGTTGCCGCAACAGCAATCGCCAATTACTGCGGTCCCAAGCAAAAAGGAAAGGCCATATTAATTATTTGCGTTGTATTCATTATTTTATAAGTATTAATTATTGTCAAATATTAATTATTAGTTCTTACTTACCAATCATTAAGTATTATAAGACTAGTAAGAATCCTCGATCTATATTTATCGTGTAAACAAATACTTATTCATTGTATCACATATAATGTAAAAAGGACAAAAAATTTAAAAGAGAAATTTAAGAAGCGGATAGCCGTCTGCATTTTGAATAACTAAGGAGGTGTTTACATAAGGCCGGCCTGAATTTTGCATTTTGGTTTTTGTTTACATGCATGAGGTCGGCCTTGAAACTATATAGGCTTCGTTTCGCTGTTACTCCAAGATTTGTGACATTTTGTGTCAATTGCCTTACAGCTCGTGACCGCCAGAAAATCATTATTTTACTGATGCATGTGGATTTGCCACCAATCTAATTTAAAACAACGTGTATTGAGTTTGAGAGGTGAAAGTGCTTCAGTTCGGTCTAGCAGCCGACCTGAGATTAGATCGGTCTGCGGCAGCCGACCTGAGATTAGGCCCGCATGAACTGAATCTCAGGCCGGACTCATGAGAACGATCTATAGTAAAAACACTACAACGGACCCGAAACCAGTTCGGCCTGAGTTCGGGCAGGCCTAATGTTAACACTCTCCTAAGATTCCTGCATGCAAGACCCTTTTTCTTTCTTTTTTGTAGAGCTGGTTTGCAACGTCTCGTTGCCGTCTACCTCCGTTACATGACAGTTCTACACAAGTGTATTATCCAAATGTATCCTGCCTTGTGACAGATTTAAAACATCAAAGTGCTTATATTACTTGTGGGGTTAACGTATTTGAATAGAGAAGAAAAAAACAGTTAATAAGTTATTTTGCCGTTTTTGCTTTACTCAAATAGTTCTCAAATATTTTTACTCAAATATTGGCTTCTGAACATGCCAATTCTCAAACATTTCCGTCGTTCATTTTAACACCTTGGGGGCCTGGGACTCAAGGACGAGTCAATCCAAAACAACTACGGTTCGGCTTATTGATTCACAAAACACATATATTTGACTGAAAAATGTCGAGCTCACACCCGTTTTCCAGTACGCACGAGAGTTCCAACTAAGAAGACAGTCAATCTCGTTCCCAGACAGTCAGCTCAGGTTCCTGAGTCCCAGGCCCCCGTGCTTAAAAATGAACGACGGAAATTTTTGGCGAAAAGCCGAAATTGGCATGTTGAAAGGCTTATATCTCAGAAACTATTAAAGTAAATCAAAAACGGCAAAATAACTTATTAACTAACTTTTTTTGCTCTATTCAAATACGTTAAAACCCCACAAATGATATAAGCACTTTAATCGCCCATTCAGTGTTGATAAACTAGCATTGCTCATGCATACTATTTCAGCTGTTAAAAAATGTATTTATATGTACATATATATCCTACACTAAAAATCTTACACGCAATTTTTATTATGCAGACAAAACAATGAAATATTGTACTGACCAACCAAACGTTAACAAGTGTACAAACAAAAGAAATATAGTAAGGTTAGATATACTGCCGAAACAGAGAACGTAGGAAGGTCCTTCGTCACCTTTCTCTCTGACGATGGGCCTTCGCTTGAAACGTTAGACTCCTACATTCTCTGTTTCGGCAGTATATCTAACCTTACTATATTTCGATTGTTGTTTCTACACTGCCTCGCAGCACGCTACTTTTATTACAAACAAAAGAATTATGCATCAATTTTATTAAATGCAACTATACTATCTAAAAGCGTCTGTCTATACATTTACGGGCATTATATCTTCCAGGCTTCTACCATATATACTACAACTAATAACCGCGTTACAGTAACCAGTTTCTTTCTGGAGGGTTGTGGTTAGGTTTATGGCCACCGGGGGGTTGTGGTTAGATTTACTGTTGCTGGGGGTTGTGCTTAGGTTTAGGTTTAGAGGTGGGGGTTTGGGTGGGGTTGGGTTTCAATTCTTTGATATTCATTATCCTAGCCTGTGCACAGGACTATCCTGAATTCTAGGTCATTTGGCACTTTAGGATCTGAGTCTGAGAAGCAACTTGATAATCCACCGGCGAACACTGGCGTCCAGTTACCGCTAAGCTTTGGTTAGAGCATTCTGGCGTCCTTCAAAAGGACTCCTTTTGTGCTCACCGATTCTCCCTGGGAGTACTGGCACTAGTTTGTGTTTCCACGACAACGCCAAAGGAAAATGGCGGCGAAACCTTAGAAAAATTTAAAGAAGATTTGATTGAAATACTTGGACAACTATTCTCTATTCTTTTGACAGACTAGCATGGAGAGTTTAGAAAATAAAAACTGCGAGCCTCCTATGTTCCTTCAACGTCCTTCTTTAGGTCGTTCCCAGGATGTGTCGCATATTTTAGCGAGTGTTTTTAGAGATTTGACAAGAGACAGTGTAGGTGAACAAACTGTGAAAAATTTAACTGTTTCACGAAGTGGTGAAGAAGGTTATCATGACGAATACGTGGAGCGTTTGGCAAATGTAAGTATTTAGTAGAACGTATGTAGGTTTTCGACTAATGAAATGTTATCTTTTTAGTTTTTAATAACATGGATATTTATTTATAAAAAGTAATGTACTTTGACATTCCGCTCGATTAAACTACATGTTCTATGTATATACTGTAATTTAATTGAGTGAATTACAATATACCCAATTTTTCTACATGATTTACCACGATTTCACGCGAAATAATGGCCATTCATTCAATATGCCCTTCCTCTATTCAAGGGTTGCTTCTCAACCTCTGGGATAAAAAATTTTTTCCATCTCCTTGGATAGATTTTTTTATCGTCTCCCCGAATGGATATCTTCTTTAGTCCTTCAGTTATTCTTCTCCTTAGGATATCTCCTCTTTCCCCAGGGTGCATTTTGTGTAAACCTCTCACTGAATATACCCCAAGCTTTTCAAAATGTCACTTCAACTATGGCTGTAGGAAGCAGCGGGGTGCAGGGGGTTGGTGCCCCCCTATTCAGAGAGTTGAGAAAATCAAATCTTTTCTGGGGGAGCATGCCCTCAGACCCCCCAAGAGGGTTTTTGTGTCTTTGGCACTTGACAAGCCCCCCTAACCTGAAACATCTTCCTTAATGGCCCTGATGCCAACACCTTCAAAATGCCATGCAAAAATCTTCAAAAAAGAAAAAAATACCATGCCAAGATCTTCAAAATGCTATGCCATTAAAGATTGTTTGTGTGCATTGGGAACAGGTCCCTGTAGCGATTTCTGCAATGAAATAGTGATGTTGTGCAGTGGACTGAATTATTGCCAGAATCAGGGTTTGAATTAACGGTGTGCAATGTGCAATTTGTACATCGTTTTGGCCCAAATAGTGAAAATTGCATATCACTTTTCAAAACGATGTGCAAGAAAAATCAAACTTGGGACTAATGAACATCCGTCCACATTTACAGGTAATGCAATGCCAATCTGTTGACCCCCAGGTTGACAATCTTGCCAAGATCTTACCAAGATCTTACCAAGATCTTGGTTAATTTCTTGCCAAGATCTTGCCAAAATCTTGCCAAGATCCTGC
>OZ035998.1:10516820-10616820 GCA_964035015.1 Corallium rubrum
ATGCTTACAACTGCATACGCCTATCGCGGTAGACCTACACTAAAACATGAGCGTTTTCGAAACGGGTTGGTCCGCGATCTCAAAATCTGCCGTACAAACTCGAGTACAATCTCATACAAAAAATGCTATTCAAAATCTCTAAACGTGAACACTGTTGCAAATACAATCCAAGATGAAAGAAAGACAATTATGAGCGAAGAGAACTTGCAAAGGACAGGTAAATATGCTGTGATACAATTGGCATTGCCCGAAGTGACTCGAGACTTGAACGCCACATGGATATTATACTTTGAATATATTAAGGTAACTTTAATATTTGTAATTTGCTTAATTTTTGCCTGGATTATGCATTGTTGTTTTAATAAAGTTATGCAAAACAAACTCGATGTGACTGAACTGATTCAACAACTTATAATTTCATCGTATGTGTGTATTAATATTATCTACTGGTACGTTCATTTGTTGTCGATTGTCTATTTACGCATTTTGCCGAAGAAGTCCCAGTGCAAGAAGTCCCAGTGCAAGAAGTCCCAGTGCATGTTTATAGTATCAGATAAGCCTGTTTCACTTGACAATGTAGATTTATCTGTAGAAGTACTTACTGCTGACAACGCAAAGTCTCTTGGAATAACTGACTGTCGATCTCGTTATGGAAAGTTTGTTTATCAGAAGAGAGCGCCCACGGTAAGACACATCCGCCATGTTGCTCGACGTGAACGAGAACCTAGCAGAATTCCATCCAAGAAACTCTCTCGCCTTTTGAATAAAAGCAGAAAATTAAGAAAGCTTGTTCGAAAGCATATTAGGAAGAATGTACCCAGATCATCTAAAATTCATCGTTTTCTTTGTGCATTCAGTCGTGAACGTAAAAAGCTATTGAGTGTTCGAGTATCATTTTTGCCTCAACTTAAAAAAACAAAACGCCATAAAGTAGCTTCAAGACGGCGTAAAAAACAAACGCCTGCATCGTATAGCACTGCATTTCGTTGTAAAAGTAGTAAAAAAAGATGCAAGTTTTACACAAACCTACTAGATTCAAGTATAAATTCAGAAGTAACTATTTACAAAAATTTAAATCACAGGACAAATTACTGCATGTTTAACCTTTGTAGAGACATTGAGAAAAATCCTGGTCCTACCTTCATAATTGACCCAAGTAAAACAGTTCATGCACCTTATAGTCAAGGAAATGTTGCTGTATTTGGCCAAAATGCAGGACAGCAATGTGTAGCTATGAGTTTGTGTGCTTTGATACATAACTTCAGAAATAAATCAATGACTTACACGATAACTCACTCAGAACACCTAGTGCAAATTATGAATATTGGCAATGAATTATATTCTGCATTATCGAGGTTGTCAAGGCAATCTTATTTATTGCTAACAGAATTACCCAGCATGGTTACAGTGCTAAATACAAATTATCAACTCGAGTTCAGTGAAAGTTACTCTGCTTATCTCCATGCAGCTACTTTGAATGAAGTCATCCCATATGTGATGCCTTTAGATTGTGCTATACAAAGTTTGTCACAAGAAGGTTATAATTCATTTCTGTTGACAATCGGATGTAATACTGTATCTATTTATAGTATGCCAAATGGTTTATTAAAAATATTTGATTCTCACGCAAGAGATTCATTTGGTATGGCTGACATTCATGGAACATGTGTGTTGTTGGAAGTAAATTCAATTAATAACTTGATAGAATATTTAAAAAACTTGTACAAACCTGATGTTTTATATGAGCTTAAAGGTGTTAAAATTACTGTTGCACAATTCACAGAAATTACAACTTTGCATACCAACACAAGTGAATCACGTTTAAGTTGCTGTTCATCAATATGTGATAATGAGACATTTAATAACAATTTAAATTATTCTCGGCAATGTTGTGCAATGTGCCTCTATTCTATCTGCTTTTCTACAATTAAGGCATGTAGTTACTGGAATGATCTGACATTGAGTGCTATTGCAGAACATGGCATGTTCATTTACCAGGGAGCCTCAAATGATGGAAATGAATTTACATGTAACTATTTGCCAACCACAGTAAACATACATGGTGCAGATATTGATGTAGTATATAGCTCAAGACACCAAGGGACATTGTCTTCTACCTCTCTTTCTATTAAACTAGTCCTTAAGAGGTTAATTGTAGACAACACTACTGAAAATACTGGTTTTTTGTTGTGGCTTTCAAGCTATTGCTTAGGTTGCATTTTCCAGCATGCAAATAATACAAGACAAAAAACGACAAAATATTTTTTAGTTGCATGCGATGAAAGGCAAACAATTAATTTATTTGAAAAATTTAATGATTCTGATTCTGTAATTAATAAAGTATGCAATATTGTCACACACAATCTTAAATGTGAGGAAATGCAATACAACATTCAATTTCTGTCATGTTCATCTCAATTAACACAATCAGAGAAACAAAAGATTATGGGAAAGCATAAGTCTAGCACACAAAAAAGGTTAATTGCCGATAGAAAAAGACTATACAAATTTGAAAACTATGAAAATTTGGAACCTGCTAAGAAAAAAATTAGGTTAGAGAAAGCTGCTTCAAAGTACAAAAGTATGGATGTTGTGAAAAAAGAGGAACTACTTAAAAAAAGTGCCAAAAAATACAAGTCAATGGATCCTATGCAAAAGAAAGATCTACTTCAAAAAAGTGCAGAAAAATACAAGAATAAGCCCTTCATACATGATATAGACTATTATATATCTAGGTTTCACAATAAAATAAACGAAGGTCCTTATTACATATGTTGTGTCTGCAACCGATTATTATACAGAAAATCAGTCCTTCTGTTGAAAAAAATAAATATAGCTGCAATGAAAATCTGTTCACTGATACAAAGTCATTTGATGAAAAAGAATACATTTGTAAAACCTGCCACTCAAAGGTACAAAAAGGTAAAATTCCCTGTCAGGCAGTATATAATGATATGTCTGTTGATAAAATACCAGCTGAACTTGCGTCTCTAGAAAAGCTTGAACAAATTCTTGTGGCACAACGAATAGTCTTTGAAAAAATAATAGTAATGCCAAAAGGACAGCAAAGAAAAGTCAAGGGAGCAATTTGTAATGTGCCAGTTGAATGTGATCAGACATGTAAGGTTTTACCACGGCCACCTGAAAGATCAGGTATAATAATGCTGAAACTTAAACGTAAACTAGAATTCAGAGGTCATGTTTATTTTCAAGCAGTGCGTCCTCAGTTCATTCTTGATGCCCTTCATTGGCTTAAGATAAATAACACATTGTACAATAGTATAACAATTGATATAAACAATATCAGTACAAATCTCACAAGTTTAGGACAAGATTGTGACAGTGCTTCAGTCACAAACTTTGATAAAGATGAAAACACTCTAACAGATACTTGCCAACAGCATACAACTAATGATGAGACTGAAGAAAGGGATGACCCATTGAATGAGTATAGACAACCAACTAATGAGACATGTTTGCAGTCCATATTACCAGACTATCCTGTTACACTAGAACAAAATAATGAAAACTGTTCATTAGGAAATGAAGTATATAATATTGCACCTGGAGAAAATAGACATCCTGTATCACTAATGACTGATAAACAATGTGAAGAGCTAGCATTTCCAGTGTTGTTTCCAAAAGGACAGTTTGGGTATACCCAAGATAGGAAAATTAAATTATCACCAGTAAAGTACTTTAATGCTCGACTCTTACATTACAGTGGAAGGTTTGCTATGAACCCCGAATATCTGTTCTTTGCATAATTTATAATAGAACAGAAAAAGGTATCAGATAGTATAAATATAGCCTTAAAAAAGATCCACGGGCAACCTGTCACTGCATCACAAATAAAATCAGATGTAAACAAGTTAAAAAATTTAATTTGTCAAGATCAGGCATATTTGTTTTTAAGGCAAATTCCAGGCACACCACCATACTGGCAAAAATTTATGTATGAAGTAGTAGCCATGGTAAAGCAACTTGGCATTCCAACATGGTTTATGACATTATCATGTGCTGATCTTAGATGGTCTGAGTTGTTTCAGATTATAGCAAGAACACAAGGCAAAAACATGACTGATGAGCAAATTGAAGCTTTATCTTACAATGAAAGATGTTCAATGCTAAATCTTAATCCTGTTGTGGTCGCAAAGCACTTTCAACACAGAGTTGAAACATTTTTTACTGAGCTACTTCTTAGTCAAAATAACCCAATAGGTAAAATAATATATTATGCACTTCGTATTGAATTTCAAATGAGAGGATCTCCTCATTTACATGCATTGATATGGACTTCTGACTGCCCAAAACTTACATCAGACACTAAACAAGCTTATGTTGAGTTTATCAATAAGCATGTACAAGCCTACCTTCCAGACAAAGAAACAGAACCACAATTACATGAATTAGTCAAAACCTATCAAAAGCACAACCATTCTAAAACCTGCAGAAAGTACAAAAATATTAGTTGTAGATTTAATTTTGGTCAATTTTTTACAAAACGAACAATTGTAGCAGAACCTCTCAATAAAGATCTAGACGAGGAGATCAAGAGCAATATGCTTAACAGGCGAAACGAAGTTCTCAGTTTGGTGAAACAAGAGATAGACAAAGTGTTAAATCCATCAAAACCTAATTATGATGTAACTCTAAATGATGCTGACATTCTAAATTCAATCAATATTACTGAGGATGAATATTACTGGGCTCTATCAATTTCACCAGATACCGATTTTGACTTGCACCTTAAAAGACCAATAGACAGCTGTTTTATTAACAATTACTTTGTTGCTGGTATTAAAGGATTTCAAGCAAATGTTGATTTGCAACCTGTATTTAATCACTATAAATGCATAACATATGTATGTTCATATTTTACTAAAGATGAAACTGAATGTTCTCAGGCTATTACAAACGCAGCAAAAGAAGCAAAGAATTCCAACATGAATATAAGAGATGGCTTGAAAAAAATTGGTGCTGCTTTTCTCTCTACAAGAGAAGTTAGTTCACAGGAATGTGTCTACAGATCAATGCCTGAACTTTGGTTGAGAAAAATATTTCCAAAAACAGTATTTGTTAGCACAGATTTCCCAGAAAAAGAGTGCGTGTTGCTAAGACACAACATGAGCTTAATGAACTGGACGATGAAAGCACTGATATCTTTAAGTCAAATATAATTCAGCGTTACAGCATTAGACCAATATCAATTCCTGATGTTGCTAACTTATGCCTTGCAGAATTTGCTGCATATTACTATAAGGATTATAAAATGGATTCTAGTGAAACTAGAGATTCTCAACCAGATGTTCTTCAAGATGACTTAATTGAATCACAACATACAATAACTGATACAAAACAATCTCTTCCCAAAAAAATAAAATTAATAAACACAAATGAATATATGCAATGTAGGAAAGTTAAGGCTGTTATAAGATATCATACACCAAACAAAACAAAAGAACCAGAAGCTTATTTCCACCATTTACTCATGCTCTATTATCCATGGCAAGATGAATCTAACCTTCTGAGTTCTTTAGATCAAACATATGCATCAAAATTCTATGAACCTGATGTTCAAGCTATTGTTGAACAGAACAGAGCAATATTTGAGCCTGATGCAGATGCTGTTAGTGAGGCACTTGAAGTCCTAAAAAGTAATCAGGGCAATATTCATTCATATGATTCAATTAATGACCAAGAAAATGCAGATTTGCAAAGTGAAGTACAAGATGAGTCTATTCTAAATGAGTCATTCAGTGAGCAACTACCTTCACATCTTGATCCACATTCTAATCAGAATGCCTCTCCTGGAATGATTTACTTCCTACAACCAACCAGCAGAGATTTCTGATGATTTATTACGGCAGTCGGTAAGGTCCTTGAACATAGAACAACGTCATGCATATGATACAGTTCTCTCTTGGTGTCGAGATACGATAAAGAATATGAACAGTTTAAAACCTCTTGAGATAAAACCAATCTATCTTTTTATAACTGGTGGTGCAGGTGCAGGAAAAAGTCACTTGATAAAAACAATATACCACACAGTAGTTAAGACTTTTAGACACCCTCCTATTAACCCTGAGCTACCAACAGTTCTTTTACTGGCACCAACAGGCGTGGCTGCAATAAACATTGATGGAACAACAATAAACACTGGTTTTGCAATTCCTAAAGAAACTGGTGACAATCTACCTGCAATGTCAGACCAAAAGAAAACACAATTTAGATTATCATTATCTGACCTAAAACTTATAATAATAGATGAAATTTCTATGGTTGGAAACACAACCTTACTTCATATCCATCAAAGATTGAAAGAAATTTTTGGCACATCAAATTCTCTCCTATTTGCAGGAATTAGTATTATAGCTGTTGGTGACCTATACCAACTGCCACCAATACGTAAGAAAGCTGTTTTCGACAATTACAAAAATGATGCTTATAACCTATGTCATCCATGGAAGATGTTTAAAATGATAGAACTTACTGAAATTATGAGACAGAAAAATGATCAGCCATTTACAGAACTCCTTAACAGGATAAGAACAGCTTCTCAAACAGAAGATGACATCAAAATAATCCAATCAAGATCAATAAGCCAATCAGATGCCAATTATGCATCAGATGCACTTCATATTTGGGCTGAAAATGTCCCTGTCAGCGAACACAACAACAAAAAATTAGAAGAACTACCAGGATCTATATTTACTCTAAAGGCTAAAGATCAATATCCAAAAAATGTAAGTAAACAAGATATTGACAGAGTATTAGCAAGAGGACGGTCTGAAACAGGTGGACTTGATTATGAAATTCTAATTAAAGAACGTGCCAGGGTTATGCTAACCACAAATATCAATATTGCAGATAGGCTCATTAATGGACAAATGGGAACTGTATTTAAATTTGATGTCAATCAAAATACTCAAAAACCAACTGTTCTGTATATAAAGTTTGATGATGCAAAAGCTGGAATAAACTTGATGAACACTCATGGCAACTCTTTTGCAAGACAAAACAAAGTAGTTCCTATTGAACCTGTACTGACAAAAATCAAAATCAGACCAGGTAAAGCATCTTCTCCAGAAATACAAAGGGTACAATTTCCTGTTGCACTTTCTTGGGCCTGTACTGTACACAAGGTTCAAGGTCTGACACTTGAAAATGTTGTTATCAGTTCTGAACTAAGAAGACAAAGAGCGTTTAACTATGGACAAGTTTATGTTGCCTTAAGCCGTTCAACTTCTTTACAAGGTATTCACATTTTTGGGCAAATTGCCAGTAAAGATGTTAAAGCAAATCCTAAAGTTACTGAAGAATATCAACGACTACGAAATGAATGCATCATTTCCAAAACAAGTTTATCGCAAAATGATTTTAACAACCCAGTATTGACCATATCGCTTTTAAATGTAAGATCTCTAAAAAAACATAGCATTGATATTAAATTTGATTCAAAACTTTTCAATAGTGATATCATAGCTCTAACTGAAACACAACTTCTACCTCATGATTCTGACAATGAAATTATAAATAATCTCAATCCCTTCCAATTGTACCGTCAGGATCACGTTACTGATAAATACTCGAGTATGGCACTGTGCACTAGAAACACGGTACAAATAAGAGAGTGTGAATACTTTCCTTCAATAAATGCACTAAAATTTGTGATAACTAATACCCCATCACAAGAAATACGATCTTTCCTTTTGCTCTATCGAAAGCACAGTTCCAATATCTTACAGTATGTAGATTGCTTGAAATACATCCTTAATAGTTATGAACTTGACATGATTCTTGGCGACTTTAATATTAATTATTTTAATGGCAGCCAAGTTGAACCACTCAAGTCTTTAATAGAATCTTTTAATTACACTCAAATTGTAACAAAACCAACATTTATTTCTTCCGGAAGCTTATTAGACCATGTGTACGTTTCGCCAACACTATTGCAAATAACCGCGAACTCTGTAGTTAATGTCTATTATTCTGATCATGACGCTATTAAAATCTCAATACAATATTGCCAACAGTAACATTCATTCGCATTCACTTGTATTCAATGCGCATTTTAATATTTCTGATAAATACGCCAAACGATTTTACTTCAAAACGAGACCTACAAATCAAATTAGCTGTACAAGAAAAAAGCCATCTTGTGCATATAAACACATCAGTTAAGAGCACGTACCTTGAGTGCGTCATCCCTGAAAAGGGCTTACAGAAATATATCTGCTGTCCATGGTTTGACAACATGGACAGCTGCGACCAAGACTTTGGTTATAAACAAGGTAAGAATTTCTCCTCTTTTTAGTGCTCTTCAATGCAAAATTTAGATGCGTGTATGACAGTCGTGATATACTACCATTAAACTAAATCCCTTTCTCCTCTATTTATAGCGTCCAAACTGGCTTAAACACAACCATCATAAAACGTCTCCTGGTCGTCGCCAACAATTGTTATTCACAAAACATTTATGATCCAGCCACCACCGTATTGGCTCCTAGTTTAATATTATACAAGTTAATAACGAAGATGAATTAACCGTCATACTTGTGAATGTATCCCAAATACGAACAGGAAATGAACACTTCACCAATAATTAAACCAGACGGCACAAACTAGAAAAAAGTTCTTGGAGTGAAAAATTACTCGACCTGCACGTCAATATTACATGTAATATTATCAAGAAGAAGTGTGTTTTTGTGATGCAATTCTACAGTTAGAATTTCTCAAAATTCGTCTCCTACCCTGGTTTTAAACAGACTTAAACAAGTCTATTCTTCAGTTGAACTTCCTCGACCTTTAATGGCTTTAAATTTGCTGATTGCTGCGCATGCAACTTCTCCATCAGGATGAAAAACAACTAACTATTGTGCGCATACAACTTCTCGACCCACGATGAAAAACAACTAATTATTGCAACGCGAACAAGGTCTTTACAAGCCAAGTCATCATTTTCTAGCTTTGAACGTTCAAAGTGTCATTACTACCTGTTGCATCTCAATCAATGCACTTAGTTCAACAGCTGACGAAAACAAGCTGAAAGATATATGGTTAGTCCGTACCGTGTGGGTTCCAGAGGCTCACATGCTGAACATGCTGCTGTGCCCTGCAAAATGGCATCACAAAAAGGTAAACAAAGTTGGAAGGACAATAATCCTTGGAATTATTGCATCATTATTCCTCGTCGCCTATTTAGCTGGACTATAATTTTATCTAGCGTTTAATAACACATAAACGACTCAAGAAATAATAAAAAACCCCATCAAACTAAAACTAATGGTTTCATAAAAATACTTTTTTGAATCTTGTTATCTACCCAA
Organism: Corallium rubrum; assembly: GCA_964035015.1. Lineage (NCBI taxonomy): Eukaryota > Metazoa > Cnidaria > Anthozoa > Scleralcyonacea > Coralliidae > Corallium > Corallium rubrum. The sequence continues at coordinate 10,526,150 of OZ035998.1, forward strand.
GCCTCTGCCCAAAGCTCAGAAGACAAGGGAAAGCATTACAATTTCGTATGTTACAGTTCAATTGAAAAATAGGCTTTAACTGCACTTTATTTTATACCAATTCACAAATGCAACAAGTCAACTTTATTACCAACAGCAAAACATATATTTACATAAATGTATTAGGCAGTAATTGTTGAGAGACCTCCTACATAGGGGTGTGTAGATATTAAATGAATGTACACACAGAACATTTACATGTATGATTTCCATGAAAACTCTCTTAAAACCAATAATTCGAACAACTGTAAATTATAAACGTAACAAAAACAGCAAAATTATTTGCTATGTCACTTTTCCAAGTTGAGTGTCATATTAAACATCAAAAAGTTCAAGTGTTTAGTTACTCACTTTAATACTTCCATTAACTCAACTACATTGTCTTCTTTCAAAACTTTAAATGAAATGTTCTTGACCAAAAGAAGTGTCTCCATAATCATCTTGCGTGACAGTTGTGCCACGTTAGTTTCTTCAATGTTGTAATTTTCAGTTTTTGAAATTGATGTAAACATGGCGTTCAGCACGGCACCAGAGCAATAAAAGCGACCCACATTATTGCCATCTTGATCAACAATCATCACACTTCCTGAAACAGCTGAAGTCATGTTCTGCTTCAGCATGCTCAACTTGCAAGAAGAACATTCGACAAATTGAGACTCGTTGCCATCATCTTCATCTGCCATTCGGTTTTTGCAGTTTATGCAGACATAAAATTTACTTATATCAATGGCCAAAATTTTGCCATTAACATCTTCTATTTCTTTCTTTTTTGGCTTGAGTTGCTCTGCAGCCGCCAAGCTTTCCTCTGACAATGATATATCCTCACAAATGTTGGCTTTGCAATCTTGTGTTGCGCTCAAGTACTTTCTCTTGAAAAAGCTGACTCTTACCTCACTGAAGACGTACGATTTTTCGTTCGAAATATTCGGAATCATGTCATTCCAAACTGTCGCTGGGATTGCTCCAGTGGAGTCAGCGACCACAATGTCGCACTTGGTAATTTCTTTTTTCATGGTCCTGGAGAACACGATTTCACTGTCCCCTTTCCATACGACTTTAGCTTTGATCATGACAGTGTCACCATTGAAACACGAATTTACGATTTCCCTCACAGAAACTTCCTTCTCTGTGCCTGAGCCGCCTGGTATGTCTCTCCATGGGAATGATAAATTCTTCGTAACCATAATCTTCGAGTAGTTATTCATCTTATATTCCGTGCTATCGGGCTCGTATTTCCGTTTTTGTGGGCTAACGTTCTGCAGTTGAACCGGTGATTTGCACTGTTCTTTTTCTTTAATCCCATCATACTTGTCACTACTAAAGCACACGACTCGCCGGTTGTCCTCTCTCTCTTGGATCTTAAAATCAAAATATCTGTTTCCGGAAGGTGGGTTCTTCACTGGGGAGACGCTATGAATGTACCCTTCGACATCTGTCAACTTCTTGGTATCTTTAATATCTCTGCCAGAAGAGTTAGTTGCTTTTGCTGCCATTTCGAGAGAACGAAGAGAAAGCACATGGGGTGTGCGCGCGCATCGATGAACTACCGTTAGGGGTGGACCATTTAATTTTCAGGGCTGCCAAGCTTTCCCCATGCCATGCATAACTGATAAGCAAATGATAGATATTTATTGGCCTATTTTTTTCTCACCTAAGCACTATAACCGCCTCGATATGCATACTATACATACGAGCCTGTCAGTAGCCCGAGTGAAGGCCTGAGCAGGCCTCTTGTTTATTTATTTATTTGTTGAGCATTTTATGACGTTTTGTGACGTCGGAAGTTTCTTCCTACAACTTACATCATATACGCCAGAAGGATTTGTTTGATGAAATTGCATGTATTGACGTTCGAAGCATGGTTTGAAGTTGGTCAACAGTCAACACCACGACGGCGATGGATTTTCTGAACTGAATCACACTTGTTCTTGGCTACAAATTAACACACTTGTTGTCTTAGGATCTTATACAATTTTAGTAAGGAGAGATTATCTTGTCGAGGTAAGATAACTGTTTCTACAACCACGGCTACAACTGACAACTGTGTTTCTTGGTAGGAGATTTCACGGTTGTTTTCTTTTATTTTTAGATGTATACATGTATTGCCAATATTGGTGTGGGTTCATTGTGTTTGCACTGATCAGCATTCTGATCACTGATCAGCATTCTGATCAGACGCTACTATAATATATCTGCGTGTATGTATTTTTACTTACACAAATTCTGCAAGATAGTCTGATGGGCTCAATGGTACATTGCTGTATAATTTTATTAAAGCTCTAGATTTGTCAAAACATATTCAAGCACTTGGAATTGCATTGACAATTTTGCCACAGCATCAGAGCAAGAGGTGTGATTATCCTGTCAAAACCCTTGTTGTTTTCAATCTTGTAATTGAAAAATATAGAAGAGATTTGTTAATACTCTGGCTATTGTAATTAATATAATTACATTTTTGGACTTCCCAGTCTTCTTCACAGGCAACTCTGCTCTTATGGTGAAGAGGTGAGAAAAAATTGGATGGAGTGGGCAGTCTTAGGTGGAGTGGGCAATCTCGAGTGGAGTGGGCAATCATGGGTGGAGTGGGTAATCTTGGGTGGAGTGGGCAATCTTGGGTGGAGTGGGTAATCTTGGGTGGAGTGGGCAATTTTGGGTGGAGTGGCCAATCTCGGGTGGACTGGGCAATCTTGGGTGGAGTGGGCAATATCGGGTGGAGTGGGAAATCTCAGATGGAGTGGGCAAAATCGGGTGGAGTGGGCAATATCGGGTGGAGTGGGCAATCTCAGGTGGAGTGTGAAATCTTGGGTGGAGGGGGCAGTCGAGTGGTGTGAGCAATCTTGGGTGGTGTGGGTAATCTTGGGTGGAGTGGGCAAGAGGGGTGTCACATTGGTCATGGACTGCAAATATTTGCCTGTGGAGTAGGCTAAAGGTTTTTGTCCCTTTCGAGGCAGCACTTCACTTGCGGTAGTAACTTCTAGTATACCAATATCGCCAACGAACTTTCCAATTCGAAAATGAACGCGTCACCGGGTTCCCGCGTCATCATGGGATAATAATCCCGCGTTAACCTCGCGTGGTCTTAAGGTAGCACAAAACGTTTATGTAAATTCGCATATAAATAATACTGTATCTGTTCTGTAATAAATATATTGCATTATTCCTGTACCATTTCTGTACAAATACATGTATAAACCTGTAATCTGTTAAAATTATATGGTATAAAATCTTATACAGTAGAACCTGAGTTTACAACCACGTGTCATTTTACAACCACTTTTCCCTGGCAACAGGGGTTGTCGTAAAATTACAGTTTTCACTTCAGGCTATAAGATTGACAGGATCTTGCCAAGATTATGGCAGGATCTTGCCAAGATTGTGGCCGGATCTTGCCAAGATTGTGGCTGGATCTTGCCAAGATCTTGCCAAGATTGTGGCAGGATCTTGGCAAGATTGTGGTAGGATCTTGCCAAGATTGACAAGATCTTGCCAAGATTGTGGCAGGATCTTGCCAAGATTGTGGCTGGATCTTGCCAAGATTGTGGCTGGATCTTGCCAAGATTGTGACAAGATCTTGCCAAGATTGTGGCAGGATCTTGGCAAGATTGTGGTAGGATCTTGGCAAGATTGTGGTAGGATCTTGGCAAGATTATGACAGGATCTTGCCAAGATTGACAAGATCTTGCCAAGATTGTGGCAGGATCTTGCCAAGATTGTGGCTGGATCTTGCCAAGATTGTGACAAGATCTTGCCAAGATTGTGGCAGGATCTTGCCAAGATTGTGGTAGGATCTTGGCAAGATTGTGGTAGGATCTTGCCAAGATTATGGCAGGATCTTGCCAAGATTATGGCAGGATCTTGCCAAGATTGACAAGATCTTGCCAAGATTGTGGCAGGATCTTGCCAAGCTTGTGGTAGGATCTTGGCAAGATTGTGGTAGGATCTTGGCAAGATTATGGCAAGATCTTGCCAAGATTGTTTCAAGAACTTGACAGGTCTTGCCAAATATTACAATTGGGTTCTAATTTCAAATGGAAAATTATATAAATATCTTTGTTATTCTTATATTCATAAATAATGGATACCTGATAGCTTGTCAAGATCTTGCCAAGATCTTGCTAAAATCTTGGCAAGATCTTGCCAAGAAATATGGTGATCTATATACCTACAAAAAGCAAGGCAAGATCTTGGAAGATTCTTGCCAAGATCTTGCCAAGATTTACATCTTGCCAAGATCTTGCCAAGATCTTACAAGATCTTACAAGATCTTGGAAGATCTTGCCAAGATCTCCAACCTGGGCCAGTACAGGTATTATGATTTTATAAAGAAACCGCTTTCGCTTTGCTCTAGCAGTGTGTTTGCGAATCTTTGAAATGAATAAAGTTGTTTTTTTATCTCAATGCTCAATACAAATAACACCAGACTGGTAGGGGTGTGAATTTTTAAGCTGTCACCTGAGGCCTTATGATAATACTCGGATGTCCCATATTTGGCTTTAAGGCTTTTGTTTTGCTTTTTGAGAAGCTGTTCAATCGAAATCGCTTTCTTTACTTATGGCTTCTTTATCGAAAGGCTGTACCAGCAAAGTACAGTATATACCATTGTGAAATGGAAAGAAACATTACATGCTGACTGGTTTGAGTACGACAGTGATGGCAAAGTGGTACATTCATTGCATTGCAAAGTTTGCACAATGAAAGAAAACAGAATTACCTCTGCGAAAAACTTCTCACACACATTTATAATTGGTTCAGCAATTGTAAAGAAGAACTCCATAGTAAATCACATGAATTTGGATCAGGATGTCTCGAGACAGATTGGACAGTCTATTAAGGATTAGCGAAGAGGGTACATCCTTCAGTCAAGGAATACAACCCAACTGCTGCAATTGAGCGGTGGTATGGTCAAAAGAAGCGCAGAATTGGATTTGGAGGACATGTTTATCTCGAGAAACGGAAAGAAGAAAAACAACGACATGTCCGACACAGTGCACCGACACGCCTACTTTTCTGACCAAGAGTCCGAAATGGATTAGCTAAAATGCATTCAAAGTTACTTAATGTCATGTTTATTTATTAAAAATAGATTACAAATAACGTTTTAAGACTATTAAATTATCGCAGTTTGACCATAGGTTTGACTGAGTAGTTAAGATTATGACAGAGTTATTATATTTTTAGCCTTTTATTTAACCATAGTTAATGAGCTAACACTCGTTCCAGAACCACATATTTTTGAAAAATAGTTGCACACCATTTTTTCTCAACTAATTCGAACCCTGAATTGTTATCAACGTATGCAATGGAGGACCTGTTACCTCCCAAAAGTAGCGCCCCCTAAAAAATAGTGCCCTGTCCCCTCCCCCGAAAATAGCGGCCCCCGAAGGTAGTGGCCTCCCGAAAATAGCGGCCCCCGAAAGTAGCGGTGCTCAGGAAGTATAACGGCCCCCCGAAAATATTCTTTATATTTCCTGGCCCTAAAATATTCTTTTCCCCCGGCGCTGGGCAGGTTAATCCGCCACTGCTACTGTCAGGTCAAACGCTGCCAGACAACTGCATGGGAAGAAAAAGTCATCAGGATGGTGAACTTTCAAGATTTCGTCAAAAGAAGAAAAATCAAACTCAGGCTTTGGCGATCCTATACTTTTCCTACTTTTTCCTACTTTTTCTGCACTCTCCTACTTTTCCTACTTTTTATGCAAAATTGCTCGGTTTTCCTACTTTTTCCTACTTTTTCACTTAAAATCCTAGTTTTTTGGTTTTTTTTAAATTGTTTCGTGGAATCATTATGTTTTGACTTGATACTGCCAAGAGAAAGTAAAACTCAGAAGTAAAACTTGGTTGGCTGTAGGGGAAGAGGAGGTCACTTTTGTATATTTCATTTTAGTAAAAATGGGGTTAAATTGTATTTTTGTGGTATTGTCAATAGGCGAGTTTCAGGGTGTTGCCCACGCATCGTTTTGGAAAGAAATTGGTGGGCTCTCTACAAAGTAAGCAATGGCAAACAGACTTGCTAGCAAGCCAACAACAGCAGAATAACAGTGTTAAATATCCAGAAACTGTATCTATACTTTGTTTATTTTAAACAATACATTTACTTTGAGGGGAGCTTGCCAGTTTTTTTGAAAAATGATGCGTGCGCAACACCCTGAAACTCGCCTATTCGAAATTAATCACAAAAAGTTTCTACTTTTGTCCTACTTTTTTACCAACACCTGCCAGAAAGCCTGCAAACTGGAAATTCAAGGTGACCATGAATTCACCAATATCTTTCGACACGCTATTCTCTTGAACTGTTGGTGCTGAAACTGTTCCTGTCTAAACTATCGTGGCCATGACAAAATGACCAGTTTCACTGTTATGCTACATATAGCTTGCTCAGAAATCTGGAAAAAATTCACTTCAAACGAAAAACTATTCCCAAAGAAAAGTTGTGAAAGATGTTGCATGTGGCTTGGGATGGAAGTTTGGGCAGAAAAGGTTTGGAAAAAAGGCCTGCAGTTTGGATCTTTAATGAAATCAGTCATCACTCTTAATTTTTGACAGCTTCACCAGTCATACTGACGAAAGTGCACGAGAAAATTTGAAAAAGAAACACAAGACGACGAGAGCAGTAATTCCTGATGATACCAAAAAGTTACAATCATTCGACATTTCTGTCAATCGCGCATTCAAATCTAGAATGCACGTCGAGCAGTTGGAGAAATGGATAACTGCAGGCATGCATTCACACATTTACTTAGTTAGGGAAGATGGCAGGATACAAAAAGCGCCCTTATCACTTTGTATATAGTGACAGAGGATGAGGACTCATAGGCCTATCATTTAGGTGCATGTAAACTGAGAGTACTTAATTTGAATTTATGAATTTATTAAATTTTCACTTAACGTGTGGCAGGAGAGAGGAACAGAACTTTCGTCCCAATTGACACCAAACTCCTATGTGTAGACAACTAAGACCTAGGTGTTGATTTTACGGAGGGAGGAAAACCGGAGAACCCGGCGAAAATCCTTCGGAGCACAGGAAAGACCATCTAAACTCTACTCACATAAGTCCCAAGCTGGCGGAGTACGGGGTTATTCCCATGCAAACGGTCACCCATCCAAGTACTAACCCCGTCCGACCGGGCTTATCTATTGGTGAGAGGCAGCGCCCTAACAGTACACGCCACCCGTGCTCCCCTAATGGATTTTAGTTTACTTCTGATATTTAGATTACATTTATTCTGTCTAATAAAAGCTATACATTCATTCATCTTAATAAAGGTGGTGTGGGTTATACGCCGTGCGGGTTATACGCCGTGTTATCGGCCATGCATAAAATACGGTGTGTATTTGAGTGATTGAGTCTTGACTTTATGAGTGTTACCCTGCAAGCAATTTGTATATAGCCAGGGCTTCTAAGAAAATGTTTCCAAAGTTCTCCAGAATTATTACCAATGTTCAGCATTGAGCATTAAGTGATTATGACTGTCACCGTTTTAAATTTTAACGTTTGTATGTTGTAGATTCAGTCAGAGCGGCAACGGCAATTAGATGAACTAGCTATGCTTGAAACCCATATTATGCAAGCACGTGCAGCTGCAACTGCAGCTGAAGAACAAGAATTACACAGAGCTTCTGAAGAATGTAACAATTATGAGTCACTAGGACTCCCTCCAGGTTGGTGTTATTCAGACTTAGTATGAAAAATCACATTTTAAGAGCATTATTAATAATATTAATTAGTATACTGATTAGTAACACTGACTACAGTAGTTTATACTGGTCAGAATTTTGAGATTTACGCTTGATTGTTTACAAGCTAGCTTGTTGTATGTATAGGGGTTAGTACTGTACTGCAGTCTAGACCTGTAGCTGTCTTAAACTATGGTAACGTTGTGTCTTGAAAAGTTATGAAAAAGTACTATAGGTGGAACATGTATCTGGGCGTGCATGATGCATTGTACAACTGAGCAGATAAATCAATATTTTTACCATTTGGCACCCTTCTACTGAAACAGATACAATATGATGCAGGAGATGAACCCATACTATTTAATATTAGCATTCGGTTTTAATGTGATGAAGCTAGAAGGATATTGGCAAGCCCTGAGAATTATCTATATACTTTGTATAATTTACATTGATGCACTCTTAAAAAAAGGTGTGTTAAAACAACACACTTTCTTGTCCAGAATATAACACACCTTAAGATGTGTTAATATGACACACTAAGGTGTGTTATTACAACACACTAAAGTGTGTTAATATAACACACCTTAAGGTGTGTTTTTTGCTTGTCCAGAATATAACACACCTTAAGGTGTGTTTTATAAAAAGGTGAGTTATTTAACACATCTTGGTGTGTTAACGAACACACCTTGGTGTGTTAATGTAACACACCTTCGTGTGTTAATGTAACACACCTTAAGATGTGTTAGTTTAACACACCTTAAGGTGTGTTAGCTTAACACACCTTAAGATGTGTTAGTTTAACACACCTTAAGATGTGTTAGTTTAACACACCTTAAGGTGTGTTAGCGTAACACACCTTAAGATGTGTTAGTTTAACACACCTTAAGATGTGTTGATTTAACACACCTTAAAATGTGTTAGTTTAACAGACCTTAAGATGTGTTAGTTTAACACACCTTAAGATGTGTTAGTGTAACACACCTTAAGATGTGTTAATTTAACACACCTTAAGAGATGTGTTAGTGTAACACACCTTAAGATGTGTTAGTGTAACACACCTCAAGATGTGTTAGTGTAACACACCTTAAGATCTGATGAATAAATACATAAAGAGTTAAACTGAAAAATATATTAGAAAATATTTAATTAATTTCAAAAAATATCTATACAATACTAAAACTATGAAGTATGTTATAAAAGCAATTTGTTTCCTAGTTCATATATTTTATTTAAATAGTATGGACATCATTTCGAAGTTCAGCCATGAAAGTTGAGTATTTAGTTCCTCTAAATACATCAATGTATTTAATTTCTAAAGCAACATCTTGCAGGAAAAAAAAAAATCCTGACATGCTGTAGCTCACATCAAATACAAAGTAAGTTGATACTGTATGTTATCCACCATTTTCCCTGGAAAAGCATTTCTGTTTTGCAGGGATTGCTGATGCAGCAGGCTAGAAATTTAAGAGAAGATGTTTTCAGACTATTACTTCTAGCAGTGGGGATATTAACCCATTCCAGGCTAAGCCAGCTAAAAACAGCAGCTTTCCTATTTTGCTCTGTCTACTGCAAGACAATTTAACTCATTAAATGGGGAGTCCTCAGCAAGTCTGGATTGTCTGGAATTAGGTGTACGCACATATAAAATTCTTAAATTTCTGATCACTCTTACAATAACACATGGTTAATATAGAAACAAATCACTGCATAATGCTGCTACCTGTATCAAATGTGCCATTTGTCCAGGGCGGCTAAGAGATGTGCCATCTCACCTTAACATTGATTATGCAGAAATATGTTCTAAAGATTCACCCTAAATCCTTAGAACATGCTATGTAATCGAATGAAATGCCGAATATCATTTATTATGCAGAAATATGTTATCTTATTTGCTCACCAAGTGAATTTGACAGATTTTACCCAGGTCTGGATTGTCTGGAATTAGGTCTTTGCACATTTAAAATTCTTAAATAGGTGTACGCACATTTAAAATTACTAAATTTCCGATCATTCTTACAATAACACATGGTTAAAATAGAAACAAAACACTGCATAATGCTGCTACCTGTATCAAATGTGCCATTTGTCCAGGGCGGCTAAGAGATGTGCCATCTCGCCTTAACATTGATTATGCAGAAATATGTTATCTTATTTGCTCACCAAGTGAATTTAACAAATTTTACCCAGGTCTGGATTGTCTGGAATTAGATGTATGCACATTTAAAATTCTTAAATTTCTGATCACTCTTACAATAACACATGATTAAAATAGAAAAAAATCAATGCATAATGCTGCTACCTGTATCAAATGTGCCATTTGTCCAGGGCGGCTAAGAGATGTGCCATCTCGCCTTAACATTGATTATGCATTAGTTATCTTATTTGCTCACCAAGTGAATTTAACAAATTTTACCCAGGTCTGGATTGTCTGGAATTACATGTAGGTGTACGCACATTTAAAATTCTTAAATTTCTCATCATTCTTACAATAACACATGGTTAAAATAGAAACACATCACTGCATAATGCTGCTACCTGTATCAAATGTGTCATTTGTCCAGGGCGGCTAAGAGATGTGCCATCTCACCTTAACATTGATTATGCAGAAATGTGTTATCTTATTTGCTCACGAAGTGAATTTGACAGATTTTACCCTGGATTGTCTGGAATTGGGTAGTTTACATGTACTGTACACGTAGATCCAGGTGTATTCTTAAATTTCTGTTCATTCTTACAATAACACATGGTTAAAATAGAAACAAATCACTGCATAATGCTGCTACCTGTATCAAATGTCCAACTGGCTAAGAGATGTGCCATCTCGCCTTTTAAATATTTGATTATGCAGAAACACTGTATATGTATCATATTTGCTCGCAAGTATTAAGTGAATAATTTTGACAGATTTTATCCAGGTCGGGTAATATATATAAATATATATATATATATATATATATATATATATATATATATATATATATATATATATATATATATAAAGTGTTAATATTAAAGTTTATATACCTATAGGATAAGCTACGTTCTACTATTAACTAATATTATAGCTACTAACTAGGATAATAACTTACCACTATCCCTCACTAGCTGGCAAAAAAAGGTGGCAGACAAAGCTCGATAATTTCATCCTCTCCTCAAAATAGCCATAGCTTCAGCTCGAGCGGTCAAGCCTCGATTTCATGATTGATTAGCAAGCCGAGCGCAGCGCGTAATTTAAACAATGGAGACTTGTTTCCAAAATGCGTTAAAAATATTATTCCCGATCTAGCGCTAGCCCCGAGTTCTTATGAGCGTGTAGGACTTCTTTAACGCTAAACGTACAGGGATATTATCCAAACGCAGCGCTAAGATAGACGGCAACAGTGAACAGTCATATTAAAACACGAGGTAACAAAACTGGCAACTTACCGCGCCGATCACTTCGTCTCTTTCTTCAGCAGGACTCGGCGAAGCTTTAAACACGCTGGCGTCTCCTTCAGGCACAGAGGTTTTAATCACAATACTGTTGAATGCACGTTTCAGCAGCAGACGGTAGCCAGATTTTGGGAAGACTGTTAAAAACTCGGTTTGGTCACGGAATAAACAGACAAGTGTTGTCCCGTCAATACAGTTGTCTGTATAAATGAAAATATTATAACTCATAAGATTTACATAATACGAGGCAACTGGCAACTGAGCAACAAATCAAAAATCTTGAAGTAAAGCTACTCTTACGTGCCTTTTAACGTATCACAAACGTCTTGTGGAGCCTGCTTGATCTTCAAGAAATCGGTTAGTTCTGAAGACTGAAGTCACTGAACTGAAGTGTTCATGTTACTGAAGAGTCTGAAGTCCAACGACCAACCTTCGCACGACAAACAGTGATCGACAAAAAGTGCGGCAATTTGCGCCCAAAATGGCTGTTCCAATTTCGAGAGCGACTAAGCCAGGTCTAAGTATCACTGAAATAGCAGCGTATCAAGTCTTACAGACGTTTAATTTCTTACAAATTAATAGGAAAGAGTGTTTATTTATAGAAATGCATGTTATATTCAAATTTGTGTTTTATTTCAAAGGTGTGTACTGTTACTGTAAGTTGTAGGAAAATGCTAATTCAGTTTGCGACATTTGTGAAAGGTGTGTTATAAAAAGGTGTGTTATTACAAGGTGTATATTTGAAAAAGGTGTGTTATTGGGAAATGGTGTGTTATTTTGAAAGGTGTGTTATAAAAAGGTGTGTTATTAGAAGGTGTATATTTGAAAAAGGTGTGTTATTGGGAAAAGGTGTGTTATTTGGAAAAGGTGTGTTACGAAAAGGTGTGTTATGAAAAGGTGTGTTATGTGAAAAAGGTGTGTTATTTAAAAATGGTGTGTTATTAGGAAAAGGTGTGTTATTAGGAAAAGGTGTGTTTTCTTACAAAAGTGTGTTAAATTAACACACCCTCTGTGAAAAGGTGTGTAACTCAAAATTATTATAAAAGGTGTGTTATTTCAAGGTGTGTTACAGTACACGCCTGGTGTGTTATATTGCACACATGGTGTGTTATCTAACACACCAAGGTGTGTTACTTAGCACACCAAGGTGTGTTAAGGTTAGATAATTAGCTATTAAAACACACCTAGTGTGTTACCCTAACACATGCAGTGTGTTAGATAACACACCTTAGTGTGTTATTTAACACACCTTGTTTTAAGAGTGTGCATGTTACATGTAGATTATAAGCCCAAGATCCAAACACAGTCTTAAGCCCTGTTTACACGGTCAAAATTTAAGCGGGATCTGAGCCACATCTGACTTTAAGCGGGCTTAAAATGTCCGTTTAAACAGATCGGCGTAAATTAATCGCGATTAGTTTGCACCACCTCAAGGAGGTGGATTAAACTGAGCACGATCAGTCCTAGTTAATCGCGGTTAACTTGGCCGTGTAAACGCAACGGGATTGAAACACGCTGGCTATTAATACGGTGTTATTAATACGATGAAACGCTTTTTTTTTTGCCCTGCTATAGAAGCTTCCATCTCGCTATTCTTTGTTCCTTTGTTCCTTTGTTCCTTTGTTTGTTTGTTTGTTTGTTTGTTTGTTTGTTTGTTTGTTTGTTTGTTTGTTTGTTTGTTTGTTTGTTTGTTTGTTTGTTTGTTTGTTTGTTTGTTTGTTTGTTTGTTTGTTTTAGCTATTACTCTTTCTCGTGTACCGATGTCTTCCGTTGTTTTTGACGCACGCTACCCATACGAAGCTTCCAAAACCAAAAATATATCTCGTCCGACATGTTGAATAATGGTGTACGTGTTTTAGTAAGGGATTATTAAATGACCATGCTTAAATTTTGGACGTGTATAAACAGGGCTTAAGATTGTGACTGAGATACTGTAGCCAACTCTAATGAAGTCAGCCTAATACCTTAGAGTTATGGACACTATTGCAGGTTCGAACCCTGTCTGGGGCTCAGAAATCTTTTCTGAGTAATTGAGCTTGACGAACGTCCACCAAACGTCTGTTATATTGTATATTGTTCACAGCCTGTTGAAGGTAATGTACTGTATGACCAACTAACTAGTATCTCATTGTATATTTTTTATTGCATCCATCGCTGACAGTACAATCTCATCTGAGATACTGCATGGATATTGCATTGTTGAAGAAATTTAACTTAATAACTCCTGATGACTATGTTTCAACATTACATCAGGCTACAAAACCTCCCCGAGGTAGGTGTCATATTATATTTATATATACTGGCTAATGCTATTGGTTTTATTATTTGACTATTTTATTCATAAAGGTGAGGTAATACGGACAACATTTTTCTTCGACTTTCAACGCAACTTTGTTCCGTTGCAAGTTAAAAAGCATTGTTGTCACGTATTACACCCACCTTAAACATTGTCACGCAACAATGATTTTGTTGTAAGTTTAAAAAAAATTGTTGAGAAAAGTGGACTCCAGTTCTACTTGCTGCAACATGCCGTTTCAACTTGCAGTTTCAACTTGCAACAAAATCATTGTTGCACGACGATGTTTGACGTGGGTGGTAATACGTGCAACAACGCTTATCAACTTGCAACGCAACAATGTTGCAGCAATTTGTTGCTCGTATTACTTCACCTTAAAGGACAAACGCATGGTTTACGTCAAATCGCGTCAGATTTATACTCAGTCAAATTGCGTCGACCCGCTGACTTGTTTTTGCTTTTATCAAAATCCGGCAAGAGTTTCGATAGTTTTTTTATTGTCAATAGATTTTTTGTCGTCTGAACCTCAGTTATAGATGCACCAAAGAGCATCACAACGTGGTAAGAACACTATAGTAACTCGCGTTTTTGTTCTTATATAAACTGAAGATATGAGGGCAAAATGGAATCTACTCTACTTGTTAACTCTAAGTTAATGTAGATTAAGGTAGGACACATTATATTAGTATAAACCAACTAGCGGACTATTACAAGTCTTGCAACTCACTGCATGTCTATTGGTGATAGACTATACCAGTAGCGAAAGAGTCGAGTTTTAATTGCAAAATGATAGCAGAAAACTCGCATTTTGCTGAGGTGTTAGTTTGTTTGTCCGACTAGTTGGTTTATACTAAAACAATTAGACAACTCGCCATCGTCTATATCAGCAGCGCCTCGTAGACTATATCAACTTAACTCGGGCTCGTTGTGTAATTGTTAAATAGTCACTATTAAGTAAATACTGTAAGCTACTATATATAGTAAGTGCTGACGGATTGATAAAAAGAAATAGTAAAGTTTTTTCGTATGTTTTTGCTAAAAAGTTAAACTCAGAGCTGGTCTCAAAGAAAAACTCTGAGCTCCAGACGGGACTCGAACCCACAACCTTTCCAAGTTTCCAGGCGTATAAATATCGGAAACAACCTCGTTACCTCGGTTCCAGTGGCTCAATTGCAATGGTAAAAGCGTCCGGCTGGCATTCGGAAAGTTGTGGGTTCGCGTCCCGTCTGGAGCTCAGAGTTTTTCTCTGAGTTTAACTTACGACAGCTTGTACAGCAAAAACATACGAAAAAACTTTATCAACTCAAGCTGAAAACACTAAAAATGTACAAGAAATAGTAATATGAAAATTGCAGATCTTGTTTGACTGCATGTAGTACTGTCATGTATAGATGAGTGGTCCGCCGCTATAGCGGGAATCTGGGCTTACAGTTCTTTGAAATCCTGTTGGACTGTTCGTTTTAACCACTCACTTTTTTCTCTGCAGCAAGTCCTGTTCCAAGTTATGCTTGTCCAACCACATCATCCATGCAACATTTTAACAAAGAGCATGTCCCAGATAACTATATGGAAATCTCTACAGAAACGCAAACTTACCCATTTACTGCTGAATCTGTTCAGTTAACTGAGAAATTCTCCTCACAAGTATCTCAGTCAAAAAGTGTAAGTTTAGCAGACACCGATCTAGTAACACTAGTTTAACCATATGAGACCTGTCTCTGTCATAAATGGAAGACGTTATTTTGCTAGCTGCTTTACATGCATGACATTACTATTTTAGAAACCACAACGAGACAATAATTTAAAAAATATATAAAACGAACATAAAATCATGAAAAATAAATTAAACCGAAAAAAATGACATTGGCACCTTGAAAACTTATAAATTTCGGGTTTATTTTGCATCGGGAAAAAGGTGGTTATACTTTCGGGGGTAGTTATGTTTGGAACTTTACGGTACATCGATCACTGACCTCTGTATAACTGGACTGCGGGTGCCCCACGAAAAAATGGCCCAATTAAGCCTAGTTTACACGAGCAATTTTTCCTTGATACGTTTTTCCTTGACAAGTCTCCTTGTTGAAAAGCTGGCATGCCAGCTTTTCAAAAGGGAGACTTGTTAAGGAAAAACTTGCCATGTTTCCTCATACGCACGGACAAATAAAACTTGTCAAGTTGAAAATTGCCAAAGAAAAATTGCCGTGTAAACTAGGCTTTACACGCCATCAGGCGCCATCTTGTTAGGTCTAAAATTAACCAATCAACAAACCAGAAAGTCAAAGATGGCGCCGTTCAATTGGGGACACTTCGTGCAATACAAAAGTATCGTGGACCCGCAGCCAGTTATACAGAGGTCAGTGACATCGATAAAAACTTTTAGCGCAGTCATCATCGACTCTTTCTCTCCATAGAGAGATGGTCGCGTTCTCGACTTTTTATGACCGCAACGGCGTAGATTTTCAATTCTCGTAGTAATTTTCAAATGTTTGTGTACTTATCTTATTTTCTCATTTCTCCCCTAATTTTTCCCGTTGATGTCTTGCCGCAAGATTGTACAACTAGTATAATTTTATACGACTGGTATATATACAATTATGTCCCAAATTTTGGGAGCAATTGTGGCGTGTGGCTATAGAATTAAAAAAGGTTTCAATTAAATACTTTTTAAAACCGTTTTGAGTGCGTGTTATTCTATTCTGTTTCTTAGGCCAAGTCTAAATTATCATCGTCTTGGAGAGACTCTATTAAGCCAGATCAAAGACATAAAGAACGCAGCGATTTACAAAGACTCAATGCAAAAGCTGAGTACCTTCGTAACCCACGTAATGTTCCGCCAGCCTACCCAACCTTGACAAAAACCAATAAAAGAACTTCAAAAAAGACGTCAACGAAAGAACAACTTGATGCAAGGTAATGTTTGGAATTGATACATTTGTTCTTGAACCACATACCAATATATATCCTGAAAAAAGCGAAAGCAAGCAAAAACTTAACAAACATTGCGCCGAGCATTTAGCGTGTACAATATCTGTTCCCATGCAAATTAAAAAAATTAAAAAAATCGAGTTTTATTTAATCCTGTTTGTTTTGTAATCTCGTACAAACCTTACTCTCATTGTCTTTTTATATAATTTTTCGCTCGGAATGTATATCATTGATAATTCAACGAAAAAGGTTAGCTTGCTTTATCCGCTTCTAAATCTTAAGTGACGCTGCGGATGACCGCCGCAGAGGCCGTCGAAACGTCAGTCAGAAGCAACCCTCTTTGCATCGTAGATTACACCAAACATAGGGGACTTGTAGGCTTGGAGTATGTATAGTCTCAAACTCATTCAGGCCTATCATAGTTAATGGAGGGGGATGGTTTGGAAACTCGGCAAAAGTCATTGCTCTATGCTTTTCTTCAATTTGTCTAATTTCACGGTCACTGAACGTATTGTATTTTCTGTATAATGAAGCAGTCCTCCAATAGCAACGTTCGTGTTTAATTAGTGTATAGTCCTTCGTCGTCACGTGTTGTAATTCCTTTGTTCGTTGTGTAGTCCTTCGTCATCACGTGTCCATAGAATTTCCTTTCTTCAACCAATTGCCTTCCTCCAGCATGAACACAATAAGCTCATAACATGACCATTGCATAATCTTGAAAGACAATGGAGTTTCCAAACCACCCCCCTCCATTAACTATGGGCCTATAGACATGCATGTTTGGCTTTGCTTGGCAGATACTACTTCAGTTACAGTATATATAGCGCTCAATGGGCTACCACTATGCAACATATCGTTAGCACTATACTAGCGTAAACACCACTAGCAGTTTTTCTCATACAGTAGCTATATATTTAGGCTACGTTTACACGGTACCGAACGAATTCAAGACCGGTCTCGAATTCGTTCTATTTCGCCGTGTAAACAGGCGGAACCGTAAACTAATTCGAGACCGGTTCCGAATTCGTCCGGTACCGTGTAAATGCATGCGGTCTTAGACGAACAACTCTGGCACATGCATGGATTAAAACCACTTACTTTATTACTTTTTATAGCCTCACATCGTTCAAGTCGTCCGACATTCTTATTCCCTTGCCATCGCCAGTTGTTTTCAAAGAGTATGAACTTGGTGAAGTATACGAGGTTTATACATTTATTCCTGGAATTATAACTTCTGAGTATATCAGCATTTAAACTAAACTAATCCAGTGCCTATATATACTATAGCTCATGTCTTATTTATTTTACCCACATACCGCTGCGTTGTATGGTGTTTCAATTTGATCCATTTACAAGTGGACGAGGTATTCTGGCGACAACATATAAAATTCTTATTAGGTTTTTAGACGTTCTCTGGTTTAAAATATTTATTTAGTTTACAAGCTTTCGACTGCCAGTCTGCAGTCTTCGACGGGTGAATTACAATGAAAAAAGTGATATGTCAGTGGTTTACAATTACATATAGAGACAAACAGATAGTATAGTGACATGCAAGTGACAGCTTGTAAACTAAATAAATATTTTAAACCAGAGAACGTCTAAAAACCTAATATGGATAATCCTGGTTTCGCTTCAAACATCTTTAAATATAAAATTCTACCTAAGAATTGAACTTGCACTATAAAACTCCCTTATCAATTTATTAAGATGCGCGTTGGTGATTTAAGCACCCAAACATGTATGTGCAGGTCGAATGTTTTACTACTGTGGATTGTCGGTGTGTTTCTTTAATATTTGAAGTGCTTGAGGAACTTGAGATGGACACACTACACACGATGAACTATATACACTACACGTACGCAATATACACATTACACGCACAACACACACCACACCACACACCACACTATACTGTGGACTTCACCCTTCACTAAACATTCTTACACTATATACCAGTATAGTGTACTGTACTATGTCGTACGGTGTGTACTGTTTCGTACCTACAGGTACTTTTAAGTATATGAATTAAAATTCATTTAATCTACGTGTGCTAACTTTAAGGTTAAACTTGATCGTTTTAACTACAGTATAAATCAATGTAATGATTTTGTAGTTAACACCTTTATCTAACGCCTTTTTTAAAATTTTGTTTGACAACAGATCAAACTGGAATTAAAAAACGTTTCGTCGTCCATGCGTCAAATTCGAATTATTCCACCTGCGACGAAGTTTTTCTCAATTGGCTTAGGTAAGTTTATATAGATGTTATAAATTATCTTACTAAATGGTGTATGTTTTAAGACTGTTTTAGAAACGTATGAAATGGCTTGCATTATATATACAATTAACTACTAGCATTTACTGGATTTTAAGTAGTAGTTAAAATATGATCGGACGCGAATATTTTAACTTATCAAATACATGATGACTACTTTGTTTAAGAGTTGTAAGAAACGTTAGATAAGATCATTATTTGATAACTCTTTTTAAAAACACCGAATTCCTTTTTAGTACCGTAGAAACTAAAAACACTCCTGCTCGTTTACTAAACAGTACATAAAACATTTGCATAGAATAGAATAATTTATTTACCCACGTATCACCAAAGAGCTAAAGAAAAGGTCATAAAAACGTGAACCGCGACACAAAAATAAGTACAATTATGAGTTGATATATTAGTATTTACATTAGCATTAATAGTATTTACAAATAATTCTAAAAACATAAAACATCAAAAATAAATCTAATTCTGTAATAATAACAATGAAATGAAATAATAGTGCCTGCAGTGGCTACAAAAACGTATGCTTACTTACAGAGATATGGTCTAGAAACTCGGCAAACTTCAAAGCGTCTATATAATGAGCTGTGATTTGGAAGTGATTGAAACAGAAACGTTGCTATTGGATAATTCGTTCATTATACTAAAATACAATGGGTTCAGTGACCGTACGCCGTGCACAAAAGCGAACAAAAAGATAGAAGAAAGACTTTATAGCTGTGCTTCCAGACCATATTTTGAATGACTATGCTTACAGGGTTTTTAAAAGACATAATATCTTTGAATTCCCTTATTTCAACCGGTAAATTGTTCCATAGAGTACTAGTTACGTACGAAAATGACTTATGTGAGTTATGTAGCCATTCAAGGTTAACGTTTGGTTGTTCCAGTCTTGCGCCAGTGCCACGTAAATTATACCTAACTAATTTAAGTTTGAAAAATTTAACGCTCGAAGTTTACTGTTGGGTGAACAATGTTTCGCTACCAATTTTGGAAGTATAGCTAGCTATTAATGGATTGAGTAAAAACCAGGAAACTTTCTTCTAAATGAAAGCTGTATTTTCTTGTCGTTATTACTGCATGTATATCACACCCATGATTTAATACAGTGACTTGGCGGGTTTTTTTACAGGACAATATCCTGGAGAACGTGGTATGATAGCTCCAGGTATGAGCTGTCAGTTTGCTGTTAAATTTGCGCCAGATTCGTTGACTGACTACGAGGATAAAATACAGGTACATTTGTTTTAATTTCAACACTTTTTTTGGTAAAATTGAAACAGTATAAATGCCTAATATTTATTGAAATTCTACGACTACATGTGAATTGCGCGATGTACACTGCATTCATGCGCATAAAAACAAAACTTGTATATATTTTTTCAAATCATTGTGCAGCGAGTTTATAGTGTAGTGTATAGTGCAGTGCATAAGGCTATATTAAAGTTATTTGCAACCGACTCATATAGCTTAAAAATCGATAGTATAGTCTTCTGTAAGTACGTCTCTCTCTCTGGAGATAAACGCAGACATGGACATGTAGAGAAACGTAGACATGAACATCTCTCTCTCTCTCTCTCTCTCTCTCTCTCTCTCTCTCTCTCTCTCTCTCTCTCTCTCTCTCTCTCTCTCTCTCTCTCTCTCTCTCTCTCTCTCTCTCTCTCTCTCTCTCTCTCTCTCTCTCTCTCTCTCTCTCTCTCTCTCTCTCTCTCTCTCTCTCTCTCTCTCTCTCTCTCTCTCTCTCTCTCTCTCTGTCTGTCTGTCTTCTTTTTTTTTGGCTCTGATGGGTGATGGGTATTGCAGATTAAGTACCACATGCATTGATTTTGTGGATTTCTATATATAGGTTTTTCCTAGCTTTCCTAAGCTGACGTTGTATGTTTATTTTTTGACAGATACGCACACAACTGGATGATTATTTAGAAATATTGTTACTAGGAAAACGAAAACCTCCTGAGTTAACATGTAGGTGAACAAATTATAATAATTATGATAAGGAGGAATGCATGACGGTGTTGTGTGGAACGTTAACTTGTACGGAAATTTCTTCTACGTTTTGGGGAGCCTGTAATAGTCTTATTGAAATATTTGATTATTGAAACGTAACTAATATTATTTTTATTAATTATATAAAATTATCGTGACTGGTGATGATTACTTAATCTGTATTGTTATTTTATTTATTGATCTATTTATCTATTTATCATATTGTATATAGGTGTATTTTAAGAAATATTTTTAATAGTTTTAATAGGTAAATTATTGTAAAAATAGAGAAATTGTGATCCGGTAGTATATTTAGCTTAAATCCTATTTTAGTTTGAAACTTATATAAATAGTGTGCCCAATTAGCTGTAATAGAGCTAAATACATTGACACATAATTCTCAAACTCATTAATAATTCATGAGATAATCAATCAATCAGAAGCGCTGAATTGCACCACGTGAAGGGACTTGACATACCAGGGAAGTACTGGGCAGAGGACTTGAAATATTATTTCCAGTCCAAGGACTGGAAATAATATTTCAAGTCCTTGGACTTGAAATATTACTTCACACAATCGGTTATTCATCCATACACTAATTACTAATGCACTAATTCATTTTGGGAATGCACTAAGTGATTTTGAGAAGTCATCAAAATCGAAGCCTCGGCTTCGCCTCGGACTGGAACGAATTCCTCGTACTTGAAAACCTGGTCTAGTCCTCATTGTCGGCCTTTACATATTACATAAAGTTATTCATTGATTCATGATTACGATGAGGGCAATTTTGACGATGATGGTGGGTACTATTATGCTATTATATTGAACATGGTAATAGCAACGGTATCGTTGATAATGACTTTCATGATTAACATGATCATGGTGGTGATGATGACTTTCATAATTAACATGATGATGATGGTGATTATGGTGGTGATGATGGTAATGATCATTAATCTAGTGAAATATTGAATGAGAAATATTGTTTTGTTATATTTGTTTTCTAGTATCTACAGTTCTAGATTCAGGCTTTTGCTTGGTTGGAGGAAAGAAAACTGTGACTTTTAATTGTTTAAACATTGGAGGACCGGGAAGGTTTTGCATTGTGGAAGAATCGAATTGGCCAGCAACTTCATATAAGGTATAGTAGGTCTTGTGCTTAAGATTTTTCAATTTATGCTTTGGAGACAATACTACAGGTTAACTATATGTCAATTCCTTGGAAATTTTTCAAGATTTTTTATGAAATTTCCCGATTCTTTTGGACGTTTACTAGCTTATGTCAAGATTTGCTAACTTTCTGCTTTTTTAATTAAAAGAAAATCGAAAAACCCAAAAGTTTCCTTACCTTTTAAATAATTAACTTTGATCTAAGTAAGAAAGGGGAGCACGGGTGGCGTGTGCATGCTGTTAAGGCGCTGCCTCTCGCGGTCTCACCAGTAGTTAAACCTAGCCTGCGTAGCGGCGCTTGGGGTTGGGGTTGGGGTTGGGGAGGGGGGGGGGGGGGTACAGCGACGAGCGAGCGACGAAGTTAAGCCCGGTTAGATGGTTAGTACTTGGACGGGTAACCGTCTGGGAATAGCCCCGTTCTCGAGCTTGGACCATGTGAGTAGAGTTTAGTTGGTCTATCCTGTGCTTCGAGGGTTTTTAACCGGGTTCTCCGGTTTTTCTCCCTCAGTAAAATCAACACCTAGATCTTAGCTGTGATCCATGGTCTGAATTGTGTCATATGGCGGGCTGGAACGCCTTTGATATGCCTCGACACGGCCACGTTGAAAATCCTTATAAGAAATTGTAACTCTTGATATGTAATTTATCAATTGATAATAAAGACATTATATATTACTAGCAAAGAGATTACTATTTTTACTCGTGTCATTCAATGTTATGTTAATTTTTGTGTTCGCATATAGTGGACTTTAGACAATCCTGGGCACTTGGCTTTGGAGCCATTTTGTTTACAACCCGCGATGTTTCAACTTTTCGAAGGACAAGAAGTTTCTTTACAGGTAGTGTTGTTGATGATTGACTATTAGAGATATTACAACCACCCCGGGGCCCGGAAACTACAATGGTCCGTAAATCATTACTTGCTTGGTTAATGTTTTGTTTTGCTTTGTTAATGTCTAACGCCTGTTTATTCTACTCAAGACGATCTAACGCAAGACGATTTTACTTGTTGAAGAGAGAATCCTCTGCAAGTCTTGGATAGCAATTAATTTTTGCGAATGATTATCAGAATCGATTTAATTAAAATACAGTTTAAAAGATATTATTACCTCCGCCAGGAGGCTATGTTTTTACCTCTATTTGTCTGGCTGTTGCCAGGATATCTCATAAAGTACTGCACAAATTTTTATGAAAGTTTGTGAGAAGATTAACCATAGACAAAGACCAAGCCATTAAATTTTGGTTTAATTTGGTTGCGAATTGAATGAGAATTTCATGAAAATCTGAACATTTGATTCTCCGCGTATAGAAGAAATGAAGACAATTGCTTGATTACGATTTACGATCATTATGTTTATTTTTGCCAATATTTTCGCATAATTATGGTACGAGTGCAATCAAACATTTTATTCATTCACATGTGTGCTCGTATTTTTCACTCCCAAATATTAGATCAGAACAAGCTCGTTTGAAAATTGTACGCCCAAGGCTTGTGATTGAAGCTTACTGTATGTTTATAAGAACAAATACGCTAAACTTTAATGATTCGATTCAGATCTTTACTTCTTCACAATATAGTTGACGTTTCAGCCACTGAGTGCCAAGTATTACAAGTACCAAGTCTTCATGGTTTGTGACAATTGTCACGTAAAGCAGTTTACGATACAAGGTTTATTTAATACTACTTTATGCACACATGCATTAGATGTTCTATTCTGTGCTGTACTACTTCTGTACTGTACTCTACTGCACTGCGCACCATGTACTGCACTGTACTGTCATGTACTGTACTGCACTGCACTGCACTGCACTACCGACTACACTGCACTACCGACTACACTGCACTACCGACTACACTGTACTGTACTGTACTGTACTGTACTGTACTGTACTGTACTGTACTGTACTGTACTGTACTGTACTGTACTGTACTGTACTGTACTGTACTGTACTGTACTGTACTGTACTGTACTGTACTGTACTGTACTGTACTGTACTGTACTGTACTGTACTGTACTGTACTGTACTGTACTGTACTGTATTGTACTGTACTGTACTGTAATGTAATGTACTTTAGGGTCAAATTCCCTTGTAGTATCGTGTTGCGTTGCGTTGCGTTGCGTTGCGTTGCGTTGCGTTGCGTTGCGTTGCGTTGCGGTGCGGTGCGTTGCGGTGCGGTGTGTTGTGTTGTGTTGTGTTGTGTTGTGTTGTGTTGTGTTGTGTTGTGTATTTGGATGTGGTATCGTGCCATACTTTGTTTTCTGTTTAAAGAGAGGTGTTCTGTTTAACAAGTTCCATTTCCTTTTTACTAAAAGGTGTTGGTCAAACTGCAAGTGTTGAATTCGTGTCTGTAGATGGAGGAATTAGTCAACCTCTGATTGGCGAAAGTTGTGATACGTCGGCCAATCATCTTGTTCGATTTGCAAACCAAAATCCGCACACAACCAATACAAAGAAAGTTCTCGTGAAAAATATGAGGTCAGTGTTGTTTGATAGTTAGTTAGTTAACGAGTAGTCGACATTATAAGTAGACACGTAAAACTACTTTTGCTGTTCTAAGTTTCATCAAACGTACGCTATGATTTGTGTTTGGATCCCTTGACGAAACACTTAAACTCGGTAATACATGTACATGTTTATTACACAAAGGATAAAGGACCGGAGGCTAATCATTAGAGACCTCAGGATACCCCGGGTTCGGTTTACGGGTACGGGTAATCTACCCGTACCCGTAGTCGTATGTACGGGTAGACCATGATCTACCACGGGCAAACGGGTAGATATGACGAGTAAACAAAAATGGCGGTACCCGTACCCGTAAACCGAACCCGGGGTATCTTAAGGTCTCTATTCTTATACGCGCATCCGGTTGCTACGAGGCGACGCAGATCAACGTAGCGGAGTCAAAGGCATATCAAAGACGCCATCACCATACGATCCATATATCTTAATCTTATGTAATCTTCTTTAACTTCCTTTTCTCACTTCTCTATCAATTGTAAATATATAGATAAAATTTCCTTTACTTTTCTCTTTTTTTAAAATATAACTATATATGACTGTAATTAGGAAGTATAGATATAAAACATTGTTTAACTAGGGGTCTTAATTAAAAGTCTGTACAGATTTCTAGTAGGCCCCTAGCCCCATACAATACTAAAAAACCCCACCATGTAAAGTAAATAAATATCATAATTATATATGGGCAAATAAAATTTAAAAAAATATCTATAAACGGCTAACCACGATCTGAACACAGCTAATATCTTAGGTCTGTTTCATAGGTCGAAGTTCCGTCGAATTTAATTCGTCGCATTTAAAAGGGACGAGATTGCATTTAAAGTGCTTATATCACTTGTGGGGTTTTAACGTATTTAAGTAGAGCAGAAAAAATCAGTTAATAAGTTATTTTGCCGTTCTTGATTTAGTCAAATAGTTCCTGACATATTGGCTTCTGAACATGCCAATCACTCAAAAATTTCCGTCGTTCATTTTAACACATTGGGGGCCTGGGACTCAGGAACCTAAGCCGACTGTTTTCTTAGTTGGAACTCTCGTGCGTACTGGAAAACGGGTGTGAGCTCGACATTTCGATTTTTCAGTCAAATATATGTGTTTTTGTGAATCAATAAGCCGGAACGAGCCGGAACGTAGTTGTTTTGCATTGACACGACGGAAATTTTTGGCAAAAAGCCGAAATTGGCATGTTTAAAGGCTTATATCTCAGAAACTATTAAAGTAAATCAAAAACGGCAAAATAAGTTAACTAACTTTTGTTTGCCCTTCAAATACGTTAAAACCCCACAAGTGATATAAACACTTTAATGCGACCAATTTTATTCCACGGAAATGCGACGTCTGAACTGATTTTATTCGACGTGTCGAATTTAATTCGACGCTGTCAAATTATGCGACGAGCTCTGTCGCATAATTCGACGGAAATGCGACGTCGATTCATACGTCGAAGTTCCGTCGCATAAAATACAGTCGAATAAAATGCATAATTAATTTTTCGATCCCACGAATCCATTTTCAACATGGCGTCAGAACAGAAGCCTTGTTTAAATTGTGGAGCCAATACACAATACGAGTGTATTCTTTGTTCTGTGGCCGAAAGAAAACCGGAGAACATCGAAACACCCAAGAGATCAATTAAGAACTCTACTCACATGAGTTGTGCAAGCTCGAGAATCAACGGGGTATTCTCATATGAATGTGCGAATTAAGGGATATGGAGGCGAGTTACCCGGCCAGTACTAGCCGAGTTACTCAGCACATGACGAGTTCCCGGTCGGTATAGCAAACACTGTTTTTCCCACCGCAGATGAGACAGTCCGTTAACTCGCCCTGGTGAGAACTTGGCACTGGCAGCCGGGATCTCGGCAAGGCGGAATAAACATTTCCCAATATTGTAACATATTCTGAATTTACCCCTTCGTAATTTTCTTTACCCTTTTTTTAAAACACAAATGAATAGTCGAGTCTTACTTGGTCTTCACTGTCTGGTTGTTGTCGCCACGGCTAGTTCCCACTTCTCTTGCAATGTTTACTCAGCGAATTCACGCATGCGCAAACGTTTGGCAGCGGTGTTATTCTCATATGAATGTGCGAATTAAGGGCATGTTTATATGGCGGCGAGTTACCTGGCCAGTCGAGTTACTCAGCACATGACGAGTTCCCGGTCGGTAGAGCAAACACTGTTTTTCCCACCGCAGATGAGACAGACGCGGTTAATCAGCCCTGGCTGTAGCAACTTGGCACTGGCAGTAGCCGGCAAGTAGTGACCGCATATTGTCCCCTACAAATGCACTTTTCCCCGGGTAACTCGGCATAGCGGGATAAATTTTCTATAATCCTTGCTTTGTGTCACTTTCGTTGATGAGAATCATCTCAAATATTACAACTTGCCAGGCAACTCACAGGGAGCCCATCTTGGCAGAGCGTGGGCACCCTGTGGCACACTCGATCGTGGTGTGTTTAGGAAAATAATAAAGAGATGAAACACGAATTCTTCCTTGTTTTGGACATCGTTTTAAGCGCCTATAGGTATTAAAATTGTAAGACAATTGAGCGGAGTAGTTGTGATAATGATTCATTTATCAAAATATAATCAAAATGAGGCAAAATCTCACCTTTTAGCCGTGATTTTGCAACTAAATTACATATCGTATTTTCGAGAGATGTGTTCCGCAAGTAGCTAGGACACTACATCATCGTTGACACTTCGGATAGCTACGAAATCCTATGATAAGCTTTTCGGATAAAGTGGGAAGTCTCAAGATTATTGATTTATTGCACATTCATCTGACTCTGCATGAGTTTCAGTCGGTTTCAGTATTCCAACGGTGGCTCCCGACGATACGAGATGTCCTGGCTACTTGCGGAACACATTCCACGTTGAACGTTTGGTGTTTCACCCCTTATATTTTTTCCTCACCCTCCCCCCCTTTCCCCCGTTTTTCCGCCTTTTTCCCGCTTCCGGTAACCGTTTTTCGTTTTTTAAATCCCCTGCCACAGTCCCCCGCGCGTCTTTCGGATGTGCCACAGGTGCCCACGCGCTGCCAAGATGGGCTCCCTGTGGGCAACTCCCTTTCATATAAGCAGAATGTAAAGTTTATCCCGGCAAACCGGGTAACTCGGCTGACCGAGTAACTTGCCTCCATATAAGCAGGCCCTAAGGGTGCTATTTTTTTGGGTTTTTTCTCGAGTTGTTTTATAGAAGAAATAAAAATCACTAATTTTCGCCGTGAAAGTCTTTAGAACTGGAGAACTTCATTAAACACTTGTCTTTTACTCTTTAGGCTTATGTTTCTTTTGCTATATATAGTGTTGAGCACGTTAGTTATATTCGTTTTCTATTTGATTTCAGCAACGTTGCGTTGCCCTTCAACTGGAAAATGATGAAGCCATGTATGAGACATTATGATCAGGAATTATTAAACGACAAAAATCGACAGCCAAAGCAATCAATTGAGCAGCAGTCTGTGTTTAGCATTCATCCAGTTATGGGTGTTTTTCTGCCTTATTCAAGTTTTGAGTTCAAAGTAGAATCTTCGCCAAATCAGGTAACAACGACAACTAGAAAAACTTAAACAGCAACAACATATAGTATAATTATCAATTATATAGACCTGGAGCGAGAGGTATTTCACAAAAAATTACCCTGAGTGTTAATTTTTTGTGGAATACCCTAGCGAAGTTATAGTTTCGCCCACATAGCGAATTACAAGTTAAAGTGCATATGACACGAAAATTAACTTTTTCTTATTTGAAAGAACACTTAATTTAAAATAACATCTCATAGTTAAAGTAACATCTTTTGCAGCTTTTGGTTTCTTTGCTTCGTACTTGAGATATTTCAGTTTGTTTGTGTAGGTAATAGCATGGTTTCGAGTACAATTTGGGAAAAAACATGCACGAGTGATTTTTTTAAAGACTATCAACATTGCACGAGTCCGAAGGACGAGTGCTATTTGAGGTATT
This sequence comes from Corallium rubrum, assembly GCA_964035015.1. NCBI lineage: Eukaryota > Metazoa > Cnidaria > Anthozoa > Scleralcyonacea > Coralliidae > Corallium > Corallium rubrum. The sequence goes on from OZ035998.1 coordinate 10,554,436, forward strand.
TGAAAAACTCACAAGTGCGTGTTTTTCCCAAATTGCACTCGAAACCATGCTATTACTTATTAATAATATACATGACAAAATTTATCATAAAGAATCTTTCTAATCAAAATGCTTTGTTCAAATAACATACATGGAAAAAAATTAACAGGAAGAGCTTTTTTTCTAGTAAAAAATGATTTTTGTGCAAATTAAAAAAAGTACCAAATTTGCACTGTATTTCATTTTTCTGCACTGAATTACACTAAAATCTGAGCCAATCAGAATTGAGAAATTTTTTCATGTATATTCCCCGAGCCCGGACGGCGCGAAGCGCCGTCCGGGGAGAGGGTGCTAATCCCGACCGGGGAGAGGGTGCTAATCCCGACCGGCGTAAAATCTCTTATACGCGAGTTTACAAGGCCGGTCAAATCTCGCATCGAGTTTATTACTCGGGCTACCTGTGGTAGGCCGAGTCTAGGTTTCGGCTTTTTTTTTTTTTTTGGGGTCCCACAAAATTGCATTATTGCATCATCCCGTCAGGCCTTGCGAAGCATGTTGCATATAAACCGAGTCATGTCAAAGTTATTTCTTTTCGACAATCGACAGCGTTGCCTTTGGACTAGTTGTTCTCTGATTGTGTTGGTACAAATTCATTTTGGACTTAATCAAGTTAATCAGCGATGTGGCCAACAACTGTCTTGATCGTGATTACGCTCACAATGCTTACAACTGCATACGCCTATCGCGGTAGACCTACACTAAAACATGAGCGTTTTCGAAACGGGTTGGTCCGCGATCTCAAAATCTGCCGTACAAACTCGAGTACAATCTCATACAAAAAATGCTATTCAAAATCTCTAAACGTGAACACTGTTGCAAATACAATCCAAGATGAAAGAAAGACAATTATGAGCGAAGAGAACTTGCAAAGGACAGGTAAATATGCTGTGATACAATTGGCATTGCCCGAAGTGACTCGAGACTTGAACGCCACATGGATATTATACTTTGAATATATTAAGGTAACTTTAATATTTGTAATTTGCTTAATTTTTGCCTGGATTATGCATTGTTGTTTTAATAAAGTTATGCAAAACAAACTCGATGTGACTGAACTGATTCAACAACTTATAATTTCATCGTATGTGTGTATTAATATTATCTACTGGTACGTTCATTTGTTGTCGATTGTCTATTTACGCATTTTGCCGAAGAAGTCCCAGTGCAAGAAGTCCCAGTGCAAGAAGTCCCAGTGCATGTTTATAGTATCAGATAAGCCTGTTTCACTTGACAATGTAGATTTATCTGTAGAAGTACTTACTGCTGACAACGCAAAGTCTCTTGGAATAACTGACTGTCGATCTCGTTATGGAAAGTTTGTTTATCAGAAGAGAGCGCCCACGGTAAGACACATCCGCCATGTTGCTCGACGTGAACGAGAACCTAGCAGAATTCCATCCAAGAAACTCTCTCGCCTTTTGAATAAAAGCAGAAAATTAAGAAAGCTTGTTCGAAAGCATATTAGGAAGAATGTACCCAGATCATCTAAAATTCATCGTTTTCTTTGTGCATTCAGTCGTGAACGTAAAAAGCTATTGAGTGTTCGAGTATCATTTTTGCCTCAACTTAAAAAAACAAAACGCCATAAAGTAGCTTCAAGACGGCGTAAAAAACAAACGCCTGCATCGTATAGCACTGCATTTCGTTGTAAAAGTAGTAAAAAAAGATGCAAGTTTTACACAAACCTACTAGATTCAAGTATAAATTCAGAAGTAACTATTTACAAAAATTTAAATCACAGGACAAATTACTGCATGTTTAACCTTTGTAGAGACATTGAGAAAAATCCTGGTCCTACCTTCATAATTGACCCAAGTAAAACAGTTCATGCACCTTATAGTCAAGGAAATGTTGCTGTATTTGGCCAAAATGCAGGACAGCAATGTGTAGCTATGAGTTTGTGTGCTTTGATACATAACTTCAGAAATAAATCAATGACTTACACGATAACTCACTCAGAACACCTAGTGCAAATTATGAATATTGGCAATGAATTATATTCTGCATTATCGAGGTTGTCAAGGCAATCTTATTTATTGCTAACAGAATTACCCAGCATGGTTACAGTGCTAAATACAAATTATCAACTCGAGTTCAGTGAAAGTTACTCTGCTTATCTCCATGCAGCTACTTTGAATGAAGTCATCCCATATGTGATGCCTTTAGATTGTGCTATACAAAGTTTGTCACAAGAAGGTTATAATTCATTTCTGTTGACAATCGGATGTAATACTGTATCTATTTATAGTATGCCAAATGGTTTATTAAAAATATTTGATTCTCACGCAAGAGATTCATTTGGTATGGCTGACATTCATGGAACATGTGTGTTGTTGGAAGTAAATTCAATTAATAACTTGATAGAATATTTAAAAAACTTGTACAAACCTGATGTTTTATATGAGCTTAAAGGTGTTAAAATTACTGTTGCACAATTCACAGAAATTACAACTTTGCATACCAACACAAGTGAATCACGTTTAAGTTGCTGTTCATCAATATGTGATAATGAGACATTTAATAACAATTTAAATTATTCTCGGCAATGTTGTGCAATGTGCCTCTATTCTATCTGCTTTTCTACAATTAAGGCATGTAGTTACTGGAATGATCTGACATTGAGTGCTATTGCAGAACATGGCATGTTCATTTACCAGGGAGCCTCAAATGATGGAAATGAATTTACATGTAACTATTTGCCAACCACAGTAAACATACATGGTGCAGATATTGATGTAGTATATAGCTCAAGACACCAAGGGACATTGTCTTCTACCTCTCTTTCTATTAAACTAGTCCTTAAGAGGTTAATTGTAGACAACACTACTGAAAATACTGGTTTTTTGTTGTGGCTTTCAAGCTATTGCTTAGGTTGCATTTTCCAGCATGCAAATAATACAAGACAAAAAACGACAAAATATTTTTTAGTTGCATGCGATGAAAGGCAAACAATTAATTTATTTGAAAAATTTAATGATTCTGATTCTGTAATTAATAAAGTATGCAATATTGTCACACACAATCTTAAATGTGAGGAAATGCAATACAACATTCAATTTCTGTCATGTTCATCTCAATTAACACAATCAGAGAAACAAAAGATTATGGGAAAGCATAAGTCTAGCACACAAAAAAGGTTAATTGCCGATAGAAAAAGACTATACAAATTTGAAAACTATGAAAATTTGGAACCTGCTAAGAAAAAAATTAGGTTAGAGAAAGCTGCTTCAAAGTACAAAAGTATGGATGTTGTGAAAAAAGAGGAACTACTTAAAAAAAGTGCCAAAAAATACAAGTCAATGGATCCTATGCAAAAGAAAGATCTACTTCAAAAAAGTGCAGAAAAATACAACTCAAAGGATCCTATGCAAAAGAAAGATCTACTTCAAAAAAGTGCAGAAAAATACAAGAATAAGCCCTTCATACATGATATAGACTATTATATATCTAGGTTTCACAATAAAATAAACGAAGGTCCTTATTACATATGTTGTGTCTGCAACCGATTATTATACAGAAAATCAGTCCTTCTGTTGAAAAAAATAAATATAGCTGCAATGAAAATCTGTTCACTGATACAAAGTCATTTGATGAAAAAGAATACATTTGTAAAACCTGCCACTCAAAGGTACAAAAAGGTAAAATTCCCTGTCAGGCAGTATATAATGATATGTCTGTTGATAAAATACCAGCTGAACTTGCGTCTCTAGAAAAGCTTGAACAAATTCTTGTGGCACAACGAATAGTCTTTGAAAAAATAATAGTAATGCCAAAAGGACAGCAAAGAAAAGTCAAGGGAGCAATTTGTAATGTGCCAGTTGAATGTGATCAGACATGTAAGGTTTTACCACGGCCACCTGAAAGATCAGGTATAATAATGCTGAAACTTAAACGTAAACTAGAATTCAGAGGTCATGTTTATTTTCAAGCAGTGCGTCCTCAGTTCATTCTTGATGCCCTTCATTGGCTTAAGATAAATAACACATTGTACAATAGTATAACAATTGATATAAACAATATCAGTACAAATCTCACAAGTTTAGGACAAGATTGTGACAGTGCTTCAGTCACAAACTTTGATAAAGATGAAAACACTCTAACAGATACTTGCCAACAGCATACAACTAATGATGAGACTGAAGAAAGGGATGACCCATTGAATGAGTATAGACAACCAACTAATGAGACATGTTTGCAGTCCATATTACCAGACTATCCTGTTACACTAGAACAAAATAATGAAAACTGTTCATTAGGAAATGAAGTATATAATATTGCACCTGGAGAAAATAGACATCCTGTATCACTAATGACTGATAAACAATGTGAAGAGCTAGCATTTCCAGTGTTGTTTCCAAAAGGACAGTTTGGGTATACCCAAGATAGGAAAATTAAATTATCACCAGTAAAGTACTTTAATGCTCGACTCTTACATTACAGTGGAAGGTTTGCTATGAACCCCGAATATCTGTTCTTTGCACAATTTATAATAGAACAGAAAAAGGTATCAGATAGTATAAATATAGCCTTAAAAAAGATCCACGGGCAACCTGTCACTGCATCACAAATAAAATCAGATGTAAACAAGTTAAAAAATTTAATTTGTCAAGATCAGGCATATTTGTTTTTAAGGCAAATTCCAGGCACACCACCATACTGGCAAAAATTTATGTATGAAGTAGTAGCCATGGTAAAGCAACTTGGCATTCCAACATGGTTTATGACATTATCATGTGCTGATCTTAGATGGTCTGAGTTGTTTCAGATTATAGCAAGAACACAAGGCAAAAACATGACTGATGAGCAAATTGAAGCTTTATCTTACAATGAAAGATGTTCAATGCTAAATCTTAATCCTGTTGTGGTCGCAAAGCACTTTCAACACAGAGTTGAAACATTTTTTACTGAGCTACTTCTTAGTCAAAATAACCCAATAGGTAAAATAATATATTATGCACTTCGTATTGAATTTCAAATGAGAGGATCTCCTTATTTACATGCATTGATATGGACTTCTGACTGCCCAAAACTTACATCAGACACTAAACAAGCTTATGTTGAGTTTATCAATAAGCATGTACAAGCCTACCTTCCAGACAAAGAAACAGAACCACAATTACATGAATTAGTCAAAACCTATCAAAAGCACAACCATTCTAAAACCTGCAGAAAGTACAAAAATATTAGTTGTAGATTTAATTTTGGTCAATTTTTTACAAAACGAACAATTGTAGCAGAACCTCTCAATAAAGATCTAGACGAGGAGATCAAGAGCAATATGCTTAACAGGCGAAACGAAGTTCTCAGTTTGGTGAAACAAGAGATAGACAAAGTGTTAAATCCATCAAAACCTAATTATGATGTAACTCTAAATGATGCTGACATTCTAAATTCAATCAATATTACTGAGGATGAATATTACTGGGCTCTATCAATTTCACCAGATACCGATTTTGACTTGCACCTTAAAAGACCAATAGACAGCTGTTTTATTAACAATTACTTTGTTGCTGGTATTAAAGGATTTCAAGCAAATGTTGATTTGCAACCTGTATTTAATCACTATAAATGCATAACATATGTATGTTCATATTTTACTAAAGATGAAACTGAATGTTCTCAGGCTATTACAAACGCAGCAAAAGAAGCAAAGAATTCCAACATGAATATAAGAGATGGCTTGAAAAAAATTGGTGCTGCTTTTCTCTCTACAAGAGAAGTTAGTTCACAGGAATGTGTCTACAGATCAATGCCTGAACTTTGGTTGAGAAAAATATTTCCAAAAACAGTATTTGTTAGCACAGATTTCCCAGAAAAAAGAGTGCGTGTTGCTAAGACACAACATGAGCTTAATGAACTGGACGATGAAAGCACTGATATCTTTAAGTCAAATATAATTCAGCGTTACAGCATTAGACCAATATCAATTCCTGATGTTGCTAACTTATGCCTTGCAGAATTTGCTGCATATTACTATAAGGATTATAAAATGGATTCTAGTGAAACTAGAGATTCTCAACCAGATGTTCTTCAAGATGACTTAATTGAATCACAACATACAATAACTGATACAAAACAATCTCTTCCCAAAAAAATAAAATTAATAAACACAAATGAATATATGCAATGTAGGAAAGTTAAGGCTGTTATAAGATATCATACACCAAACAAAACAAAAGAACCAGAAGCTTATTTCCACCATTTACTCATGCTCTATTATCCATGGCAAGATGAATCTAACCTTCTGAGTTCTTTAGATCAAACATATGCATCAAAATTCTATGAACCTGATGTTCAAGCTATTGTTGAACAGAACAGAGCAATATTTGAGCCTGATGCAGATGCTGTTAGTGAGGCACTTGAAGTCCTAAAAAGTAATCAGGGCAATATTCATTCATATGATTCAATTAATGACCAAGAAAATGCAGATTTGCAAAGTGAAGTACAAGATGAGTCTATTCTAAATGAGTCATTCAGTGAGCAACTACCTTCACATCTTGATCCACATTCTAATCAGAATGCCTCTCCTGGAATGATTACTTCCTACAACCAACCAGCAGAGATTTCTGATGATTTATTACGGCAGTCGGTAAGGTCCTTGAACATAGAACAACGTCATGCATATGATACAGTTCTCTCTTGGTGTCGAGATACGATAAAGAATATGAACAGTTTAAAACCTCTTGAGATAAAACCAATCTATCTTTTTATAACTGGTGGTGCAGGTGCAGGAAAAAGTCACTTGATAAAAACAATATACCACACAGTAGTTAAGACTTTTAGACACCCTCCTATTAACCCTGAGCTACCAACAGTTCTTTTACTGGCACCAACAGGCGTGGCTGCAATAAACATTGATGGAACAACAATAAACACTGGTTTTGCAATTCCTAAAGAAACTGGTGACAATCTACCTGCAATGTCAGACCAAAAGAAAACACAATTTAGATTATCATTATCTGACCTAAAACTTATAATAATAGATGAAATTTCTATGGTTGGAAACACAACCTTACTTCATATCCATCAAAGATTGAAAGAAATTTTTGGCACATCAAATTCTCTCCTATTTGCAGGAATTAGTATTATAGCTGTTGGTGACCTATACCAACTGCCACCAATACGTAAGAAAGCTGTTTTCGACAATTACAAAAATGATGCTTATAACCTATGTCATCCATGGAAGATGTTTAAAATGATAGAACTTACTGAAATTATGAGACAGAAAAATGATCAGCCATTTACAGAACTCCTTAACAGGATAAGAACAGCTTCTCAAACAGAAGATGACATCAAAATAATCCAATCAAGATCAATAAGCCAATCAGATGCCAATTATGCATCAGATGCACTTCATATTTGGGCTGAAAATGTCCTGTCAGCGAACACAACAACAAAAAATTAGAAGAACTACCAGGATCTATATTTACTCTAAAGGCTAAAGATCAATATCCAAAAAATGTAAGTAAACAAGATATTGACAGAGTATTAGCAAGAGGACGGTCTGAAACAGGTGGACTTGATTATGAAATTCTAATTAAAGAACGTGCCAGGGTTATGCTAACCACAAATATCAATATTGCAGATAGGCTCATTAATGGACAAATGGGAACTGTATTTAAATTTGATGTCAATCAAAATACTCAAAAACCAACTGTTCTGTATATAAAGTTTGATGATGCAAAAGCTGGAATAAACTTGATGAACACTCATGGCAACTCTTTTGCAAGACAAAACAAAGTAGTTCCTATTGAACCTGTACTGACAAAAATCAAAATCAGACCAGGTAAAGCATCTTCTCCAGAAATACAAAGGGTACAATTTCCTGTTGCACTTTCTTGGGCCTGTACTGTACACAAGGTTCAAGGTCTGACACTTGAAAATGTTGTTATCAGTTCTGAACTAAGAAGACAAAGAGCGTTTAACTATGGACAAGTTTATGTTGCCTTAAGCCGTTCAACTTCTTTACAAGGTATTCACATTTTTGGGCAAATTGCCAGTAAAGATGTTAAAGCAAATCCTAAAGTTACTGAAGAATATCAACGACTACGAAATGAATGCATCATTTCCAAAACAAGTTTATCGCAAAATGATTTTAACAACCCAGTATTGACCATATCGCTTTTAAATGTAAGATCTCTAAAAAAACATAGCATTGATATTAAATTTGATTCAAAACTTTTCAATAGTGATATCATAGCTCTAACTGAAACACAACTTCTACCTCATGATTCTGACAATGAAATTATAAATAATCTCAATCCCTTCCAATTGTACCGTCAGGATCACGTTACTGATAAATACTCGAGTATGGCACTGTGCACTAGAAACACGGTACAAATAAGAGAGTGTGAATACTTTCCTTCAATAAATGCACTAAAATTTGTGATAACTAATACCCCATCACAAGAAATACGATCTTTCCTTTTGCTCTATCGAAAGCACAGTTCCAATATCTTACAGTATGTAGATTGCTTGAAATACATCCTTAATAGTTATGAACTTGACATGATTCTTGGCGACTTTAATATTAATTATTTTAATGGCAGCCAAGTTGAACCACTCAAGTCTTTAATAGAATCTTTTAATTACACTCAAATTGTAACAAAACCAACATTTATTTCTTCCGGAAGCTTATTAGACCATGTGTACGTTTCGCCAACACTATTGCAAATAACCGCGAACTCTGTAGTTAATGTCTATTATTCTGATCATGACGCTATTAAAATCTCAATACAATATTGCCAACAGTAACATTCATTCGCATTCACTTGTATTCAATGCGCATTTTAATATTTCTGATAAATACGCCAAACGATTTTACTTCAAAACGAGACCTACAAATCAAATTAGCTGTACAAGAAAAAAGCCATCTTGTGCATATAAACACATCAGTTAAGAGCACGTACCTTGAGTGCGTCATCCCTGAAAAGGGCTTACAGAAATATATCTGCTGTCCATGGTTTGACAACATGGACAGCTGCGACCAAGACTTTGGTTATAAACAAGGTAAGAATTTCTCCTCTTTTTAGTGCTCTTCAATGCAAAATTTAGATGCGTGTATGACAGTCGTGATATACTACCATTAAACTAAATCCCTTTCTCCTCTATTTATAGCGTCCAAACTGGCTTAAACACAACCATCATAAAACGTCTCCTGGTCGTCGCCAACAATTGTTATTCACAAAACATTTATGATCCAGCCACCACCGTATTGGCTCCTAGTTTAATATTATACAAGTTAATAACGAAGATGAATTAACCGTCATACTTGTGAATGTATCCCAAATACGAACAGGAAATGAACACTTCACCAATAATTAAACCAGACGGCACAAACTAGAAAAAAGTTCTTGGAGTGAAAAATTACTCGACCTGCACGTCAATATTACATGTAATATTATCAAGAAGAAGTGTGTTTTTGTGATGCAATTCTACAGTTAGAATTTCTCAAAATTCGTCTCCTACCCTGGTTTTAAACAGACTTAAACAAGTCTATTCTTCAGTTGAACTTCCTCGACCTTTAATGGCTTTAAATTTGCTGATTGCTGCGCATGCAACTTCTCCATCAGGATGAAAAACAACTAACTATTGTGCGCATACAACTTCTCGACCCACGATGAAAAACAACTAATTATTGCAACGCGAACAAGGTCTTTACAAGCCAAGTCATCATTTTCTAGCTTTGAACGTTCAAAGTGTCATTACTACCTGTTGCATCTCAATCAATGCACTTAGTTCAACAGCTGACGAAAACAAGCTGAAAGATATATGGTTAGTCCGTACCGTGTGGGTTCCAGAGGCTCACATGCTGAACATGCTGCTGTGCCCTGCAAAATGGCATCACAAAAAGGTAAACAAAGTTGGAAGGACAATAATCCTTGGAATTATTGCATCATTATTCCTCGTCGCCTATTTAGCTGGACTATAATTTTATCTAGCGTTTAATAACACATAAACGACTCAAGAAATAATAAAAAACCCCATCAAACTAAAACTAATGGTTTCATAAAAATACTTTTTTGAATCTTGTTATCTACCCAAGCCTCTGCCCAAAGCTCAGAAGACAAGGGAAAGCATTACAATTTCGTATGTTACAGTTCAATTGAAAAATAGGCTTTAACTGCACTTTATTTTATACCAATTCACAAATGCAACAAGTCAACTTTATTACCAACAGCAAAACATATATTTACATAAATGTATTAGGCAGTAATTGTTGAGAGACCTCCTACATAGGGGTGTGTAGATATTAAATGAATGTACACACAGAACATTTACATGTATGATTTCCATGAAAACTCTCTTAAAACCAATAATTCGAACAACTGTAAATTATAAACGTAACAAAAACAGCAAAATTATTTGCTATGTCACTTTTCCAAGTTGAGTGTCATATTAAACATCAAAAAGTTCAAGTGTTTAGTTACTCACTTTAATACTTCCATTAACTCAACTACATTGTCTTCTTTCAAAACTTTAAATGAAATGTTCTTGACCAAAAGAAGTGTCTCCATAATCATCTTGCGTGACAGTTGTGCCACGTTAGTTTCTTCAATGTTGTAATTTTCAGTTTTTGAAATTGATGTAAACATGGCGTTCAGCACGGCACCAGAGCAATAAAAGCGACCCACATTATTGCCATCTTGATCAACAATCATCACACTTCCTGAAACAGCTGAAGTCATGTTCTGCTTCAGCATGCTCAACTTGCAAGAAGAACATTCGACAAATTGAGACTCGTTGCCATCATCTTCATCTGCCATTCGGTTTTTGCAGTTTATGCAGACATAAAATTTACTTATATCAATGGCCAAAATTTTGCCATTAACATCTTCTATTTCTTTCTTTTTTGGCTTGAGTTGCTCTGCAGCCGCCAAGCTTTCCTCTGACAATGATATATCCTCACAAATGTTGGCTTTGCAATCTTGTGTTGCGCTCAAGTACTTTCTCTTGAAAAAGCTGACTCTTACCTCACTGAAGACGTACGATTTTTCGTTCGAAATATTCGGAATCATGTCATTCCAAACTGTCGCTGGGATTGCTCCAGTGGAGTCAGCGACCACAATGTCGCACTTGGTAATTTCTTTTTTCATGGTCCTGGAGAACACGATTTCACTGTCCCCTTTCCATACGACTTTAGCTTTGATCATGACAGTGTCACCATTGAAACACGAATTTACGATTTCCCTCACAGAAACTTCCTTCTCTGTGCCTGAGCCGCCTGGTATGTCTCTCCATGGGAATGATAAATTCTTCGTAACCATAATCTTCGAGTAGTTATTCATCTTATATTCCGTGCTATCGGGCTCGTATTTCCGTTTTTGTGGGCTAACGTTCTGCAGTTGAACCGGTGATTTGCACTGTTCTTTTTCTTTAATCCCATCATACTTGTCACTACTAAAGCACACGACTCGCCGGTTGTCCTCTCTCTCTTGGATCTTAAAATCAAAATATCTGTTTCCGGAAGGTGGGTTCTTCACTGGGGAGACGCTATGAATGTACCCTTCGACATCTGTCAACTTCTTGGTATCTTTAATATCTCTGCCAGAAGAGTTAGTTGCTTTTGCTGCCATTTCGAGAGAACGAAGAGAAAGCACATGGGGTGTGCGCGCGCATCGATGAACTACCGTTAGGGGTGGACCATTTAATTTTCAGGGCTGCCAAGCTTTCCCCATGCCATGCATAACTGATAAGCAAATGATAGATATTTATTGGCCTATTTTTTTCTCACCTAAGCACTATAACCGCCTCGATATGCATACTATACATACGAGCCTGTCAGTAGCCCGAGTGAAGGCCTGAGCAGGCCTCTTGTTTATATAGGAGTATGGTAGGTCATTTGCGCCGCGAGGATTTTTGGAAGGGAAGCTAACAACTGGTAACCTATTGAGCAAAATCTTTTCACCAAGAATGTGTTTTGGGTGAAAAAAACTACATAAATATACAATGGAAAGAGAAATGCAGTTCAATAAAGCAAGAAAACTTTAAGCGGATGCGACAAGAACTATTAACTCGAAGGAAAAGCGTTGAGGGAAAGTCGAAAAGACTGAGAAACGTACAGAACTGTCACAACGACAACGAACCAGCGGAAGAGAGGAAAGTTATTTGCTTAGCAAAGAAAAGGGAAGCTAACAAACTGAGGAAGTGAGAAAAACGGTAAACATATTGTATACTACAGAGAAAAGGCAACGGGAAAGTGCAGTGCATGATTATATCGAGAAAAACGGCAAGGTTTAAAACAGCTGTATTCTTAAAAGTTAAAACGTGAGTAGCGTTTTTCCTGTTTTCTCATCAATTTTTTCAAATAACTTTTTTTCCACCTTGATAGTGCTGTCCGATTAATACTGTTTACTTTTGCTTTGCTTCAATTGCTGGTTTTAAAGTTATTACAGTTTATTTTGTCGACGTGTCTTGCTGAAGACGCCAGTCTAGATCGAGTTTTTCTATAGGACGTGGCATATTTTCTTCATTATTTTTATTGATTTTCAAATCAAGATCTGCATTTTGCTTCATCTCGTCGGTCCAATTAGACTGTGTTTGTTTTCATGTATATTATATTTTGTTGTTGGGCTATTAATTTTCAGATTAACATGCATGGAAACCTTTTAAAAACTTGCAAGATCGTTGACATTGTCATCAAAACATGTACATGGAAGCCATTTAAAGGCTTACTAAAAAAACCCTTTCAAAACCTCGAGTAAACAAAATATGTTTTATAACCAGACTACCCTCTGCTACCAGAGTTTATTTAAGTACTCTTTTCTTCAACCACCGTTACAGGATTATTTTCGACTGAAAATTTTCCTTTGGCTTTGAACATCGAGGAGGAGGAGGGGTTACAAAAAAAAAACACGTTAAAGCGGGCGAGGGGTTGTTGCGTTTATGTATTTCTAGTAGATATGTAAATGTAACATGTTGTGACCGCGTACATGCATGTGAATATAATAAGTTACCGGAGAACGTTATATATCAGACATAGTTTAACGTTACTCTGGCTTAAAAGTTTTTTTAACGTATAAAAAGTTACTGTTTATTACCCCAACGTTTCGACACTTTGATCTAGTGTCGAAACCATTCTGTGGTCGAAACGTTGGGTCATGAACAGTAACGTTTTAGGCTCCGTTTACACTATTACGGTACGGTTGTGGTCCGGATTGGGGTGAGCGTTCCGTAACAAAAAAATCGTCTGTTTACACTATGACGGTACGGTAAATTTACCATAGCGTAGTGATTTGCAGCTGGAGTGCTAAGCGTATAGTGACTACGCTACGGAAAACCACTCCGGAATAGTGTAAACACAACAAAGAAACGTAGTGATTTTTCAACGGAAGACTGACCGTACCGTAATAGTGTAAACGGGGCCTAAAGCTACGTTCAAAAAAACGTTTAAGCCAGAGTAGCGTTAAACTATGTCTGATTCTTCACCTGGCTGCCTTGGGAATTTAAGGTTATGCAGTGTGTATAAAAAAAACTGCCCTGCGAGTCATGCAGAGCCCCTTTCCGACCTACGCAAGCTTCGGGGGAAAGTGGGCTCTGCTAACAAACTCGATATTTCTTTTTGAGTATGCGTGAACGGTTGCCAAGATACTATTTTGGGCCCATGCTCGAACGCGTCACTTCCTATTTTCCTGCTTACGCGTGTTCGTAAACTAGAACTTGTTTGACCAGTTTAAAACCTGACTGACTTGCCCCAAACTTGGGGCAAAGATCGAGTTTGTTGGCAGAGCCCACTTTCCCCCGAAGCTTACGTAGGTCGGAAAGGGGCTCTGACTTGCAGGGTACAAAAAACCCTGAACCCTTAGAAAACAACCTATTGTAGTAGTTTGAAAGCCCTAAGCACTTCGCTGAACCCACAAATGCGTAAAACACACGGTCTTATACACCTGGGAAATTAAGATAACTTGAAGTGTATGCATGGTGAAAGTATTTAAAAGCTTTTTCTCTTCCTGTTTAACTTATGTGCTGATTAATTTATAACGTAGCGCTTTTAGGGCTTTCAAACTACGACAATAGGTTGTTTTCTAAGGGTTCAGTTTTTTTTTATACACACTGTATATCTTTGCTATTATCAAACAAAACTCCTTGAAATGCTACGTGTTTTGTGTAGTGCAAGGAACACACGTACATGCTTCTTTCAATTTAAGTTTGGTTTAATAATAGCAAAGATATATGATTTTCTCCAACAACTCACTATGCACGTGTACATCACAACATGTGACATTTATACTTAACAAATAGAAAATCGCTTGCGTGTCTCTGTACTGTGATACAAACACGAATGACGTGATTTCAACCGGAAAAAATGCCCAGTGGAAACACGAGGCGAAGCCGAGTGTTTTCACACATTTTTTCCGGTTGAAATTGCGTCATTCGTGTTTGTATCACAGTACAGAGTCACAAAAGCGATTTTCTATTTGTTTTATAAAATAACTAACCGTTTTACGAGGTAAAAAACCAAGGAGAAGCCACCAAAGTGACCGAGACTCAGCTGACGAATGATGGCGTAATCAAATAAATACGCCAGTGATTACGTGAGATTTAACCAAACAGAGCATGCGTTGTGCAATATAAAATGAAAATGACGTCAAACGTGTCTCTGTACTCTGAGTGAAAATGGCTCTCGTCCAATCAGAGCGTGCGTAGCATACCTGTTATTTTATACATATCAAATAAACCGAAATATCTGCGAAGCAACACAGCCAAAAACTGCAAAAAATGTTACTTTGTCATTTTAAGTGCTCATTTTGAGACAAACTTCATTTTCATGTCATAGAAATTATGCACTTTAAAAGAGCTAGTGGTTATTCTTTATGCGTGAAATATATATATATATATATATATATATATATATATATATATATATATATATATATATATATATATATATATATATATATATATATATATACATATACATATACATATACATATACATATACATATACATATACATATACATATACATATACATATACATATACATATATACATATACATATACATATACATATACATATACATATACATATACATATACATATACATATACATATACATATACATATACATATACATATACATATACATATACATATACATATACATATACATATACATATACATATACATATACATATACATATACATATATATATATAATACGTAATGTTTACAACACGAGCGGCCGTGTTGTATTGAATATACAATCACGAGCCGAAGGCGAGTGATTGTATATTCAATACAACAAGGACGCGAGTGTTGTAAACAACTTGTGAAATGAATAAATAGTAAAAATCCCTTTGGGATATTGAGATGCTAATTAGCTAATTAGTTACAAGCACTAGTGGTTGTATCAGAAGAGTATACATCCACCAGTGGTTGTAACTAATTAGCATCATTGGTTTTAGTTTGTATGGGGTTTACAGGGGTAACATGTGACGTAATTTCTGAAATTGGATTGGCTGCAAAACTCATGAATTAGTAATGAATTTCACAAATATATATATATATATATATATATATATATATATATATATATTTAAAACACTCATTAATAATTCATGAGGAAAACACAAAAGAAATCATGACCGTGAAGGAGGTTGTATATCTGATACAAACCACACGTGGTTGTATCACATATACAACCACTAGTGGTTGTATATCAGGTCACTATCTCCGCTCTAAAACATTGAAATTGAGCTTTTTCTGAATTAATCTGAACAAATATTACTCATATTAACATCAAAGACTCGGCGTGTTTTAAGCTGTTTACAACATTCGCGTCCGTGTTGGATCGAATATATAATCACTCGCCTTCGGCTCGTGATTGTATATTCGATACAACACGGCCGCTCATGTTGTAAACATTACATATATATATATATATATATATATATATATATATATATATATATATATATATATATATATATATTATATTTATATTTGACTTTCCTTTTTTAAGATTGGAAACTTTCACAGCGTTGCTCATCTTGTGTTGGAAAAGGTTCCGAAGCTTTGCCCAACAGAAGACCTTGAGCAAATAGAAGAAGATGTTACTTCAATGAAAATTGAGTTAAAAGTTTCATCTAAGGTAAACTGTTCAGCGACAAACTATTTACTTAACACTTTATTATTTTTCTTAGTTATTTAATGTTTATTTTACCTTTGAAAACTAGACGCATAGGACTATCGCATATTTTTCTATTGATTTACTATCCATGCATATATTCTTAGTTTTTATATTATCTTTTGACTTGATATGACGTGGAGTAGCATCGAAACGTCGTCGATTTGTATATTATAGCTTTTTATGGATTGTATAAGAACGTCTCAGCGTTTAAATTTATTATTAAAAGGTAAAGAAAAGAAAACTATTTCATTGTTGGGCAGATCTCAAAGTTACTTGTCTTTTAAAGTAATATTTGGCATTTCACTCGATTACTACATTGTTCTAGTAACGTTGAATTGCGGGGTCGATTTCATTCTGAAGGCCTTGATGTTGCATTTTTGCAACTGGTGAATTTGAACTGCATTGAATTTCTCAGCAAAACGTTGTCAATGTGCTTACTTCGTTATATATAATATATGTTGCCTTTAAATAACTGAATAATCAATTAACGCAACTTGACAGCTTTAATTTGGCCTCGTTTAATTTTACTTTGAATTTTAAAATATTAACATGCCGCTGAATGAAAACTTTGCACGTTCAACTGATTATTCTCATTGACAAAGGCTGGCGATATGTGCCGGAAAACAGCCATTATAGAAATCGTTGTTAAGTAACTAACACTTAATTGTAGAAAGAGTAGTAGTTCTTTCCAGAAAAAAGGAAATTGTGCGAGAAAGAAACGAATCATATTCTGCTGTTCTAGTTTTGCTATCTACGTTTTTGAATATGAGAATTAATATGAGTAATTAATGTTAAAATATGCATGTCGTATTTGGGAGATTTTAACAAATTCCTAAAAGTTTTTTCTGTCGTAAAGCCTGGTTTTCATATGTCGCCGATCGTCGGCGATTTGTGATTTAGATGCATGTTAAAACGGGAAATGCAGCAGCATGTTAAGTAATAAAGAACAATGCAGAAAAGCAGTGCTTTTATTCTTTTACTTAACATGCATCTAAATCACAAATCGGCGACGATCGGCGACATATGAAAAACAGGCTTAAGTTAAACACAGAGAAAACTCTGAGCTCCAGACGGGACTCGATCGCACAACCTTCTGAATGCCAGCCGGACGCTCTCACCATTGAGCCACTGAAAGCGAGGTTTCTGCACAGTCATAAATATTTGCAGAGAAAATAATTCAACAAAGTTGTGGACAAGAACGAGTTAAGAAAGGGGTCTTGTCCAAATAATAAACTGTTGTTTTTAATCTTAATTATTTGTATTATTTTCTAGCCTTTTCAAGTGATGGTCACTCCTCCGGTATTGGTGATACCAGGAAAGTTATTGGTTGGGAAGTTTTACAAATATTTTTTCAAGGTGATTAAATATGGGAATATGGGAAATATGAGAATAGCGTACTTATTACTGTGCGATAAAATCGTCCATTATTTTAAGTTAATAGTTCTTGAAATGTTTTAAAATCAATGTGGTTGGCCATTATTTTTAAACCATGCTCTGTTATAGATGAAGAACAACAGTGTATCTGAAGCAAAATGGGAATGGGAACAGTTTGATGATGGAAATGTGATCACAATTGAACCACGTTGTGGATGTCTTGGTGCGTCAATATTAAAAGAGAATATCTAATGATGGATAGGGATAAAATCTAAAAGACATAGAGACATAGAGACATAGAGACATAGAGACATAGAGACATAGAGACATAGAGACATAGAGACATAGAGACATAGAGACATAGAGACATAGAGACATAGAGACATAGAGACATAGAGACATAGAGACATAGAGACATAGAGACATAGAGACAGACAGACAGACAGACAGACAGACAGCATAATTCTATTTTGTTACATGTTTTACTCTTGTTGTTAGATGCAGACCAAGAACAAACACTCAAACTGAAGATATGTGGGCAAGTGGCTGGATCATTTGCATCGACAGTAAAATGTCACGTTGAACATTCTACAGAACCAGTTTATATTCATGTTAGATCTAAGATTGAGGTAATTTCGACTAACCTCTCTGAATGCACATAAAAGAATATAGGATTGGCGGCTATTTATGAAATGGGTCTATAATCGTGTTGGCAGAGTTAAATAAGAATTCCGAATTTACACACTTCTACTCAGTGGCGTATCCAGGGGGAGGGTGTGTGGGATGATCGCTTCCCCGCAATGGTCTCCAAGACC
Organism: Corallium rubrum; assembly: GCA_964035015.1. Taxonomy (NCBI): domain Eukaryota; kingdom Metazoa; phylum Cnidaria; class Anthozoa; order Scleralcyonacea; family Coralliidae; genus Corallium; species Corallium rubrum. The sequence goes on from OZ035998.1 coordinate 10,572,799, forward strand.
ATTCTCGTGAAAGGTTTAAGTCCGTGGAGAAACTTGTAGAAGGGGGGGGGGGGGGGGGGGTACAGTTGTTTTAAGGCTAAGTGAGCAGACAGTGATGTGTTATATATATATATATATATATATTATAGGCATGCATATGCTATAAATTACAATACAAAGGGTTTATACAAAATGCCTCCAACCTGTTTTACCTTTACGACTTGTTTATAAATCTGGTTTGATTTCAACAAAATTATGTAATTTATGGCTTTCAGATTATTCGGCCTAAATACTTGCCTCAAAATGCAGGAAATAGTGTTTCAGAGTCCCTAAAAATCAAACATTTTCTTGGGGAGCATGCCCCCGGACCCCCCTAGGACATGGAGGTTCTTGCCCCCATACTCAAGGCCCTGGGTACGCCACTGCGAAGGGCAGTGTTTGTAAACTTGACAAAACATGTGCTGTGAGTGTTTTGAAATGCTTAAAACGTTCAGTTATTGGTTGTTTTTGCTTTGATTTATTCAATTGCAAATATAGTGATGGCAATTTTATATAAAATTATGTTTATTAGTATTCTATACATATAAAATTCTATGTCCATTAGTATTCTTTCCGACGTCAATAAGTTTTATCAGGTATAAAACCACCGACATGATACTGATTTTCTTTGAGTTTTCTTCATGAATTATTAATTCCTTTTTTAATATGTTTGAAAGTGATACATTCACTCTGTGTAATAAAATTGCACAAAGCGTCTTAGGAAAAAGTCGTGATATATAACAGTATTACTTTATATCCTGCGCAGCAGTTGTTGATTTCCATGTCTTATCTAATAGGGACCCCATGTTAGAGTAGAAAATCCAGATCAAGATTTTGGTTTGGTAAGATTTGGTCATTCAGCCGCACAAAAGATTATGTTAACAAATTTATCTGAGGTTCCCGCTGCTTGGTCTGTTCGAGAAGCGTCTTACTATCATCTAATAAATGTAGATGAGGTTAGTGTTTTATTTATTGTCTATTTTGTTTTTAATTATACAGACAATTTATCACAGAAAGATATGTCATCTCACGAGCATGCGCGCTAAAGTATTTATCTTTGATTTTTGTGACTGGATTTTGATGTGTCCAAAAACGTTTGATGTGTCCAAAAAATCTCAGTTGTTTGCTGCAGGCTTGGACTGGTCATTGTGTCATTTTGCTTTAGAACAATGGACGGCCATTGTTCTACAGTACTCCGCCATTGTTAAGTGGCCAAAATGGCACAATGGCCATACAGTCCAAGCCTGGCCCGCTGTATATATGTAGGGTAAAGTTTGCAAGGTACATGTAGACAAAAGTAATTGAATGTGTGTAGTTGTGTGAAATAAGAGTGATGAAGTTGTTATGTGCCTCGTTTTAATTTTCTTCTTTTCTCTTGTGTTGTGTTGTGTTGTGTTGTGTTGTGTTGTGTTGTGTTGTGTTGTGTTGTGTTGTGTTGTGTTGTGCTGTGCTGTGCTGTGCTGTGCTGTGCTGTGCTGTGCTGTGCTGTGCTGTGCTGTGCTGTGCTGTGCTGTGCTGTGCTGTGCTGTATTGTGTTGTGTTGTGTTGTGTTGTGTTGTGTTGTGTTGTGTTGTGTTGTGCGCTGTGCTGTGCTGTGCTGTGCTGTGCTGTGCTGTGTATTTTGGTATTGAATTATAATCTTTTCTAAAAAGTGTATATAGGAACAGAATTCGTGTAGAATGTGAATAAAATGAGGGAAACCTGATTTATTTTTCAGGATTACAAAGAGATGCCTTCAGAATTCCAGTTTGACCCACAGTTTGGTGAGCTACCTCCTTATGGAAAGACCGCCGTTGATGTTGTCTTTACTCCGTTGAAAAGTAGAAGAGTGAGGAGTGTATTCGAATGTCTCGTTGCTCATAGCCCATCAAGGTAATGTCTTGGTCCACTGATATAATAATACGGCGCTTTAGTACGACTGCGACTCTGATGAGATACGTCATTTACGTGCCAAGCAGGCATGCGCAGGAGATGTATTTGTTTTCTCTTGAGTACAAATATTGTGGGATATTTTGTGGAACTGTGAATGTAGCTCGTGTGAGTTAACATCACGCTTTTGTTCTCACTACCAAGCCTTGCTTTGGAACTGTTTTTGTTCATTTGTTGTATTAATGCCAAAGCGAGGCTTGTATGGCGGTGATTATCCAACCGTGACGTAGGCCTAAACTACGCGACTCGCAGATTACATTGGTGGTTATTATAGTGACTGCTACCAGGTGATCTGAAAACACGGAAAAGGACTGGGACTAGTTGTCAAATAGAAATCCATTTTTCGAATTAAACTATTTAATATCTCGTGAAATATACTTTATTTTGTTCCCAAATTTAGCATAGACTTATCATTTTCAACACTGAACATAAATACAAAGTTTCAACCAGTTTGATAAAGGAAAATGAAAGAAATAAGTTATTCAATACAGCAAAATGGATTTCTATTAGGTTGCTAGTTCCAGGCCTTTCCCTCACGGTCAGATCACCTGGTAGTTTAAACCAGCATTAAATTGGGAAAGACGATATCTTTCAACAGTTTAGCAAGTACAATGACCTAACAAAGAAAAAGGCAGACACTTAATATATACTTAATTTTTTGAGCTAATTTTTTAAATTGTGCATTATTTTTCCACCCATGGAATCTTGAAATTTTCCGAGTGTAGTTTGTGTTAAGGGATAACTTTTTGACTTGGAAAAACTTTTTACGCGAGCTTTATCCCCTACGCGTTTTACACCTTGTATGTCATGCACATGTTAGTACGTAAAGAAAAATTTTGGAGAGATTAATAGACCTTTCCACATTAAGTGCGTGGATAACGCGTTGAGAGATTTGATTGGCTCTCGTAAAACTGCGGACATCCAAAACTTCGGACAAACATTGGACATTAGCCAATCAGATTTGTCAAAAAGAAAGATCACGTGATCCATTCACTTCATGCGGAAAGGTGTATTGAAATGGTTTTAATTTTAGGTACATCTGTTTAACTGCGGAAGTTCAAAATCCAGAAATCTGCATTCTCTCTTCTTGCATCGTCATGGAAGAAGTGTATGTTAATGTTCCACTAGCGAAGCACATTGAGATAGAAAATAAAAGTTTGTTACAAACTAAATTTTGCTGGATGGACGTAAGTACACATGAGACTATTTTAATCTAATCATGACTGTTGTGGCTTTTATACATGAACCGTCACTCTTCTCAGTTGTTCTTCTTTATATACTTGCTGCTGGTATTATCATCATCATCATCATTGTTATTATCATCATCATCATCATCATCATCACTCTCGCTGATTCTCGTTATTCTTATTATCATCTTCATCCATGTCATCATTGTAATCCTCATTTTTATTACTCGCATCATGCTCATTAGCCTTCTCATCAACATCCTCATACTTATTAGCCTTCTCATCCTGCTCATTTGCCTTCTCATTATCATCCTCATGCTTATTAGCCTTCTCATCCTGCTCATTTGCCTTCTCATCATGCTCATTAGCCTTCTCATCATCATCCTCCTGCTTATTAGCCTTCTCATCATGCTCATTAGCCTTCTCATCATCATCCTCATGCTTATTAGCCTTCTCATCATGCTCATTAGCCTTCTCATCATTCTCATCATGCTCATTAGCCTTCTCACCATCCTCATGCTCATTAGCCTTCTCATCCTCATGCTCATTAATCTTCTCATTATCTTCATTATGCTCATTAGCCTTCTCATTATCCTCATGCTCATTAGCCTTCTCATCCTGCTCAGCCTTCTAGTCCTCATCATGCTCATTAGTCTTCTCATTATCCTCATCATGCTCATTAGCCTTCTCATTATCCTCATCATGCTCATGAGCCTTCTCATTATCCTCATCATGCTCATTAGCCTTGTCATTATCCTCATCATGCTCATTAACCTTCTCATTATCCTCATCATGCTCATTAGCCTTCTCATTATCCTCATGCTCATTAGCCTTCTCATCCTGCTCAGCCTTCTAGTCCTCATCATGCTCATTAGCCTTCTCATTATCCTCATCATGCTCATTAGCCTTCTCATTATCCTCATCATGCTCATGAGCCTTCTCATTATCCTCATTATGCTCATTAGCCTTCTCATTATCCTCATCATGCTCATTAGCCTTCTCATTATCCTCATCATGCTCATTAGCCTTCTCATTATCCTCATCATGCTCATGAGCCTTCTCATTATCCTCATCATGCTCATTAGCCTTGTCATTAGCCTCATCATGCTCATTAGCCTTCTCATCATGCTCATTAGCCTTCTCGTCATCATCCTCATCGTCGTCCTCGTCTTCCTGCTCCTCTATATCTTCTTGCTCGTTCTTTCCTTCTCTTCTTCAGCGTCGTCATCCTCATCTTTCCTCTTTTTCCTCGTCTTTCTTCTTCTTCTCCTCATTATTATATCATATAATTTTCCTTCTGCTTATTATCATACTTATCTTTCTGCTTTCCATAATTCTCCTGCTCATCTTCTCCGTTTTTGTGCTTTTCTTTATTATATTATCCTATTTCCTGTCCTCCTCCTGGCCCTCTTATACTCCTCTTCCTTTTTTCACCTTTTTCTTCCACTTCTTCTTACTTTTTCTCAACTTTTTTCTCATCTTCAGTTTCCTCCACGTCCATTTTTTTATCCTTCTCTTCTTCCCGCTAGCTTTTTTCTGCTTTTCATTCGTTCTCTTTTTTGCCGAACGTCTGTTACATCTTTGTCATTTTTATTATGATCATTACGTCATTTAGATCGTCAACATTATAATTATTATTTACGTCCTCTTGATAGTAAATTTTATCATTATGATGATTACGATCTTCATTATAACAGTCATAGTAATAATTAACAATTAGACAACGAGACCGAGTTTTCTATTTAACAATTAGACAACGAGTCCGAGTTGTCTATGAGCGAATAGTCAACGAAGGCGAAGCCTGAGTTGACTATTCGCTCATAGATAACGGGGACGAGTTGTCTAATTGTTTTAGTATACACCCTTTACCTACTGTAAAAAATACAGTTTTTCTAGTGCAAACTGACAAAAATGTTGTGTTATTTAACCACTCGTGAGCGGCAAGTAAAAGCAGATTTATTGATAAAATACGGTTTGTATTTCGTTCCTTACCATTAAAAATCTTCATGCCATATTTTGTGGCGTTTTTAGTTTTCTCAGGGATAGAATTGTCTGTCAAACTCTCAAAAAATTCCTCCGAAACGTCTGCAAAACGAGAGTTTACTGCCATATTTTTTCAGGTTTGTTTTCATTTTTCTCAAACGTTGTCCATCACGAATAGACAACGGTTGAGTAGCCAATCAGAATAAAGGATTTGTAATAGACGATGGTTGGGTGTATACTAAGAGCTGATAGTCAACGAAGCGAAGCCGAGTTGACCATCTGCTCGTAGAAAACGAGGGCGAGTTGTCTAATTGTTTTAGTATCAACCATAAACAACTTTTCTTTAACGTAAATAAGTCTTATCAAACATTGTCCAAATTTTCAAATAGTTTTACCTTTTTGTTTGCAGTAGTCTCCCCATTCAAAATGTAGAGTAGTTCGATGGCACATGATAAACAATCGCTCACAAAAAACGAGATTGTAATTACTTTGCTTTAAATTTGGTGTTGATATACTCCATAGACATAAGCGAATTCATTTTCTTATTAGAAAATGTCAAACTGGACAATTTTCCATTACTTTCGGGCCAATGCTTTCATGATTTCATCACTCGTATATAAATTTTAGCGGACGCCATGTTTGGCCTAGTTTCCAGGTTTTGCTCGCAGCATGAATATGCCGTGACTTCTGATTGGTCAAAATAGGAATATTCCAGGTATGAGAAGGTTTATCATTGGATAACGCTACTATGATCTATCACCAATAGACCACTGGTAGCTCAGCCAATCAGAAAGCCGGATTTATAATAGACCACCAGTTGGTTGATACTAATCATTATTATTATTATTTTTTACGTCCTGTTAATCATCATTATTATTATTATCATCATCATTATCATTATCATTATCTTACCCATCATCATCGTCGTCATCATCATCATCATCATTATCATCATCATCATCATCATCATCATCATCATCATCATCATAGTTATCATTATCATTATCTTCATCTTACCCATCATCATCGTCATCATCATCATCATCACCATCATTACCATCATTATTGTCTTTGACATTATTGCCGCAATTGTTGTTTTGGTCATCGTTACTTTTTACTACAAAAAAACGTCACAAACATCCGAAAAATAGTCATTATCATTATTATGATTGTATTATTCAACATTAACGCTGTCAGTATCCTCCATACAATAATGCTTTTAAAGTTGTATCATAAATTTTAATAGCAAGGTGTACCAGAAAAATATAAAATTAGTGAAATTCAAATGCCAGTAACGATATATTCTCATTGTAGTGTCTTGGCGATGACTCCAAGAATTGCAGAGTCCAATTGCAACCCAACGAAGGGATTCTTGGACCACGCGAGCAGAAAAAAATTTCTGTCTTGTTTACTGGATCTAAAGAAGGACCAATTAAAGACCTTGTGGCTGTTTGTGACGTAGAAGGAATGGAAGAAGCGGTTTATTTGACGTTTGAAGGAACCGTGCGTGGTTTGGAAGTTTCCTTTAGAACAGAACCTGTTCAGACAAATGAATTGTAAGTGTTAAAATTTTAGAGATTGTAGCCTAGTCGTTAGTAGTTCTGAAGCTTACGATCCAGCAAATGTATATGGGATCCTATAGACCAGACGTCACCGTTCAAGGTACTTAAGAGCACCTAGCAGATTTCTGGCGAAGAGTTTGGTAAATATCTTGGCGTTGGTGGCACAGTGGTTAGAGCACGTGCCTTTCACCTCTGCGACCAGGGCTTGATTCTTGCTCTCAGCAGTTATCTGATTGAAAATTTCACCTTGGTCGCATGTGAGAAGAGTGCTTCTAGTTTGACTCTACCGAACACCACAGGTTTCCTACGGGTACTCCGGTTTCCGCCTGTAGTAACACCTATAGGGATAACAGTTTAGACATAACTGATAGAGTTATCCAGTATGTTATATCCAGATATAGTTAGTTTCAGGGGCTCTGGAAGCAGCGGGTGTCTGGGATGAGGGTGTTCTACATAAGAAGGACACCCACAATATTTTATCAAATTGTAAACAAATTGATCATTGGTGTTGTTGACGCGAAGTACATCTTTTCGTTTTTTTATACATAAGTATTTTACATAATTATTATAAGGTGACGCGTTGACAGTGTTCTCATCCCCAGGTGTTTATCCGGCGCGGTCAAGATGCATGTGACCAAGGCTTGGTCTCTAAGCTGCGCAAGCTTGTGGCTTAGAACAAATATGGCAAATTGTGATTCAAACGATTCAAACAATGTTCAATGTATTGTTCAATAATAAAAGTTCTTGAAGTTGTTGTGAACTTGTGATGTTGTCTAATTGTATGTTATATGTAGTTATTAGTTATCTATTATATTCTCTGAAGGGTGTGGCCCTGTTTATGGCATTCTGCGAGACGCAGGACACCCAAGAACCCCTGGTTAGTTTAGTTTAGTTCAATCTAACCTATCTTTAGAGATCTACAGACAGTTTCAACTGAATGTTTTATAGCATTAAAGAATTTCTACAGTGCTTTCGAGAAAGTTGAATTGTTTTTAAGTAATACGGTGTTGAGGTGCTGGACATGGGGTGCGTGTTGATATTAAGCTTAGAAAGTACAAGTAGCAAGCGAAGGATTTTGATGTAATAGAACGAAAGTAAAAAGAAAGTTAAAATAACTTTCTTGTACTCGGAAATTTTTTAGCCATAATGCAAATTTATTTTATCTTTTTTGACGTACAGCATTTGGCGGTCTAATGAACAGGATTCATTTCTGAAAATTACGGACCATCCGCCATTTTGTTAAAATGTGCTTTGCTCTCTCGCGCGCTGAGCAGTTAGGTGTCCATGAATAGAGCGGTGTATAACCGCGAAGAAAGCCTCGGACTAGGCTGTGGGGAACGTAATTTCCAATCCTTTTTTAAAATGCAATCGGTCTGAACGCCTTCGAATTTCTAAATTACTTTCGGCAGTAGACAATATTTATTTACATTTCATTTTTGCATAATATGTTACATATACACTATATTTAGGTTTATACAAGACGTTACAGATATAAACTGACAAATAACTAAATATACAGTACTTATAAGGAAATGCCTAGCATCTAAATAAACCGTAAGGTTTTCGAGTTGACTTTTTCTTTGATAACCCGATCTTTTTTGTCTCTGCTCAATTTTTTGCAAATGTCTGTGCCTATGTCAATTCATTTACTACTGTATATTTATACCAAGGATGAAATATGCTACGCCGTTGATTGCTTTTGCATATAAATTCAACAGTCAAGTGTAATCCCCATTGTGTCACGATTACTTTAACCCTTTCTCGACTGTATCGTTCCTTTTGGAACCGATGCAGACTTTAGTATTTTACTCTGGCTATAACCAGAGTATTTTCCTCTGGCTAACGCCAGACGATATTACTTGCCAAGGGGAGAAGAGTTCTCTGGCACCAAGGGGTTAAACATGACTAATTTATTGTACTTTATTCAAATTATAGTGTGTTAAATTTACAAAAAAAGTGTAGATTTCCTAATTTTATTAAATTAAAATAAAACTTAAAAAGTTGATTTTTTTCTTTTCCTTGGTTATATTTTGTAGATCCACATATTCTTCCGAAGATGGGGATAACCTTACGTTAGACTTTGGAAAGACCTGCATTGGTGAAACTCCTAAAGCTTTACTAATCCTAACAAATAAAACAGCTATTAAGACGACATACTCTATTGAAGTCGAGCATTTTCACGCCAGTACAACATCGACTGCTTCTTTAGGTACTGTTTGTTATTGTTTGAAGAATGTTGAAAACTGGCGCATACGAACGATAACCTTTTCCAGCCGACTACTTCAAGGACTATTAATTTACTTTGGACTATTAATTTACCAAGCATTTAATGGTTTCCCCCTCCTATAATTGGATTACCATGCATCTGACCTCCTTTTCTTGTTTCTCCACGTAACATCTGTACTTTGTTCCAGGGGTTTTATGGTTTAAGTTCGTGCAAATCCTGAAAACTTGAGCTGCATGCATTGTCAGTATAGTTATGAAGATTAACTTCTCTAATTAACTTATCTAAAATTACCGAATAAGTGTCTCGCTCGTTGAGGTTCCTATTTTGTTAACAGACAAATTATGTCTCGGATATCCTCAATTTTGAAAAGACTTTTAATTTTATGTTTGTTAAAGGGTGGGAACCTTGTTGCTCATTTTGCTTGTTGTAAACTACGTTTACTTAGTAAAGTATGTTTGTTTTCAAGATACGTTTTGTGGAATATTGTGTTTAATATGTTTAATATTTATTTGCTAAACTTTCGTTTGTTTACGTTTGTTTTGTTGTATAGGATCCTTGCCCCAATGGAAGATGAGGTTTGTAGTCCAACAAACTACTTTATTACACTACCATTTTTTTATAAGGTGAAATAGGTGTGGATATGTGTAATAAGTGTGAAATATGTACAAGAGCCAAGTCTCAGTCAAGGTATAAACAAGTGAAACTAATATATGACCTTATCCAAATTGTGTGCTTGGAATGTTTTTCTCCGAGTATCTCTGTTTTCCTGCTTCTGCAAAATTACTTTTAGCGTAATCGATGGGGGCGGGGGAGTTTAGTTGGTCTCTCCTGTGCTCCAAGGGTTTTTCGCCGGGTTCTCCGGTTTTCCTCCCTCCGTAAAATCAACACCTAGGGCTTAGCTGGGATCCGTGGTCTGAACTGTGTCGTATGGCGGCTGCTTAAAGCGCCTTTGATATGCCTCGACTCGGCTACATTAAAAAATCCTTAGGAGTAATTTGATTGTAAACATACACGTTTGATGTATTCTAATTAAAGACCTTTACCTTTATCTTGCTCAGGAGACTGGGTAACTATTTCCTGTGTGTATCAACATTAAATGAAGTCTAGGTCTAAGGTCTTCATCTATTTTCTTTTTCTATTTACTGTTACTTGTAGAGGTCAAGGAATTCTTGCCAAAAGTCCTAACATTGCAAATCCGTTAAGTAAGACACCATTAAAGGCCCAGGCAGGTAATCGACCTTTATTTGAGAGTATTATTTTATTAATTCACTTTCATATTTATACAATTGTATATTTAACCACCACCAAATTCACTCACTTACCCACCCACCCACTCACTCACTCACTCATGCACTCACTCACATACTCGCTCGCGCAATCACTTTTCCCCTTCCTCCCTCTATCCCTCTCATCCTTCCTCTCTCCCTCGCCTTACTCACCCGCCCACTTACTCACTGATTTACTCGCGCAATCACTCCTGCTCTCTTAACTCACTTCCGCGCAATGATTACTCACTCAAACCCATTGGCTCGTGCACACACATGCGCATCATCAATCGTTTGGTCAAGCAATTTAATCAAGCAATTGTCTACAATATTTTGTTTAAGATTTCTGTCGTGCTTTGTTGCGAGATGGTCGTGGAGCAGCGTTTGTTTGTTCTCCTTCTTGTGGTGAGTTACTGCCTTTTCAAGAACGTGTAATAGAAGTTGCAGCTTACGCTGATATGTGGGGTGAATACAAAGACAAGCTAATTTGTAAGGTATGTAGCAACCGGTAGCTCGACGAACGATGGCGCAATAGGGGCGGTGTTCACGGGACAGACATCGTCTCGAACTTGAATCTGAGAAAGAAAAGAAGTGATTGTAGATTCAGGTGCAGAATAACCCAAGTACTTTATGCATATTGGACATAAACTGATTACTGCAGTAACTAAAATTTATAGTCATTTTACTCATTTACTTTTTTTTCTTACAAACACGCAAATTCTAAGTTTCTCAGGTTTTTGATGACGTTATTCCGATCTTGTCTATAGCTGCGTGCAAACATGGTATTTTTTATTGTCCTTTATATAGTATTTGTAAAGGACGATTCAAACGATTCCGCTTCCACTCCACTCCACTCCACTCCACTCCACTCCACTCCACTCCACTCCACTCCACTCCACCCCACCCCACCCCACCCCACCCCAAAATTCTCATTTGGTTTAATTGCTATTATAGATCGATGGTCTGGAACCAAAACACATTCCATTTTTTTTGAAAGTTGAAGGATGTCCCTTGAACTTCCAAATGACAAAAGACAAGTCACCGATGATTAGGTACAAAGGGAAGACACAATATGTTTAATATTTGGTCACCGAAGTTGATGTAACTATCTGTGGAATTTATCTAACCGCGAACGTCTTCGTCTTCTCCTCTTTATCTTTTGTTGTTGTCGTCGTCCTCTATTTTTCTTCTTCTTTCTTTTCCTTTTTCTCGTCCTTTTTCTCTTTCCATTCCTCTTCTTCTTCCTCTTCGTCTTCTTCTCCGTTTTTTTCTCTTCTTTCTTTTCTTCTTTCTCTTTCTATTCCTTTTCCTCTTTTTCTACTTCTTCCTCTTATTCTTCATCTTTCTCTTTGTTTTTCTTTTCTACTTTCCCTTCTTTTTGTTCTATTTCTTCTTCTTCTTCTTCTTCTTCTTCTTCTTCTTCTTCTTCTTCTTCTTCTTCTTCTTCTTCTTCTTCTTCTTCTTCTTCTTCTTCTTCTTCTTCTTCTTCCTCCTTCCTTCTTCCTTCTTCCTTTTCCCTTTCCTTCCTTCTCTTCTTCTTTCTTCTTCCTTCTTCCTCCTTCCTTCTTCCTTCTTCCTTTTTCCTTCCTTCCTTCCTTCTTTCTTCTTCTTCTTCTTCCTTCTTCCTTCTTCCTTTTCCCTTTCCTTCCTTCTTCTTCTTCTTCTTCTTCTTCTTCCTTCTTCCTTCTTCCTTCTTCCTTCTTCCTTCTTCCTTCTTCCTTCTTCCTTCTTCCTTCTTCCTTCTTCCTTCTTCTCCTTTTCCCTCCATCAATAAGAAAGCATACATTGGAGTTATAATTAAATTCAACCATGTTAGTAAACTGAGCTTCCGTCCTGTGGCGCTGAGGACATCATTAGAGCTTGCGACCTGAGCATCACAGGACGAAAGCTCAGCTTAATAAATATATTTTACATTATTGTTGTATCCGCAAGAATTTATATATTACATTATTCACCATGCAAAGCAGTTACAAGACTATTATAAAGTTTTTTCTTTACACTAGGTTTGGTTCTCATGTTTCTGGTGCTCCATCGGTTGAACGTGTTCTTCGAGTCAATAATATCAGTCCTTGTGGTTAGTATTGCGATACGTTCTTCTAAATCAGTTACTGTAATATTCCTGCATAGCCTGCGAGTAGCAACAGGAGGGCCTGCCCGCAGGTAATTTCTGCATGGGTTTCAACAGCCTATAAAACACTTTATTGTAGTTAACAGGTATGGACAATGTAGTTGCGTTGCTAGTCGTAAACTATCATGTGCTGCAGTGCACGACAATGACTATAAATCAGCAATGTTAAATATGTTTTTCAGCCGTAGTGATCGCTGTGTTTCAGTATTTTTCTGCCATCGATTTCATAACATTTTCAGTACCAATAGTTTTACCAGGTGGAGCTTTTTTTGATGTGCGCGGCTTTTTTTTTTGATGTGCGCGGCTTTTTTTTTTGTTCGATGCCAAACGTGAGCGTACTCAGCACACGATATAACTAGTCACTAGGTGGCCTGTGCCGTAGACCACACACGTCTCGTGTATGGTCTGTGCAACGATCTTCAAAAACCTCTTCCATGACGTCACCATTTGCTGGCGGTGAAAATGTATGCATTTATAATCAAATTATGCTTTTTAACTTTTAAGACAATTTTTACTGTCTCTGAAAGTTAACCTTTTGTAGCAAAATATTATTTTTTTGCATAATTTTATTATAATGCATAAATTTTCACCACCTGACGGTGAAAATATTGACGTCGCGGAACAGGTTTTTGGAGATCGAATTTGGCAATATGCTATTTTGAATTTGAATAATTTCTAAGTAATTTCCCGTCGAAATTTTGTCAGTAGGTTTGCACTATAGTCTAGTTTAATAAAATGAAGAGAAATATTTACGTTTCATTTCACCTTCAAAGTTAAGCAACCAATTCTGCTGTTGTTACTGTGTTATGCTTTAACGGTATTGGTATTTCCTATTATTATTATTACTATTATTATTATTATTATTATTGTTATTATTATTATTATTATTATTATTATTATTATTATTATTATTATTATTATTATTATTATTATTATTATTATTATTATTATTATTATTATTATTATTATTATTATTTATTTAAGGAAGATAACTTTTTCAGCAGAGCTGGTGGGGTCCTCCATAGGTGCTGATTTTACGGAGGGAGGAAAACTGGAGGACCCGGCGAAAAACCCTCGAAGCACAGGAGAGACCAACTAAACTCTACTCACATGAGTCCCCACCCCGAGAACAGAGCTATTCCCAGACGGTCACCCATCCAAGTACTAACCCCGTCTAACCGGGCTTAACTATTGGTGAGAGGCAGCGCCCTAATAGCACATGCCATTGTTCATAAAAAATTGTTTGTAAATGTTGAAGAAGTTAAATTTATTTCATTTAACTTTGATGTACTGTATAATAAACGAGCAGGAATGTTTTATCAGATATAAAGACACGAGGCGAAGCCGAGTGTTTTTATATCTGATAAAACACGAACTGCGAGTTTATTATACGGCTTCAAAAACGAACCACTTGGTAAGTTGATTGGCGGAGTTAGTTTGAAAAATAACCTTGTCTAAGCCGAGAAAATCAAAGGTAAAGTTATGTAAATCAGGAGAAATCTTTATCACATATAAAGATACGATACGGTCATGATTTTCTTTTGTGTTTTCCTCATGAATTATTAATGAGTTTTTGATAATTTTGTTAGATATCCGTGTTGATTGGGAAGTGTACAACGAGGAAGCAGACGATCATCAATTGATAGATCTAGTCGTAGATGTTGGTGATCCTTATCCGAAGATGATGAATGGAAAGGAAGTAGGGCATACTTTGAGAGACGAAGACAACGACACGCCATTAATTACCGTGGATGTACGCAAACACACTGGAAAGCGTTCTAACGTGCCCTATAGTATTATTCCATGCCAGCAGGTATGCATTAGTATCAAAATCATGTAAGAATAATTTTGTAATTATTCTATATCAACAAAAATCAACCAAACGTTCTGCTCAGTAGGCCACTGTTGATATTTAGAATTAGTGTAGGAAGTAATACTGTTCGAGAAGAATTAATGGAATACCAGACACGGTGTGAAGACCATAGACCACTTTCATAATGGCCACCATTTTAAATATTCTTTTATGTGCATCTAAATGAGCATTTCTGGCCTCGTTATGAAGCAAAGATTCTTTTGAATTACAAACACACAAACGAGGCCAGAAAGGTTTATTAAGATGCACAAAAAAGAATATTCAAATTAGTCACTATTATGAAAGTGGTCTATTGCCTTGCTTTGTGTAAAAAACGTTGCTGGCATGCTTGCTATTGATTCCGAACGAATGGACGACAAACTCACGAAGCTGCCTACGAGTCTGATTTGTTACGTATTTCTATATTCATTGTTACCGCTTTTTTGTAGATTATTCCAGCAAGAAAACATTCAGAAATTCGAGTTATTTTTAGCCCTTTCTCCAATGAAGTCACTGATATATCTTGTTCATCGTTTGCTCTTGGATTTATTAGTTTGGACAATCCCGTAAGTAAAACATACCTATCTATCTATTATGCACTACAGTTTTGGACTACGTTTTTTTCTCCGTTTTCAAATATTTTCAAGCGTGGTGAAGGTGACGCTTTTTAACTGATTTATGTGGAGTTGTTTTAGATGTCGGATTATGTTGATGCTAACAAGGTTGTAGCAGCTTCTTGAATGAACAGCATTGTTACAACCTGTTAACAGCCTTGCTACAAGCCTGTTGCGAACACATCCTGTTGACAAGCTGTGATATTTTTACGTGTGTTACTATATACCATGCCATGCCACGCCATACCATACCATCATACCTGAATGTTATGTCATGGCATACCATCGCCATACCACATGCCACACCACCTTACACCACGCCACATAAAATACAATACCCCATTGTTATGATTCTGTCACGGTATGAACTATGAATATAACACATATCGGGAGCGTTTTTCCTTTCTTAAGACTTACAATTATTCTTTGTCCCATTGCAGAAAGAAACAGGCAGTGCTCACGTAAAACGATGCAGTAAACGAGACATGGACCCATTCAGATTGAATATGACAGGAAGGATAAGAGCTGCTATGTAAGTCTAAGTTAATTGAAATATATATTGTCTGTAAACTCAGCGAAAGTTTTTGTTTTATCTTTTTGTTCACGTTTATTCAAACTTGTCAAGCGGTGGCTTGAACGTGGCAATTAGTCATAGCATTTTTACTATTTTAGTATTTTTAGTACGAATCAGTAATTGTACCATGACCCCAGAGGTTCTACACCACCTGCTGCCCCCGAACTGACAAAAGCAACAAGCGAACCTCTGGTCGAATACGCCGTTTCTTTTATCGCTCCAAGCCAACGAAGTCGCTAGGGTCAGATCTTGACCCCATTTTCTGATTGGCTCCGAAATCTGTAAGGGCGGTAAATCTGTTAGGCAAGTGTTTCTATTGGTCGGGCTTTACGTAGATTACTGCAACATGAAAGTGAGATTGGTAGCGTCTTCGAACAGAGGTTCTCTCGCGGCTTTCAGCATTTCGAGGTGAGCGGGCGGCGTAGAACCTATGGGACCAGGATACAGTAATTGGGACACTATTTTTAATGTCTTCGGCCACGTCCACACGTATACGTTTTCCTAGCGTTTTCATATTGTTTCAGGTAATGAGACCATTGTTTTCTGCTCCCCTGAGGACCAAGAACAATATAAAAACGCTATGAAAACGCATACGTGTGGACGTGGTCTTCGTTTGCTCTGTTGTTTGCTTATGATTCTTTGTTTTGCTTTTCTAGTTTATCTATTGACGTTGGCGATGAAGAAGGCACACATTTTAAGACGTGCGCGAGTGATTTAATCAAACTAACACCTGGAGATTCATTTGAGGTATGTGACTGTATATTTCGTGCTGATCCTCTCACCACATGTATTCAATAATATGAGACAATATCTTTTGAATTTAATCAACACTTTAATGTCGTGGCAGTAGAAGCGTTCCTAAATATCGTTGCAATATATTCCTCAAGTTGACCAATTCATTTGATGAAAATTACTGCTAACTTCCTGTTTTGAATTTGATTGGTTTCTGGTTTTTAAACAACCAATAAGAAACAGGATTATTTGCCAAACACCAATCAAATTCAAAAGAGAATTCAAAACAGGAAGCTGTCAACGAATCTTATCAAATGAATTATTCAACTTGAGGAATGTATTGCAACAATATTCTACGGAACGCTTCTATTGCCACGACAGTAACGCATGGAGAAATTCCAGAAACAGCGTATTCACTGAAGCACCTGCACATAAAGCCATGTCTAACATAAAGTATAACTGACTCTAACCCTAACCTAAGAATTAGTGCATATTGGACAGAACTGATTACCATGTGACAGGTAGGCATGCTTTACTGGAATCCTAGGTTGGGGTCAGGCCTATATAAAGCATCTGAGTTGTGTTGAACATGAATTTATACTCAGGTGTTTCTGTAGATATGAAATAGCTTTCATGCAATAACCTAAAGTTTACACCACATTTGTGCGCCAGTATATTACTTATAATATACCCAATTCTCTCCTGGCGTTACCACCTTATTGTATATACAGAATTCGCGAACAAGCTCTTGGCAACGCCCTCCGTGGCTCAATGGTCAGAGCATTGTACTAGAATCGCAAGGTCGTGTGCTCAATTCCTGCCGGAAGGCTAGTGTAGTTGCATTTTTCGCAACTGGTCCCGGTTTGGTCTTAAAATGTATATATTCTACACTCGAATTTTCCTTCACCCAAAATCCTTAGAACACGCTATGTAATCGAGTGAAATGCCCAATATTACTTATGAGGTATACATAATTTGGAAACTTGACAACTTCAAACTGAAATTAAAAGGAAATGCCCAATATTACTTATGAGATATACATAATTTGGAAACTTGACAAACTTCAAACTGAAATTAAAAGCGTCCACAATGAGCTGTGGTTTTATGTTGAAACGGTCCTCACCGTGCACAAACTTTTTGTTTTTCACTTATTAATATTTAAATAACATGGTGGAGTGACTGAACCTAAACGCTGCTATTGGACGATTGCTTTATTATACAGAAAATACAATGTGCTCATTGTGCACACGTTTGCAGAAACGTGAATAAAAACACAGAACAAAGACTTTCACTGAGTTTTCAGACAATGTATATCTCAATTAACTATGGCCAAACTACGTATGATATTGAACAGCTAGTGAATGTAGTAAACAGCATGATGATATTTAGTTTATACGGGAGTTTTAGGATCTACTGTATTAATATAAACTACTAATTCCGCTTTTTAGACCATCAAAGAAGTTTACAAGACATCTTATTACACTTTATGTAATACAAGCCAAGCATCTGTTACTTTTTGCCTTGCTGTTGAGAAACCGTTCTCTGTCCTGGACATCAGTGCTCCTCCTTCTGCTTGTCAAGATAATAACAAAGCAACCAAAGGTCGTAAGATTACGTTAAAACCGCGAAAAAACGTCCAGGTTAGGTTTCAACATTTTCTTAATTGTTGGATGTAACCTTCATTCTGTGCAAAAACTGTTGTGATGTCTGAAGGATACTGAGAGATAAGGGTTTTTTTTCGGAATGAACGAATGGACGGACGGACGGACGGACGGACGGACGGACGGACGGACGGACGAACGAACGAACGAACGAACGAACGAACGAACGAACGAACGAACGAACGAACGAACGAACGAACGAACGAACGAACGAACGCGATCAACTTTCATTGACAAACTAAGTTTTAAGTACCAGTAAATTAAAGTAGCAAGTGACTTCGATTTTAGTAGTATTCCCAAGAAATTATTTAAGTTTAGACGAATTAAAAAATTTTAAATGACTCAGCAATCTTCTTTCCGAAATTCTTATGTTTTAGGTTGGAGTTGGATTTTGTTTATCTTATGATATGTTACAAACAGAAGAAAATCACAAACAAGATATTACACAATCCTTTGAAAATGAAGTATTACCAATACTTGAGATACAGAAAAATCTCGAAATATTATTTTCAAATGAAACATCACAGGTATGAAGATTTTTACACGGTAAATCTTACAGTAAAATTTAATATAGTGTTCTACAGAAGGATTGAAAATTCAAATGATGATCGAATCTTTGCAAACTGGCATGACAATTATTATTAGTTGACTTTGTGTATATAATATAATAAACGTACTACATAATTAATGTATATAATTGTACAGTTTTTCTTTGATTAAATTACGAAGTTGATTATTCCCTCTGTTCTATTATTCCCTCCTCTGTTCTATTATTCCCTCCTCTGTTCGTGCTTTCAGTAGTATAGTATGATTGACTATTTATATATAATATATTTTATTGTAATTATTTTATATTTCACATCTGTTTTTTGTAATATTTTATCTCTGTACAATCACGCAATTCAGTTTTTTAGCTGTAACGTTATTTAATTTTAATAAACTATCTATCTATCTATATATCTTGATCTATTTACATGATGTACTTGTAAATGTCAAATGCAGTTGTTATAGTTTTTAGCTGTTTATTCCTATTTAAATATTTTTTCCTTAGCTTTTCTCTTTTTGCACAATTGTATTTGTTATTTAATACATATATTACTAAATATGATATTACTAAATTAATTAGATATTATTAATAACAAACCAAGAAGTGAAAGGCTTTGTTAGATAACGAGTTAGGTAACAATTTTTGGCTATATTTGTTTTTTTAGTCGTTACCATTGTGCGCAACAGTTTCACTGCCTCATCTACTGCTGTCAAAGGAAAACATCGATTTCGGTGTTTGTCTGATTGGACAGACAAAAGAAGTGTGTACAAAACTGACTAATTTTGGAAAGTCTGCCAGTCGTTGGTTTGTTGAAAAAGGTAAGGAATTCTTTATAAATATACGTAAGCAAACAAATGAATAACATGCACGTAAGTGACTGGAATGAATGGATGAATGAATGAATGAATGAATGAATGAATGAATGAATGAATCATTTCATTTTACTTTAATTTAATTTAACTAATTCTGTTGACTTCGCTTTTACTCCACTTTACTCAACTCCACTTCACTTTTCTTTACTTACTTAATTTCACTTTACCTTACTTCACTTCACCTTACTTATCCCTTTGATATTTTCAGATCACCGATATCCAGAAGAAAGTCGTCAAGTGTTTGATGCCCAACCGTCCAGCGGTTTTCTGGATGGTCGCATATCTCACACTTCTAACAACAGCGTATTTTTGAGATTGACTTTTACCGCGAGGTTAGTTCACGCAGTGTTAATGAAAATAAAACGTGACATGGCATAATTATGACACAATAAGAAAATACCAGAAAGAAGTTAGATAAAACTAGGCAGACATTCAGGCAATCACCAAGCCCGTTTCCAAAATGTATTGTGTTAAAATCGTCGTGTTGCAATATACCTATCATTTGTTTCTGTTCTTTTAACGTTTTAGGCACAATATTAGCTACGAGTGTTTGTTGGTTTTTAAAGGACTTCTTCATGAGCAACCACGTTATTTATTGTTGTCTGCACGTGGTTCGTATGACGGTGGTCACGAAGAAGTTGTCAGTACTGCCACTACATAACATATATATTATGTTTATATGCTCTTTCACTGGATATCTATCTCAGCCGCACGGCAGAAACGTTTTTCGACAACCATGCGCAAGAAATATATGCCATTTGTCATAACGGTGTTTATAAAACCTTGTTATGATTGTACTTTGTAAATTCGCCCCTACAACCTTGATATCAAATATTAACGGCTGTCGCGCAAAAAAATTCAAGATCATAAACTCGCCCAATACAAGTGTATTTTATGTAATTTATTATTCCAATGTACAGTTGTCTCACTAAGCTATGAAACGAAGGTAATTTTCTTCGCAAAAAAATTACCTTGTGATTTATTTGTACCATTTTGTACATAAACGAGATGTTTAGTTTATCTTGGAGGGTTGTAAGTACGATTTATTTTTTGAACGAAAATACTGTTTTGTTTTGTTTCTGAGTCGGAGAGCTGATATCTTTTTCTCTCTCCAAAACACATCGGATTTTTGTAAATTTCTGCACCACGGAACAGGAAACCTTCTATATTTCTTATATAAAATTGCATGCTCAATGCAAGATCAGACCTGGGATCCTCATTCCAAGAAAAGATTTTGGTTGTAAGAAAGTTTTGGGCTGGAAGTGCCAACGAACGTGGCCCGCGTTGTTTATTAGGGCCTGTTCACACCGCACTTTGAGATCGATCCGGAGACCAGTCTGAGAGAAAGCAAGCCCAGTGAGAACAATCAAAATATCAATGGATTATGCCAGGTACAGCTTTATTAAGGATTGTTTTAGTCCTGCTAAATGTAGTGCAACCACCGACCTCTATATAACTGGACTGCGGGTGCCCCACGAAAAAATAGCCGAAATACGAGCTATCATTTCCTTCAAATTATGAAGCTTAACCACTACTAAAACCACCATCTGATTAGACAACCTTTTTAAACGAAACCTCACCCCCATACCACCCCCGGAAACCCTAAACCTAATCACACCCCCGGAAACCCTAAACCTAACCACAACCCTCCGGAAAAATGTCCCACCTCTCATACCCCGACCACTACACCCCTATAGAATTTTTACCTTTATGTGTTCAAGTTTAACATCCCGCTTGTGGGATGGTTTTATTAGATGGCTAAGCTTCATAATTTGAAACCGATGATACCTCGAAATACACGCCATCAGGCGCCATCTTGTTAGGTCTTAGCCGCGAAATTGACCAATCACAGATGACCGTCAGGACGCCATCTTGTTAGGTCTAAAATTAACCAATCAGCAAACCAGAAAATCAAAGATGGCGCCGTTCAATTGGGGACACTTCATGTAATACAAAAGTATCGTTTGGTCGAGGGACCGAAACGTTGAACGGGAACACCAACAGTCATAGAAGATTGTTTTGATTGTTCATCTCGTGCACATTACAAGACAACTACACAACGTAAAAACGCACAGTCTGATCAGCTCTGATATCAGATCTGTTCAGAGAAATGTAGCGACCCTTGATACAGCCTGACAGCTACAGAATGTACCAGCGCTGATGTATAAACAATTTAGTTAGAATTTCTGACAGACTGCGACAGCTCCGTAGACAACATACCTGTTCAGTCTGTTATATCAAACTGATACAGCACTGACCGTGTCAGACTGATACAGTTTGACAGAATCTGTTCTGAACAGTCTGTTGTAGCTGCAGGTATGATACAGATATGATATCATAGGTGTATCATGGCTGATACTGCAACAGGCTGTATCAGGGATCGCTACATTTTTCTGAACAGATCTGACGTCATTCTGCATCAGGTCTGACACAGAGTGTGCGTTTTTGCGTGTGTATAAGGTTGTTATCGAAGACTGGTTCCGCTCATGCGCATTATATGGGACAATCATAACTCAAGGTTATCAACTCATTCAATATAAAGACCTATACATGAACTGGTTTTCTGATTGCCTATATATAAGTGACCAATCCCATGCTCGTTACTGAGTTACTGATTAGGGTTAGATTTTTTGTTAGGGTTAAGTGATCGAAACCAATCAGAAACCTTAGTATAGGTAGTTGATCATCCAATTCAAGCTAGGGCGGTGGAACAGCGGGCTATAGCCCCCTAATATGTCTAACAAGAGGGCTAAGCCCCAATATATCTGGGTGTCAAATTACTCTTAGCCCCTCCAAAATAAATCATCTTCCAGCACCAGTGACATCCATGCATGCAGTCATGCATAAGCCCATCAGACGACGACATATTTTATTCGCGTCTTAATGATCAAAAGCGAATGATAGCAAAATAATTATTGAGCACGACTAACACAAAAACTGTTTAACCCTTTCACGCATGCTTTTCCGAGATTTCTCCCCTTGACGAGTAAAATCGTCTGGTGTTAGACAGAGTGAAAAGAGAAAGTTGTTCCACAACGATATGTTTGTACCTGTGTACCATCGGCATTTAATTTTGTACAATATATATTACGATACATTACTATTAGTCATATATAGTTTCTAAAAAACAGGCCATAAATAATGTTATTTACAATAGCAATGGTTACCAAATCGCGGGTCTGCTTTTTATTAATATGGATTTACTATTAGATATTTATTAGTCTTATTGTTTGAAATTATATTCAAAGGCGTCCCGACCAGGAAAATCCTTACACTTCTGTCGTCTTAGCCTCTAAGGGGGTGTTTACACGAGGCCGGTCCGAACTCAGGCTGATTTCGGGTCGGTTGTAGTGTTTTTACCATATAGTAGATCGCAGGGGCGGATTAAAGGGGGGGGGGGGGGGCTGGGCTGACTGGGCTGCAGCCAGGGTCCCCCAATCTTTAGGGGCACAAATTAAAAAATAGTTCAGAAAATGTTTTTAGAGCAAAATAAAATTTCTTATACTTTAGATACAACCTTGTATGGCTAGGTACTTCAGTATATATATATATCTGTCTGGCCTTCAGCGTATAGCATATGCCTGTGTACAGTACCAGATTAACCATATGGCAAAAACAGCATATGCCGTGGGAGGGCTTTCTGATTGCACAATTTTTTGTTCTGCACTTGCTTTAGGGTCTAGACAGCCCTAATCCGGTCCTGGTAGATCGTAGCGAGATCGTACAGTAGATCGTACATTGAGATCGTACAGTCATACAGTGAGATTCAGTTGACGCCGGCCTAATCTCAGGTAGCCTCCTTCGCAGCTGTTCTTTGGGTCGGACTCTCCCTCAGGTCGCCTGCTAGACCGAAATGAAGCACTTTCACCTCTCAAACTCAACACGTTGTTTTGAATTAGACTCGTGTCAAATCCACATAAAATAGCGATTCTCCGGCGGTCACGAACTGTAAGGCAATTGACACAAATATTGGAGTCACAGCGAAACCAAGCCTATATAGTTTCAAGGCCAGCCTCCTGTAAACAAAAACCGAAATGCAAAGTTCAGGCCGGCCTCGTGTAAACACCCCCTAATTCTATTCTTACCATAACTGGCTAAATAGTTTTGAACACTCTGAACACACGCAGCAGCCAGCTCGGGGGAGACTTTGTGAGCTGCTTTTATCGCGACCAATATCCTTTTTTGCACTAAGGTTATTTAACTCGAAGACGCTAAACTTGCACTAATCTTATTCTCCACTGATGGCCTCAGGCTTAATATTTTATTACTTTCCAAACGTGTAGCTTCTCCATCTTGTTGCGACATCCAATTTGATCTGGGTCTTGCAAGAATTCTGGACGACGAATTTCCAATGGCTGGAGCAGATGCGCAATATCTAACTCCAATCTTCTTGCCTCGTTTTCGTGAGGAGGGTTCTCTTCGATACATTGGTAAGCTTTGTGTAGTCATAGGACGCCGGGTTCTACCTGTAAGGATAATTTGAATTCTTTTAAATTCGTGCTTGAGTTGCAAGAAATCTGCATCTTGGGAATAGCTTACTCAGTGCATCTTTCGTGATTGAGAGCAGCAAACGCTCTGACCCCCATGTTATTTTTACTCTCATATTAAACACGAGAATTTCTCTTGTACACAAGATCAGTAAGCCTGCATAAATGTTAACACTTACGTTCCCCAGCTGTCAATTTTCGTGGTACTGGAGGTCCTCCGTTAATTTCCAGACTTAAAATTGGAAGGAAAAAAACACATTCACATACTAGATAACGTTCACATGTACAATGTAGATACATGCGGGAGCTAAGACAGACGGACGCAGACAGACAGACAGACAGACAGACAGACAGACAGACAGACAGACAGACAGACAGACAGACAGACAGACAGACAGACAGACCGACCGACCACAAACTACACAACTACACAACTACAAACACAAACGAAATGGCTTAGCATCTAAGGCTACTGTTAAAAAGCAGGACCGGACGAATTGAAGACCGGTCTCGAATTCGTCCTATTTCGCCGTGTAAACAAGCGATCAGGCGGAACCGTACTAATTCGAGAACGGTTCCGACTTTTTCTTCCATGTAAACAGGCGGAACCGTACTAATTCGAGAACGGTTCCGACTTTCTTCCGTGTAAACAGGCGGAACCGTACTAATTCGAGACCAGTTCCGAATTCGTCCGGTACCCCGTGTAAACGGGGTATAACTCAGCAAAAGACGGACGATAAACTAAACACTATATCGCTGTTTTGCTGGATTTAAGAGTACGGGAAAAGGTCTTTCTCGTGAAATACTGGACAGTGCTTTCTCTCACAAGAATAAATCTTTACCTGTTACACGGCAGTCCAACATTTGTTGCTCTTCTCCAACTGTCAACGAAATCCATTGACATTTTCCCACTGCCCAGGTTGTGTTCCAAAGCTGCATACAAGCCAGGCGTGTTGCGACATACCATTAGCATTTCACGAGCTCCAGAACCATTAAAGGACAAATAACCTAGAGCAACAGCCGCACTGCGACAAACTTGTTCATTGCGGACTACCAAATTTTGAAACAAGAATTTGATGGCACCTACAATGTAAATATAAAGATATACCTTAATATTCTATATTAAATGAAAAATGGTTAGCTACTAAAACAAAACTTGGTGCATGTTATATTTTCATTTCCAAAACTCGCTTTTCCAAAACATCAACCCTGCGAGCAGACGCTCATAAATACTTGCCGCTAGCAAGTACTATTTAGAACTTGATTTTACTATGCAAAATCATGCAGACATTCCACTTTTCCTTCTGCCGAAAGAGAAAGGGGTCTGCGACAAACCGAAGACAATGCCGTACAGTGAGGTTGGTCTAATAATAATATTTGATAAGTTCTTCGAGTTTGGTTTATGTTTCACAAAAGATTTGTGACCCAACACAACACAGCACAACACAACACAACACAACACAACACAACACAACACAACACACAACACAACACAACACAACACAACACAACACAACACAACACAACACAACACAACACAACACAACACAACACAACACAACACAACACAACACAACACAACACAACACAACACAAGAGAACAAACAAGCACACGTTTCTCGCACAGACGAAGTTCAACAAAGCCTTGAATTGCGAACGCTTCGTGATTTCTACACCAATCTAGATTAAACATTTTCAAGTTTGTAAAAAAACATTGGTGAGAGAGGCGTTCACCTTAATTGTATGTTTTATAAATAGTCAACGATGTTATATCAAATCTCATCAGCAGACCTAACATAACAATCATACCAGCAGTTATAAGACCGTTAGGAATTCCAGCTCGAGTATGGGCTAAACTTGCAACCAAACTAGCAGAAAGTGTTTTGACTGCTTCATTTTCTGAATTGAGCAGCTGAACAAGGCACTCTACTCCTCTGGCGGATAGCTCGACCTATAAAAATACAAAATTTTATTATGGTTTCCCATATCATAAAAGTTAAATTAACACTTCACAAACACTCTTATTTAAAACATATGAATTAACAACTGATACAGTCGCTGGCATCTAAGCGTGTACACCTGACGTCAAAACATGTTCTAATTTTAACTCGAAGGTTGACCGTTTGGAAATTGACAATAGGGAGCTTTAGATTTGACTACGACTACGACTTTTGCGACGACGAGATTTGTCATTGTACGCGCCATCTTCTTTCGTCATCTGGTACTGGCGTGACAAACTTGTAGTAGCCTTTCATCTGAGTACGAGTTTCAAGGAAAATCTCGTACTGAAATAAGCGGCTACTACGAATTTATCACGTCAGTACGATATGGCGAAACAAGATGGCGCGTACAATGACGAATCTCGTAGTCGTACTCCTCCTAGTCGTAGTCAAATCTGAAGCTCCCTATTGTGAGATTGGCAAGATGTGATTGGCTAGGAGCGCATTTATGTAACAATGACTTAATGCTACGAACGTATCCAATAGAAACATGTTATATTCCTCAGGTAAAGATTTAAATTTTGCCTTGAAATGTGTTTTGATAGACGGTGTACACGCTTAGATGCCAACGACTGTATATCGTGTTCATTTTCACAATGCACTTTAACATTTTTGCGTCTTTTCCGTGCACTCTCACGCGCTCACGCAACACGTGCAACACGTTTTCCACGCTACGCCATGGGTACAAAGCTGTAAACCGCGGAAATAAATACACATTAAATCATCATTGCAATAAACTCACCGGATCACTATCGTCAATGACACGTGCCAGAACGACAATCTGAAATGCGGCGTAGGCTCTTTGAATTTCATCATTAGAATCTAAGAGTTCCTCAAAGCAGCTGATGGGAATCCCTCCAGCATTACGAATGGCAAATTGTGTCGCCGTATTATTGAAACCAAATGTTCCCAAAGCAGTGCCTACTTTGAGTCGAACCTCGAAATTACTGGATTTTAGAAGGTGGAGTAATTCAGAAATATGAAACTGTGTTTTTTCAACTAGAATGGCGTGACTTTTTGGATTGTTTAACGCTATCTTGCTTAGAGTATTGGCAACTTCGACCTAAAAATGAAATGACATAAGAATTAAGACGAGATATAACATAATGTATGACGTTATGCATGACGTAACGTGACGCAACACGACTGGACGTGACGTGTTTTGCTGTGTTGGGGTGTTGTGCTGTGTTGGGGTGTTGTGAAGTGACGTGACGTGACGCAACGTGACGTGATGCAACGTGACGTTATGTGGCATGATGCAACGTGACGTAAGGTAATGTAATGTAATGTAATGTAATGTAATGTAATGTAATGTAATGCGATGCGATGCGATGTGATGTGAGTGACGTGCGTGACGTGATATGATGCGAGGCCGGTGAGGTGACGTAAGGTAATGTGACGTGACGTGACGTGTGTAACGTGCCGTGCGTGTGTGATGTGGTCTCATGTGATGTGATATAAGTTTTTCAGGGTATCAACAGTTTGTACAGAGAAAACTGATAAAAAACTTTGTAACGGTATTGCATAGTTTAATTTCCTCAGAATAAGAACACTGTATTGTCTAACATTTTCTAATTGCCCTCGTTAATCAACGAAGATATAGAGACTAGGTTCTAGAAAACATCTATTACATACCTAATTAGTGAAAATGAATGACCACCCATATATAATGTTACAAAAATCAGATCATACAAGGCGCTAGCCATTTGAATCATTACCTGTAATACAGGATCCTTACAATTTCTCATGAGATTGACAAGTGTAGGTAAGGCATCGGCGTTTGCAATCTCCATTTGAATGGCTTGATGTGACTGATGAGCAACACCAACACACAGAGTACCAAGCACTTCAACAACCATCAGGAGAATCTGAAAACATGGAATTAACAATCAGATCTAGAACTGTATCTAACCATCCCTCCCACCAACTCCTTCGAAGACAACTTTTTAACCCTTTATTAAACTAATCTTATTTATACTGGATAGCTATATCAGTTAATAGCTAACTGTTCTCCCAAGAGGTCCAGTAACTAGAGGTCCAGTAAGGGCCATCCCTCATTGGTCCAATGTTTCTACAGGAGGAAACCGGAGTACCCAGTTTGGTAGAGTCAAACTGGAAGCACTCTTCTCACATGCGGCCACAGTGAAATTTTAATCAGATAACTGCAGAGAGCAGGAATTGAACCTGGGTCGCAGAGGTGAAAGGCACGTGCGCTAACCACTGTGCCACCAACAATCAGGTTTCCAGGAGCTCTCCCCTTGACGAGTAAAATCGTCTGGCGTTAACCAGAGTAAAATTAATAAGTTCCCAAAAGGAAACTGTGGCCAGTAAAGGGTTAAAGGAGATTTTAACCCTTTATTGACCAGGTTTTCGGGAGCTCTTCCCTTTGTTACACGCACAAGACAAACACACAGGACCAGCTTTGGCCAGAACTAACTAGTTTTATTTGGTTTTAGTCTTTTTATAAACATGCTTTACACGTGTGGTCTTTATCTACATTATCACTATATATCTCTAAGCCTAAGGTGCCGTCCTTATCAGTTGAATGCACTCGCACATCGTCTGCCTAATTTCCTTTCGTTATCTATGTTACACCTTGAGTAAAATCGTCTGGCGTTAGCCAGATCAGTAAAACTGTCTGGCGTTAGCCAGAGTAAAATTAGTAAGTTGCCAAAAGCGGCAACTGTGGCCAGTAAAAGGTTAACGTTCGGACTATATTAGATAATGGGAAAGGTGACTCGCCATGCATAAACAACGATGATACAGTAAATCCAGAAAATAAGCCACGTTATATATACCCATGCACCTTTCTAATAAGTCCTCCTGAACATAAGCTTAAGTAAAATATTTAATTATGTCTAATCATTATAAGGTTGGAAATAAGCTTCCTATTATTAATTCTTTGAACGTTTTCATGGCGATAAAGTAATATAAATAAGTTTTGTGGAAACACCACGTCAAATATTTCTTTACTAAGCTTTCGGCCTGTTGAAGTCAACAACTTGTTGTCATTGCTCTGATGAAGGCCTGAGTTAACAGGCCGAACGCTTAGCAAAGAAATATTTTACGTGGTGTTTCCACAAAACTTACTTATATAAGCTTCCTATTAGTTCCTAATACAGTTCAGGAACGAAAGTTTACTAAATATTTTTTACCTTTTCAGGAGTGCTTGCCGCTCTCAGAAGTCGAACAAGAGGAGGAATACCACCTCCTTTGGCAACCAATCTTTGACTCAAAAAGTTTTCTTTCGTCAGTGCAATTATAGCCATTCCAGCGATATATTGAAGTTTCTCAGATTTTAGCATCAACATATCAACAAGAATTTGAATTCCAATCATTCCAGCGATATGTCGTTGCTGCAGGATAGTGTCTCCAGCCAACGACCAGAGTGCACTAGCTCCTACAAGAAACAATACAATTTACGACTTAGGGTAAGCTTCAGATACTACTAAAACATACAAGTACAAAATAGGCGCTGTTTACAAGGTACTGTACCGGCAGGGCTCAAAATAACGGCCGGTCACCGGTCAATGACCGGCCAAATTTTTAATGTGACCGGTCAAATTTGTATAACGCCGGTCATTTTGACCGGTCATATTACTTGCAATTAATTTTATTTGAAATTTGACCGGTCAAGAATCGCCTTTGACAGGTCACAATTGGAACTGTCCAGTCACCATGACCGACGTAACATGAAACGTTATTTAGAGCCCTGTGTACGTATGCCAAATAAATTGTTATCACTCTGGTAATAAGTTAAATGTCTTATATATGCACCATTTTCTACGTTAGAGTTAGGGTTTGTATTCGGGTCATGCGATTCGCATTGTTATTTAGAATCACCAACAGGCCAGGCGTACACCTGCATTGGTTTTTTAATCTAATCAATGCATCCCTTCCAGTAGCAGGGATTTTTCGCATCATTGTATATTAGCTCTAGAATTGCTACGGTTATCCAACGTTGAAGAAGAAAACGCCCAAGAATGTGAGCCTAATCATTATACGTAATAACACATATTAAACATTTTCTAAGTATTAATGAGCTTAATGATTGAACGTCTACCAAATGTTTGGTACTGTACCTTGCTCTTTAACTTCTACTGACCATATCTTGAGCATTCGTATCAACGGCCTGACCGCTCCAGCATCTTCCACAAGTCTTTGAACATTAAAGTTTCCTTGAACTACAGATTCTATTGCACTGGCTGCTTTCACTTGACAGACCGTGTTCTTTGAGTTCACCAAATCCACAAGACCTTTTACAGCGCCTTCTTTGGACGCAATTAAGTCCTGGTTAATGCGACTGCCTCTTGCAATGGCACTTAATGCAGCTGCAGTATTCGCTTGAAGTCGTCTTGAATTGGTTTCTAAAAACACAATTAACAACTATAACCGTCAATATTAATATCAATACTTACTGGATATATACACCATGTAGTTATATTAACTAGTTACACCTCAAAATCTGTTGTACAAACTGGTGGAATAATTTAACAGATGCACGAACTTTTCCGAGAATATAAAAATAATATTTAGAGTTTACTTAAAATTATAAAAAATCCATTATTATTATTACTACCGTAGATTTTTCACTCGCTAATCATATTTCCTCGGAAGTATGACTTTCCATGCGACTGCAAATGGCTTTCGTTTTTCTTACACGCATTTAACCATTTCTATAGATCGTTTTCATCTGACGTCACGGTGGCCATATTGATGTACCGAAACAATGAAATGGCGGCCATATTGGTGTACCATCTTTATTTTATGAGAACTTAGTTCTATTCTTATCCAAACATTTCGTATTGTTTCACCACTCCAGTGGGGCCAGTGGGCCACCAATCACGTGAGTGAAAACGATTGAAGCGTTTTTTTCATTTTCATGCAACTGATGCTCAGGCTTTATTTCACGCACATCATACCAATAACACTGTAAAAACTTACCTAGTAACTCAACGAGTGTTATTAAAGCGTCTTCTATTTGAGCGAACCTTTCTTGGTTACTTTGACAACTTTCACACAAAATGCGAATGCAGTTGACAACATTAACAAGCACGTGTTCTACGTCTGACTTGAGCAGTGCAATCAAACTACGCAGACCATCTAGACAACGAGAAATTGTAAGGCATTAACTGGTATACACTAACAGTATACTAATAGTTTTAAAACAAAATAAAATTCCAGAAGAACAGAAATGAGAAAAAAAAGTAAAACGAGAGGGAGTCAGTAAAATAAAGGAAATGAAAAGTTTGGAAATGTTTTGTTATTCCTTTGGTTAAAAAATATTACAGTATGCATCAACAGCACATTATGATCACAAGAATTTTCACTCCAAAACGACTTTCCTTTCAGTATCAATGCATGTACAGTACAGTAAACAAATTAGAACAGTTAGATATAGTGCTAAAGTACAAAAGGCATTTAGTAACGTTGTGATCATCGACAATACAAATTAAGTTCTAATTTGAAAGAACTCGTGAAATAGTGAAAAAAGAGCTTTTACAACTTTTCCGTATTTTTCTTCGTTCCGTCGAGATATTTCAATTCGTTTGATATGTAAATATAAAGATGGTCTTTGACGTCATAACCAGTTACATCTACAAGTTTGTTCAACAGAATCACTTGAAACTGTGCACATGAAAACTCCTTGTAACACTGAACATTTCTTGTTAAACAATCATAGAGGTATAACTAATTTTGTAATGTATGAAAATGCTGTACCCCGGTTATGACGTCAAAGACCATTCATTTGCATATCAAACAAACTGAAAAATCTCGGAAACGAAAACAAATACGGAAAAGTTGTAAAAAGTCTTCCATTACCATTTCACAAGTTCAAATCAGACAAACTTAATTTAATATATTGCCAATGCTCTTTAACTTTATCTTATAAAATACCCCAGAATAGGCAGCATACCGTTGTTGACACTTTCTTGGTTTCTTCCTACACATGATATATCTGCAAGTATCACAGCGGCTCTGGAATGAATAATTGGCACCGAAGACTTGAGAAGGGATATCAGAGTAGGCATAGCATTAGCTTCAGACATAGCTTGGCGAATTTCCACAATTTGACCAATGTTGCACAGCACAGATGCTGCCGTGGCTTGAAGTCCCTCCTGTTTTGTCCCCAAAAGAGCTACTAAAGCTGAGACGCCACCGGCATCTAAAATAGCTTTCCAGTGTCCTACAGGAATGTCAATTGAAAGCTACATGTAAATATATAGTTTATATAGCTAGATGGCTTGGAAGACAATGACTTCAGTATTGTTATATTATGTTATATCAATTATTAGTGTGAAGAGACGTACACTGTACAGTAACAGCTGACTCGTACCCATCGTTAAATTAATAGGGGGGAGTTTGCAGGCACAGCGGGGTTCCAGAGACGACTGGTAGGAGTCAGCTGTAACAGGTAACTGAATGTTGTACATCAAAGCATATAACCTGACTAAGGTCTTCAAGACAACGTTATAGGAAGACGTGGCCTAACATCTCACAGTGCAGTGTAACGTCTCATGTAAAACTAGTGTAACATCACACAAAGTGGCCTAACGTCACAACTACGGCGTGCCGTTTCGGCCAAAAATGGTCGAGAAATATAAATGTGTTGAGAATCGGCAAAAATAGTAGAGAAATAAAAACGTGTCGACATTTTCACAAAAACAAGTCGAGAAAAAAACAACAAGTCGAGATATAAAAACGTGTCAAGATGTTCTATTGTTAATCAAACTTTTTGAGCTGGTCGGGAATTCATCTCTCATTTGCCGAGAACATGTGTAAATGATACGAGGAGGTCCATTAATATTTTCCAAAGGGAGGATAACCAGTCGCTATATTACTCTCTAGGGGATGGTATAGGATTGTGTTCCGAAAGTCAATGAACCGCAATGATTTAAATGCGCCCAACTACATGTATAAAGGCCCATTTCCACTCAGGAGAATTTTCCTCGGACTGGACATTTTCTTTTGTCTCAAACTCATTAGTTCTGCCCAAGAGCTCACAAGACAAAGGGAAATTTCCTGTCCAAGGAAAATTCTCCTGAGTGGAAATGGGCCTTTAAACTCACGAAGGAATAAAGCCAATTGAGTCATTTGGCAATGATCATCGTAACATTGGCGTATTTCGATCGGCTGCGTAATTTGTTAAATATCCCAAGTCTTAACAGCAGCGAAGACAATGAACTGCATGATTTCAGCTTATAGGCCCTGTTTAGATGAAGCGGATTGAGTGTTCAAGTCAAATCTCCCATGTTGTTTCTCCTTGTTGTGTTTACAAGATTGAAAGTTTTCGATCTGATCGAAACAAGCCTACATCATAGAGACCTAGGGGTAAGGCCTGCCAAAAATAATTATATGGTTCAAAGTCGAGCTCCAGTGTTTACGTCCATTTTCTTGCAAGTGTAACTTTTATCCTTTCTTCTTCTAAAGCACGACTAATTTCAGTTAGTGAACTAAACTTCTGAGCACTGAGAAAAATAATTCACCCTTGCGTGTATTTGTCAAACATGTTGCACGAATGTAGAGTTTGAGTGAATATATAAAGGGTGAGATTTAATGTTGATGAAATGGGTCATTTTTGGCTAGTGCTCAGGCGAGTGTGACAAACTTTTCACGGTAAATCGTAAATGTATACGTATAATATTTGGAAAAGGTTTGGAGATATTCTACTGCAATTATAAACTTAATATACTGTATATAATTTATTTATATTTTGTGCTGAGCTTTTGGCCTGTTGACTCTCACTCACACTCACGTACACCAGTTTTTTGGCTTGTTGACTCAGGTATTCATCAGAGCAATCACCATACTACCGTACAGTAGTAACCAGCCACAAATCTTTCTTAAGATCTTTCAAAGTGCTCTCAGTCAATCCACCAAAATAAGAAATCTCAATGAGTACTGTACAGTAAGTGACTAATTAGCTTTAATTTTTATTGCTTAAATTGTATTACTAAGACCTTATTCAAAAATGGCCACTGAATTAAAATTCTATTATACAGTATACATATACATGTAAGTTAGTCCTTATGAACTCGTTTTCATGTGTGAAATTCAAAAGAATTTTTACTTTAAAATGAGGTCATATTAGGGCTAATTTATATGCACATAAAAGCATTCTAATTCGGCAGCCACAGTAATTCACAAACTGTTGCCTTACAGCACATACTAACAGTAACTAAGATAAATTTTTAACAGTACTGTACCTTCCTTGCTGATAGACAAGACTTCCAGTGCTTTAGCAGCATTCATCTGTCTTTTGGTAACATTTGAATTCAACATTTCAATGAGAATCTTCCAGACAGACATTCCTATTGAATCTCCTTTACCAATGAAGAACTCAAGAATGTTTGTGTGGAGATGCATGGTTGCTGTATGCACCATGTTATTTCCTTCTGAATCAGAAGCAATAGGACTTGCACCAAGTTTTAGCAGGCATCGCACAGCATCAAGTCCACCACTTGAGGCTGCCAATAGAACTGGTGTCTCCTGCTTTCCAGATGTTGCCCTCAGCTCCAACATGTCTGGCTTCCTGCAGGCCAAGTGCTCCAAACAGCTACAGTGATTGAAATAACTGGCATAATGAATTGGACACCAACCTTGGATGTCAAATAACATGGCATCAGCTTTATATGCAAGAAGACATGACAAGCTATCCAAGGCACCACATCTAGCTGCAAGATGAAGTGGACTTACACCTTGTTGTGATGCAATGCTGTTGAACCGCCTCACATTCAAATCACACCCATTAGCAACCAATAATGTGATGATCTGTGGTCTGTTATACATTGCCGCATAATGAATCAAAGACAAGCCACTTGAATCTTGCATGGACAACCTTGAAGCTGGCAAACGCCTGGCTAAGCTGTAAACAATACCAACCATTCCTCGTTGGCAAGCAGCTTGAAGGCCTGGCAAATGCTGCTTAAGATTCATAGTTCTTTGATGGCCAAACTTCTTCTTGAATAACTCATAAATAAGATACTCCTGAATTGGAAGCTTCTTGTACTTAAGCTTGCTGATCTCGTCGTAATGAGCATGAACCCAAATTGGTTGCTTGGGTGATACAGGATAAAATGTTTCTAAAAAGAATGCTATAGCATAGTATTTCTTGTTATGCACCTTAATGGTAGAAAGTGGATATTTCTCTAACATTGGGGCCTTTGCATCCACAATCTTGTTGAACTTTGACAAGGCCTCTTCACAAAGCTTGTCTTTAATTTGGACAAATTCACTGGGAATTTCTGAGACAGGGCCAGTTTCCCTGTCAATCAAGATTCCTCCATGTAGATGGCTATATGAATCTGTAGTTGGAAAATGTTTACACTTATTGCCCTGTGCAATAACCAGTGGTGGAAACTCTCACTCTGTTTTGCACTCTTCAAATGTGAACCCTGGCAAAAGCTTGTTGACATTGACAATCTTGCAACGTTTCCTCAATGCAATGAGAAATGGAACCAAAAAACTGATAAGCTTTAGGAGTAGGAGTTGGTGGTGGACTTCTGGCTTTATAGGTAATGTATTGCGAAGAAATTTCTCTTGCCCTGAAAGTCGCTTCTGTAACTTCTCTACAGATTTGATGTCCACTTTATCTGACTTCACAATGCTGCTAATATGGTAGTCTGCATCGATTATAAACATGCTACCATGATGCTGAACACTCTTTTGAGAGAAAGTCATAATCATTGATATGTCTTCAACACATTTCTTGAAAATATGCTGCTGTTCTTGGATGTGAAAATCCTGAACATTCTCAACAGGCATGTTTTCATAAGCAGAAGAATAGAGGGGATCACTAGACATGTCTAAAACCCCGCCTTCAGTCCAAACTAACGGTATATTTCTCTTTGTTTCGGCGACACCTGAGTGTGTGTTCAAGTTGACCAGCTGCCTCCATCGCTCTGTAAACTTCGTCCTTTTTTCCTTCGAAAAGAACGCTCCATGCCATAAACTCTTCATCAGATAGTCGACTTCAATAAGAAGTTGTCCAACTCGCGTATCGCAGTAAGCCGGTGGCAGTTGGCAAGTGGTGCTCTCATCGTGGTTATTCTCCAAATGAATCGAAGGTGTTTGATTTAAAACATAAATCCCCGTGACTAATTCTCTGACAATTTGATGTACTTCTCGTAATTCAAGATCATTGACACCGTCCTCGGCTGGAAGAAGGAACAAACACTTGTCAGAATCAGACGCTATGTGGACATTACTTATCAAACCTTTGGGCATTTCT
Organism: Corallium rubrum; assembly: GCA_964035015.1. Classification (NCBI taxonomy): domain Eukaryota; kingdom Metazoa; phylum Cnidaria; class Anthozoa; order Scleralcyonacea; family Coralliidae; genus Corallium; species Corallium rubrum. The sequence goes on from OZ035998.1 coordinate 10,608,668, forward strand.
ACTGGAATTTTTGTTTCCTCCGTCGATAATAACCAGTCAAACGATGAGTGTGCTAGTGTGTCTTGTAACTCATAGCGTTCGATCTTGTCGAAATAGGTCGCAGCCGCTCTCGAAGCGGCCATTGACGCCAGTAAATCTGTATGCGACACTGCTTTCTTGCCCTTAGGGGACAACATGATTGAGTTACTCAACGTCAAAACAAAACAGTGTCCATGATTTCATTACGATTTTATCTCTACTTGCTGAAGATAATATTGTTTCAGAATTTATAAACATTTGATTCTTCCAGTTTAATCACAACTCGCCAATTTATTGCTGATTGGTCAACGGTTGCCACAGCAACAGATTCCTTTAGCAATATTTTTAATAATATACATGAAAATATTTATCAATTTGGATTGCTAAGAGCAGTCATACAGGTAGAAAAAAGGAAATACAGTGCAAATTTTTGAAGCGAATAAGAGTTATAAATCTATGTACGAATTTATTGGTTAGGATTAGGGTGTGTGTTGGGGTCAGGCTTTCATGAAGTCCTTGGTTATTTAGGACATGGAATTATTACCCGAATAAGCCAATCAAAAACAATAAAAACTGAAAAGAGCCAATCACGTTCTACTTTGATTTCCAGCTTCATGTCCAGGCTTTTTCTGCACATAATAAACAAATATGGCGGGCAAGATTTGAAAGAACAATTCGTTAAAATAATAAAATTTGAAGCTAATTATTCCTTATTGTTGTCAAGTAAAGTACCTGCAAGAAGACTAGAAGATTCTTAGTGCTTTCAGTAAACTTTCTTGAGTAGTGGCAGAATTAAACAACAAAGTCGGGCAAGTCCAAATATACGAGGAGTGGACACTGCCGAAAAGGGAACTGTACGTAAAAATGTAAGTACAAATGTGCATAGGCGTAGAGTTTTGTTTTTGTCCATGGGGGGCTGAAGTGCTGAACAGGGCCTTTCTAAGAATTTTCGTGTAGGGAACGTTTACAAAAAGGGACTCTTCTAGGGGGGTCCGGGGGGATGCTCCCCGGAAATTTTTGAAATTTAGAGTCTTGGAAATGCCATTTCCTGCATTCTGAGGGGCGATTTTTAAGAACACTGAAGGTCATGAAATGTCATAAAAACTAGTTAGTAATAGTAATAGTAAGGACTGAGGGCTAATCATCCTTACTTGCAGCCATTGGCTGAATTGCAAAGGACGCAGATCAACGTGGCCATGTCGAGGCATATCAAGGCGCTCGAAGCAGCCGCCAACGACACAGTTCAGACCACGGATCACAGCTGAGATGTTAGGTGTTGATTTTATGATTTTATGGAGGGAGGAAAACCGGAGAACCCGGCGAAAAACCCTCGAAGCACAGGAGAGATCAACTACAAACTCTACTCACATGAGTCCAAGCCGGACAACGGGGTCATTCCCAAGCGGTCACCCATCCAAGTACTAACCCCGTCTAACCGGGCTTAACTATTGGTGAGAGGCAGCGCGCTAACAGCACACGCGTGGGTGCTTTTCGCTGACAGGAATGAGGCTGTAACAGTTACTTTAGCCTAACGAGTAACCTATAATTTGTGAATGGTGACTGATGAATCAGTTGCTGCAACATTTCTGGGGAGGGGGGGCTCAGCCCCCCCATTGAGATTTCTCCGGGGTTTCTCCAGGGGCTAAAGCCCCTCAGCCCCCCCCCCCCACCATACTCTACACCTATGCAAATGTACAATTGACTTGGGCATTTTTTCATGTATATTAGCATGGTTTTTGGTGTAATTTGGAAAAACATGCCCTCGTGAGCTTTTCAATGACCTCAAATTTCCCAAATTGCACTCAAAACCATGCTATTACCTATACTATACTAATAGTGACAGGGACAGCCACCGACGATCACTGGTCGAGTGACAGAGCCAGGATACAAAGGTAAGCTTTTCTTGCTTCTTCTTCAGTACTTGAACCTGAAACAAAACTTTTTTTAGAAGAAAAAGAAATCCAAATCAGGGTGGCTCATGTGTCCAAACAGTTCACACTGAGCTAGGTACGTCATGTAATTTAATCTACGAATGTCATATAGCTAGCATTGAACATAGAGATCATAATAAAACTAGACCCGGATGTAAAACTACTTGGTCCCAGACCTTTCCTACTATCTGAATTAAGCGCATTTAGAAGTCAACAGGACACAATTATATAATTAAATATACATCAATAAAACGGTGAGTTGTACGTAACTGTCCGTGGTAAGTTTATCAGCCTCTGTCCGTATGTAAAATTGTCCATCAAAATCTTATATTATTATTAGTTGGTAATGTGCGGAAACGCGCAAACTATTACCCAATTTCGGGCTGCAAGCATGCTACGCAAGATAGAGTGCTAGTTTGAAAAGAACGAGACGGGGGGAGGAAACCTAATATAGTTTTTCGCGTTTTCTCCCTGCAACGTCTTGCGCTTGCAGTGCGGTCTTTTCGCAGGGCTGGGTCTGTACAAGGTTATATATCTATACACAGCGTGTGGTTAAACACAGTAAAGTAGAATATACTTCTTTTATTTTCTATCTTTCGTGCTAGATGCATATGTGGGCTATCCTGGCAACAATCCTGTCCAAACTTCTTTAGACATGTACTGTTTTTCCGATAAAATCTTCTTCTGCACATCATATGGGTCCCTCTCTCGCCATTCAGATTGCTGGCTGATTGGCAAACATTTGCTTACGAACGTTTCTTAATAGAACATTGATTAATGTTGGGGGGGGGGGGGGGGAGAAGTTGAAAGATTGAAGCAATTTGACCTTGTCATGTAGGAGTCAGAGCCCCAAGAAGGTTGGCCAGGATCGCATAGATCTATGGTATAGCTTTGCTGTGCTACTGAAATGTCATATTATATTCTGCAAAATTTATCAAAATATAATCGAAATTGTAGCTATAGCAACTAGCAACACGTTAATGGCACTGAGAGAAATTATGATAAGACACGGTTCACAGCCATATAGCTACGAGTAATAATTGTTGAAGAAATAAATGATTTAGTTAATGACATGGAAGGAAACGGCGTGTCCTGTGGCTAGCTATGCACCACGGCCGTTAACGCCGTTTTTGCCATTGGCCAGCAAGCAAAAAGGTAACAACAGCGGTCAATCGAAGGGTGGTTCACAAAACATACTGTTTTCCTCGCCATGAGACGATCATTTTTTATATCAAAACTAGAAAAAAACTGACTTTGACACTTGGTGCATTGTTGTTTGGAATCTCCAGGCAAAGTCGTCGTAGACCCGGAAATGGCCAAATGCTTTCTTTGGTTGAAAGAAGACCGGCCATCGCAGATCTCCGTTTTTATACAGTAGTCTTGGTTAAGTCCATTATAACACCTAATAGTATATAAAAAATAGATAAATCAAGCAACGAAATTATTATAAGTACTATTTAACTATTATTTTATTGGAAAATCCCCCCTTATTAGAGCGTCTGCACACAGGCTATTATTTTGAAGTCTGATATTTTTATGCGATAATAGTTGCCGCTCGAGTTAACTATTATCTTATAAAATTAAGATTGGATATTCAGAATTTTCGTATAAACATTAACTAATGTTAAGTATAAAACTATCATTTAATTAGTATTGGGCAGAAATTAATGTCGTTTTAATGAATTATCGTTAAAATCGGATCATAAGAACCAAGCGAGATCTAGGGCCGGTTGTATAAAAAGATACAGTTAACTTTTACTGTAGTAAAATAAAGTCAAATTCTAGCCAATGAGGACCAGCGTTTGAGAAGTTAACATAGGATTTAACTACGCGACGGGTAGTTAAACTGCCGTAAAAAGTTGCAACTGCCCACTGCTATGTAATGTAATGTAATGTAATGTAATGTAATGTAATGTAATGTAAATCTTTATTTAAAAGAAACACGCTAGCCCCAACAACATTAGTTGATTTCCATGGAGGGCGTGTCTGTACAATATAAGAGATATAAATAGCATAATACAAATTAATTATTAAAATAAAGAAATACAAATGTTCACTAAAAATCACATTACAAAAACTAAGCTAAAAACTAAAAGTTATCAAAAAGAAAGAAGATGAAGAACATGTGACCCAACTAAGGCCTAATATTGCTTTTGAACCTGTATAGCGACTCGACTGTTTTCGCCTCACAGGAAAGCTGATTCCAAACATAGTTAATAGAAAATATACATGGTTTGGAAGCTCACAAAAGTCATTGTTTTATGTTTTTGTTCAGGTTTATGGAAATTTTTGCACTTTCATGGTTACTGAACATATTGTGTTTTCTGTATAATGAAGCAATCATCCAATAGCAACGTTTGGCTTCAATCACTCAACCGTACTGTTTAAATATTAATAAACCTAAAACAAAGGATTTGGCACCTTCGTGTACCTTTCAAGATGAATCGTAGCTTGATTGTTAACCGCTTTGAAGTTTGCCGGGTTTCCAAACCATGTATATTTTCTATTAACTATGTTCCAAAGCACAGCGCCGCTATATTTAAATGTCTTTTTAAAAAATTCTCTTTTTGGCTTCGACAGTGTTAGGTCTGTCGCATTATTGCGAAGATTGTACTTATATTGACTAACACTTCTCTTCTCAAAAGAATTTTTAAGGCCCGGTGCGATGTGTTCATTCAGTATATTATACATTAAAACCGATTTAGCATAGCACCGCCTTGTATCAAGCGTGTCCCACGAGATGGTATCAAGTACATCAGCCGACCTTATATCGTAACCGTAACTGGCACCTGTTAGAACTCTAGCAGCTCGAGATTGAAATCTTTGTAGCTTATCTTTAAGGAGTTTTCCACAGTTATCCCAAAGAGGGGAACAGTAGTCAAAATAAGGTTGGACTAGAGCTTTATAAACAGTTTCTAGCGTATTGGTAGAAACAAAAGCTTTCATACGTCTCACTGCACCAATGCCCGCACTGGCTTTCTTACCAATTGTATCAATATGCCTTTCCCAGCTAAGTTTTTCATCTATCTCCACTCCTAGACACTTTTTTGCATTGGTTCGGGAGACAGAAGTGTTGTTTGCACCCTACAGCTGTATAAATCGTTTTCACCGACGTGTTACGTCACGACTTTTTTCCCCAGCTAACTTTAGTTGAGTGTATACTATGCTGCGCATAGAGCAGGCAAAAGTACACTGAAAGCCGAAATTTAGGAGTGATATGTACCTCTCGCACATGACGTGATAACTGCCCCGTCTGGGGTCAGTTGTATAAAACTCTGTTAACAAGTGCTCAAACACCGGTTCTGATCAGCTAGAATTAAGCTCTAACTACAGTTAAAGTTAACTACATTTTTATACAACCAGCCCCATGAGGACACATTCAAAGTTCCGACGTTCAACAGGGCGAATTATTAATAAAAATTTCATTATTTAGAAGCGTTTGTCCTCCACCAAGGAAATAAGTGCAAGTGTTTGGATTTATTTTTGGGCCAAATAGATCGTTTGCACATGACGTCACGTCTGCCATCTTGGTTGATTTTTCGGTTGGCAAACACCGTTGACAAACCGCTGACTACCATGTTTGTTCTGGCACGTGTTTTGGAAATTAACTAAAAATTCAACCAAGATGGCGTCCGATGTCACGTGATTGCAAACGATCTATACTACTAAATGACAGCATATCCTCCTACCTAGAATTACCAATAATCAGTAAGTATGAAATGCCTAGAATTACCAATAATCGTTAATTTTAAAACACTACTCCCAACCCCCACCCCAACCCCCACCCCAACCCAGACCTTCACATCTAAACCTTACCCTAAACCTAACCACAACCCCCCGGCAACCCTAAACCTACTCACAACCCCCCGGTGGCCCTAAGCCTAACCACAACCCTCCGGAGAAAAAGTCCCACCTCTCAGACCCCGACCACAACACCCCTGGTTTTTTACGTATATGCAATTTAGTTTAACATCCCGCATGTGGGACAAAGAATTACCTACAATTACCAATTATTGGTAATTCAAGGCCGTTTCACACTTTGTAATTCTATTTTTGGTAATTCTTTTTTATTCCAATTGATTATTGGTAATTCTAGGTAGGAGGACATGTTGCAAATGAACTAATCAATCACTTACGGTTTCTTTGTCCTCTCTCGTTGTGGTAACGTTTGTATCTCTTATCCTATGCTGAGTATCAGTAGAACCTTTCTTTCTTTTTTTCCTCAAAGACCACACGGTAACAAAAAGGATTATGATAAAAAGTATCCCGGCAATAATTAATTTCATGTGTAGACTGTGAAGAAAACAACTTTTTTTCGGATGCGGCTTTGATGGTCTGTGTATACTACTAATATTTTGTTGATAACTTAAGCTAATGTTCACTTGATGATTGCTACTGTTTACCGTCAGTATACTGCATGGATTGTTGACAGCCACAACTATAAAATAGAAATACAATAAATGGTGTTATATATAAAACAAGACGTCTGGGTCAGGCGTTCACTCGGGCTACCCGGCTACCGCTGGCAAGTCACGCTTCACCTGTTGTGAAGTATGCACCATACTCACCCTTCGTTCAGGCTCTCGCCGCAAGTGCGCGGCGCCTGAATCGAAAGGTGAATGTGGTGCATACTTCACACAGGTGATCTGAACATAGAGTTGTCAGCCACATCACTGTTAATTAAACTACAAAGTCAGTTGCAAGTCATTTTCGAAATCTAACCAACAGCGTGCAAGAACACATTGATCAAAAGGCAAAGTTGTTCAATTTTTTGTCCAACTTACTCCAAAAGCGAAAAGAGCAAAGAACTTACATGTCACATGACCTCACTCAGTCACATGGCTAACAACTCACCGGAAGCGTGAATAGTAGCGGAAGTAAAAAGTACAAAAATGCAAAATCATGACACCAAAAAAAAAAGAAACGGAGCCGAAACCAAGACTCGGTCTACCACAGATACCCCGAGTAATAATTATATCACTTTACCACTATGCCATTTGAGACAACCAAGGTTCCTGACTATAATGTTGTGTAGAGTACAAATAAATGATAAGACACAGAGACGTTTATGTAGTATGTTTATTGTCCCGAAACCCAATGTCGACTGAACTACATAACTTAAAACGCGTGTTCATCACTCTTAATTATGCATACGTACGCATAAATTAAACATCTAAACATTGTCACTGACTGGACTGACGGCAACATTGGTACAGAAAGCCCTAAGCTGTTAGACAAAGAGAACGCTGATGCGATATTTTTTAATGGTGAAAAACTAGTATAATCATTCAGAAAGCCAATTCGGTACTTTTCGGAAAGCTTTGGAAGTTTGAAAGATACGGCGTTTATTTGTCTTATTAATTGCACGGAATTTGATATAACCTTCAGCTGGGCTGAAATGTTAAAGACTCGTAAAATGGCTATTCCGATTCTTTAAACAAATTGAAACGATGATCATATCGACTTTTGACTTTTATGAGACTGTGGTTGCATATAAAGATGAAATAAACAAAAGCAAAAGTATTTTCAAGATTGTTTTTTCAGCCCGGGCTGAAATTTCTTTTCGATTACATGACAATTTTCAGCCCGGTCAACTGGGCTGAAAGTTTCAGCCCGGGTGGCTCAAACCGGGCTGAAATTTTTGTCATGTAATCGCAAACTCCGTTTTACAAGGATTTTATCGGAAGCCCGGGATGAAATTTCAACCCGGTTAGCCGGGCTGAAAATCTCCATGTAATCGACCTCTAAATCCCTTCAATGTTGGTATTTTACATTTTTATTATAATTTAGATGATTCTAATAAATTAATATTTGCAAGATATGTGCATCTATCATTCTAGCTACCCTGGACCCAGAGGTTTTCTCTCCAGTATAAATTTACGCGGTGACGCGGGAGAGAGAGAGAGGCGGGAGAGGAGAGCCTTTCTCTCGCTTTACCGCGTAAAGGCGGTTTTCCGCTAGGCGAAAAATGTCGCGCGAAGCGACATTTTCTTTTGTCTCGCAAGCTCTCGAGTGGAACTAATTAGCCAAGACAAAAGAAAAATGTCGAGTCGGTCGACAAATGTCGCCTAGTGGAAAACCGCCTTAAATTTATACTGCAGAGAAAACCTCCGGGACCAGGGCAGCATCTAGCTAGTAACTAATATCTGTCTTATTCGCTGAATGGAACATCATGCTTGGACTAGAAAACCTCCGGGACCAGGG